>NJDD01001718.1:368502-483742 GCA_002245505.1 Calephelis nemesis | reverse complement strand
AACAAGTTTGACCGCCATTCTATTTAAAAAAGTGTCTTCACACCCGCATCCCAGACGAGCTAGGCAGATGTACAACCAGGTTGCCCCACGAACAGCCAAAAACACCTAGTAGCACAACGTGATAGGTGGCAAGCCAATCTCCAAGATGTCCAATCAAAAAGTTTTTTAAAAATATATAAATATGATAAAATATAAACGTAGATATTAAACCATACTAAAGTAAAGTATCTTCCCTACCATAACTCCGAAGAGGTAGGCAGAGGAGTACAAGTTAGTGTCTTCGGATAGAACTGGCTGCCGTGTGCTACAATTGTGTAATAGGTGCTGCTACAATTATTTTATCTATCTATCGCCAACCGGGCAACCTTATTTTATTAGAAAATTGAAAATACAATTCTCTTTTAATTTACGTTGCCCGACCCAGGGATCGAACCCGGGACAATACAAGTCAAGTCCGACGCCGAACTGCTAGACTACAAAGGCGATAATACTAATAGTAATACCAGCTACCTAAAACAAAGACTACCTAAAATAACATATTATATGATTCAATTTACAATTTGCATGATTTCAAAACTCATGATTAACCTTACTTACTGCTCGCTCCAGTTTTTTACAAAAAACTTCCCGCGCACATTAAATACCTATCTTAAAATAAGTTTAAAAATGTGTTTAATGTAAATCATATAAAAAATAAATAAAACATATTATTTTTTTAATATAAAAATATTATTTTGTAATTGCTACCCCGTAAGGAACTTAGCGTGAAGGTATATATGTATATATGTATTTATTTAATTGTGCAATATTTGAATGATAAAATGTTTGATTGATTGTTCTTTAAATCATTCTCTTAAAAATATTTAAAAAAAAAAGTATCTTCACTCCCATATCCCCGAAGAGGTAGGCAGAGGCACAACCAGGGCACCCACGACTAGCCGAAGATACTAAGTCCCATAATGTGATAGGTGGCAAGCCTATCGCCAACCGGGCACGTTTCCAATCCCGACCAACATTTTTTTTATTAGAAAATTGGAAAAATCCAATTTTCTTTTTGTTGGCCGACCCGGGATTCGAACCCGAGACCTCATGCAGTCAAGTCCAACACCCGGACCGCTCGACCACAGAGGCGACAAATTAAATAAATAATTAAATTCTTATAAATATAATTGCATTTAAAATAGAAAAAATCACAAGTCCGCCAAATCTTCAGTCGTATCTTCTGTGAGTGGTAATGTGCCGATCTTGTGGTAGCTTTTAGAATAATATACATACATACATATCTTCACGCCAAGTCCCTTACGGGGTAGGCAGAGAGTATCGAGTGTCAGACCTCACGATCCTGACAAACCTGTCTTGCTTCCTTCACATTCATTACCCTTTTCATACAAACACGCCGGTTTCGGAGACTCTTGACACCACCCTCGGATAATATTCGATTGATCTGATCGTGAAATGTCAGCCTTGGTCTCCCCGATTACCTACATCCATCCACATTCGCATTGTATATCTGCTTTGTCAATCTTTCATCTGTCATTCTTTCCACATGCCCGAACCAGCGGAGCAATAGAATAATATAGACGCCTCATAAGTACCTCTGGTATGACCTTTTTTAAACAAACGATGTTCAATCTGTAGACTAACATACACCTAACATTTTGTTAAAAGACAGTGATGCACCTGCAACATAATCCGCTTTATTAATAAACACGGAGTGAAGCTTCCTAATGTCCAACCTCGTATTATAGTCTTTATAGCTATTGATAGAGACTACGTAGATACTTCGAACAGTGTGCGTTACCGGTGATGACATATGGAACTGAGACTTGGCCGTTAAATGTGGGCCTCTTAAATAAGCTCAGAGTCGCTCAGCGTGCTATGGAGAGAGCTATTCTCGGTGTTTCTCTGCGAGATATGATCCGTAATTCGGTGATCCGCAAGAGAACGAGAATAACCGACATAGTTCAGAGAGTTAGCAAGCTGAAGTGGCAATGGGCAGGCCACATTGCTCGCAGAACCGTTAACCACTGGGAAAGAAAGGTTCTCGAGTGGCGGCCCCTCGCCGGAGGACGTGGTGTTGGACGACCTCCCACCCGGTAGTCTGATGACCTGGTCAAAGTCGCGGGGAGTGGCTGGTTACAAGCGGCTGGTGACCGTGACTTGTGGCGCTCTTTGGGGGAGGCCTATGTCCAGCAGTGGACGTCCTCCGGCTGATGATGACGTAGACAGTCAACTTAATTTTACTCTGAAGTTAGGGCCAAAACACATAACCGCGGTGCAGCGCCGCGCCGCTTAAATCGGCTGTAACGCTATGCCGATTGTAGCGGCGCTGCACTACTTGGATATTTATTTAAAATAGAGTAAAACCTTTCTAATAACAAATAAGCAATAAGTTTCTCACGGTGTTCCATGACAGAGACACGTTTATGACACCGCAACGCCGCAAAGCAAACCGATTATTTTAGCGGTTATGTGCGGTTATGTTTGGCTCTAACGCCGGAGTAAAATTGAGTTGAATATCAACATAGTCTGTATCACATTAGTATAAAGACTTTAATATGACGTTGAACCTTGGAGCACTTCACTCCGTGTTTATCAATAAGACGCCGTGGCACCGCAACGCTTTTATGCGTGTTGGCCTTTAGTCCATGTTTATTAATAAAACTGCCAATATCTGCGGTTGTCTCTTACTATCAGGAGAGCTTTGTAGCCGTGTGCTTATTCGATTTCACATAAAAACTTACTTTTCCCCGTGATCCGAGCTCCTTCGTAGAATAGACCATCTGCCTTCCTGTGCCAGGCAGCTCGTAAATGGCGAACATAGGCTTGCCGTCACTAACATCGTGACATCTGACTAGGTGGTAGAGTTTCGCAGCGACTCACCCGGATTGGTACCACCGCCTTACCTATTCCTGCCGCCATAACGTCATGACGTGTTCCGGTTCGGAAGGTAGGGTAGCCAGTTAACTAA
The DNA here is from genome assembly GCA_002245505.1 of Calephelis nemesis. Lineage (NCBI taxonomy): Eukaryota > Metazoa > Arthropoda > Insecta > Lepidoptera > Riodinidae > Calephelis > Calephelis nemesis. Next base: position 480,771 of record NJDD01001718.1, on the reverse strand, counting down.
CTTTTGCTCGAGGCCTAACATCCCAGCCTCAGGTTGGCAACGCACCCTTTGATGTCTCTAAGCGGCGGGAATTTCTTATCATCGGGAAATCCGTCTGCTTATTTGCCTTCCAATGTTCTAAAAAAATCCTTTTTAATTTCTTTAGTTATATTACGGGATGTCCCATCGTCACTACGGGTTAAAAAATGAGAGGATATTTTTAGAATTGCTCCCCATTAAGCCTTTGAAATGCGTGAATGCCGAGAAGGATTATGCTCCACTTTGTCAGCGCTTTGCAATTTACTATCATAGCACGGTGAACGTTTTAACCCGTCTTTTTGTAGAGGGTATTAAAATATTAATCCGAGTTAAAAAAATAAACGCAGCAAAAATTTAAAAACCGCTTCGATTTCAATTGTGATGTCGTCTAATTAGACAAAACTTGAGTATCTTTGTCTACTTAGATGATTCTTTGGCAAATCCAGACTTGGTGGCAACGGGATCGCTTTGGAAATGCGCTCTTTTAATTTTTTTTACAATCGATTTAAAAATGACAGAGAAATCTGAATCCATCCTTCTCTGCTCGTTTTGTAGTTGTCATTACATAGTAAAAAACAAAGTCGCTTCCTCTGTCCCTTTGTATGCTTAATTTTTTAAAAGTACATAAATCCGTTGCGGTTTTGATGCGGGTTTTTAAAAGATAAAATGATTGAAGAGGAAGATTTACGTATATATTTCGTAGCCGTGCGAAGCCGGAGCGGGCCGCTAGTTAAGAATAAAATTTACGATTCAAGACAGACGAAAAAGTTTTTGTTTAATTCGTAGCGTAGTGATCAGATAGTTCTTGACTATGTCATGGGTTCTTTATTTTTTTTTAATTTTGAGATTATCTATTTTATTAAATTTTTGTGTTGCATCCCTGTAGATCTGCCTAGCTTCCTCAACATTCATTGCTCTTTACATACAAACACGCAAGTTTGGAAGACTTGACAACACCGTTGGATAATAGGCAAGCGATTTGGTCGTGTTAATTCTTTTTTCAGCGGGTACTATAATTTTCTACATCCATCCAAATTAAGTTAAAAAAAAATGTAAAACAAAATAAACAATTTTATTAATACGTAATGGATGAACCTGCAGACAGTATCGTAACAAAAAAAGTTTCTTCACCCCCACATCCCCGAAGAGGTAGGCAGAGGCACAACCAGGGCACCCACGACTAGCCGAAGACACTAAGTCCCACAATGTGATAGGTAGCAAGCATATCACCAACCGGCCACATATCCGATCCCGAGCAACTTTTTTTTAATTAGAAAATTAGAAAAACCAAATTTCCTTTTTGTCCCGACCCGGGATACGAACCCGGGACATCATGCAGACAAGTCCAACTCCTGAACCGCTAGACCACAGAGGCAGTATAGCAATAAAGTATGCAAGTGACAGAAAAGTGTTAACAAAGAGAAAGTTCAGCTCCAACGACAATTTTTCTAGTTGACACTTTCATGTGTTACGGCATGGCTGACCTGATATATGGCGGTTTCGTTTAGACACAGCAATTACGTCGAATTACATGGTTAAAAACATTCTTCTTTCAGCAGTCTGCCGCAAATTGTGATAGTAAAACGAAAGAGGTTGAGAACCTCCTTTGGGGTGTATTTTTGTTGGACCACGCATTAACCGGCAAAAGATTATTTTGAAGATAAGGTGTAGATCAAATTATTTACCATTTTTTTAAACTTTTCGCCTTAGTAGTCTAGCGGCCCGGCATCAGATTTGACTTCTTGAGGTCCCGGGTTCAGTCCTCGGTTTAGACAACAAAAGAATAGAAAATGTATATTTTCAATTTTCTTATAAATAATAACGGTGCCCGGGATTGGATATGTACCCGGATGGATGTAGACTTGCTACCTACCACATTGTGTCGTGTGGACTGAGTAGTGTCTTCGGCTAGTCATGGCTGTCCTGATCGTGCCTTTGCCTATCTCTTGGGGGATATAAGCGTGAAGATATTTTTTAAAAGATTCTATTGAAATTAATAATATCACAACATATAGAATAACTAGCTGACCGTTCCGGCTTAGCTCGGATGGTAATTTTTTTACCATAAATTGAGATATAAGCTATCCTATCTCTCAAGTGGGATCGAACTGCACATGGTGTGCGAATTTTATTATAATCGGTTAAGTGGTTTAGGAGTCCATTGAGCACAAACATTGTGACACGAGATATATATATTAAGATTAATAGTAATACAGAAAATAGTTTTTAGTTAATCGTTTAATAGTTCATGTTACAATTATGATTTTTTTTATGACGATGTTTATTTCAAATCTGATAATAACAGGTTCTTAAACTCAAATAATAAGATTGAGATTTTTTTATACTAATTACACTATAATTGATTGGATTTTTATTGACACTTTGATTAATTAAGCAAAATAATTATAAGTACTCGTATTTGTGTAGCACCTAACGTAGCCCTATTTTAACACAATGAAAAAAAAGTATCTTCATACCCATATCCCGAACTAGCCGAAGATACTAAAGTCCCACAATGTGATAGGTGGCTAGCCTATCGCCAACCGGGCACATATCCAATTCCAAACAGTTTTTTTAATAGAAAATTGAAAAAAAACACGTTTTCTTTATGTTGCAAGACCCAGGAATCGAACCCGGAAACTCAAGAAGTCATGTCCGACACCTAGACCGCTCGACCATGCAGGTGATTAATAAATAAATAAGTTTAAAGCTTACTTTTTACGTTTAGATTACTGCCTCTGTGGTCTAGCGGTCCGGGTGTTGGACTTGACTGCATGAGGTCCCGGGTTCGTATCCCGGGTCGGCCAACAAAAAGAAAATTGGATTTTTTCAATTTTCTAATAAAAAAATGTTGGTCGGGATTGGAAATGTACCCGGTTGGCGATAGGCTTGCCACCTATCACATTGTGGGACTTAGTGTTTTCGGCTAGTTGTGGGTGCCCTGGTTGTGCCTCTGCCTACCCCTTCGGGGATATGGGCGTGAAGATACTTTAGATTACTGAAGAGTAGTTTGATTTTGACAATTCTCTTTTAGTAGTACTCGTACAAAGAGTGATATCCCAAAGTGGTCCAATTAAATTTAAAGCAAATTTGTTCAGTGCTTTTTATTTATTTATTTTTATTTATTTAATTCTTTATTGTACACAATTTAGGACTTAAAATTTGGACAGTGATAAACAGAAATGCACAAAAGGTGGGCTTATCTCTAGGTCTACAGATTTCTTCCAGCCAACCCTAACATTTAGAATCTGTGATGAAACAGTAGGAGGCATCATGCACAATAAATAAATAACCTAAACATAGTAACAATATAAAAAAAACTCAATAATGACATACTTTAAAACAATATAACTAATATAAATAAGAAACCTGATAATCACAAATCGTTATGCAAGTGTTAAGTAATACTCTTTCAACCGTTTTTTGAAGATGGTCAGGGAACCATGGAATGGACCTCTAGAGGGAGTGAATTCCATAATTTGACGGAACGAAAAGTAAAGGAATTTGAATAGCAATGGGAGTGGGATACAGGAAAACGAAGTATTGAGTTACGACTAGAACGACACGGTGATTCACTGGAGTGTAAAAAATTAAAGCGCTCTCGAAGATAAGAGGGGGCAGATGGATTATACAAAATATTGTAAAGGAGACAAAGTATATGAGAGTTCATGCGAAGACGGATAGGAAGCCATTTGAGTTTTGCTCTAAACATAGAAATATGGTCATATTTGCGAAGACCAAAGATAAAACGAATACAGGAATTTTGGAGTTTCTCAAGTTTATTTAAAAGAGTTTCTGTAGCATCGAGAAAACATGAATCAGCATAACTAAGAGTAGGCAAAATGAGAGTTTGAACGAGGGTGATTTTTGTATTAATAGGGAGGAAATTTTTAAGAGATTGCAGTAAGTGAAAAATGAAATAAATTTTCTTGCTAACGAAATTAAAGTGGTCCTCCCAAGAAAGGTCTAAACTGAAAATAACATCAAAGTTTTTGTTTTATTTTTAATGACAAATATTTATTTGTTTACTTAATTAAAGTCGGTTTTGGCTGTGTTGGTTAAGTTTATCTTTATATTTGCTTATACACGTTATAACCTAGGTATAGTATAACGAACTAGCTTTTATCCGCGGATTCGTTTGCGTTTAAAAGTAAAGTAAGTATTTATGTATGGGTATGTATGTATGGGTATGCAGAGACACAACCACCCACGCCTAGCCGAACACACTAAATCCCACAATGTGATAGGAGACAAGTCTATTGCCAATAACCCATAACGCCATAACGTCAGTACTTGCCATTGACGTGTTTCGACTTGGAGGTTAAGGTAGCCGGTAAACTTAATTTTGCTCGAGGCCTAATAACCCGGCCTCTGGTTGGCGTCCCACCATTACCACCTTTGGTGTCTAGGCGGTGTGAATTCCTTCCAATATCATAAAAATCCTAACCCCGGGCAACGTTATTTTTACTAGAAAATTGAAAATACATACACATTTTAATTTTTTTTAGCTGCCCGACCCGGGATCGAACCCGGGACCTAAAGTAGTCACGTCCAACGCCGGACCGCTAGACCACAAGGCGATCGTTTACGTTTTAGTCATAAAAAGTATTCTATTTTTCTTTGAATACCTATGATTATATTATGTTGTATATCAATACATGGTGTTTTCAAAGTTTCATGATGATGGGTTAAGTAATTTGTGCGTGAAAGTGTAACAAATAAACTTACATTCGCATATATAACATTAGTAGATATGCGTTTCACAATGGCTTAGAAAAATGGAAGGGACATAATGGCTTAGGAAAATGGAAAGGACCAAAGACATAATTTTTACCCCGATAATTGCTAAGTTTTATCTCTTACTAACGAGTTCCCGCATAAATGCTTAATCTCTTTAATCCTTTTAAATGAGCAATTCTTGTATTTATATTTGTATTATATTTGTCGTATTTATTGTGACCACCTCGTTGGTCGAATTGCTAGCATACACGCCTAACTACATCGACCAACCGCTAGACTCGGGTTCGATTTCCGACGGGGGTAGGCATTTGTGAAATAAGTACAAACAGATACCGAAAGATTTTACAAAAACACCTAGACATTTGGGAGCATAGAAAAACGCAGGAAACTTATTTAATGTTAGTGAGATAAATATTGACTCAACCGGTTTCAAACCCACATTCTGCTCTAATGTGAAGCAACTCTCATAACATTTATGCCATTTAGGAGAAGTCGTTTTCTATTTCAACACATCCGTCCGCAATAGCAATTAAGAAATTTTATTGGACATAAATTTATAAGGTGATGTGACGTAAATCAAGTATTAAATAGGTATCTTTATGCCCGTATCCTAAATAGGTAGGCAGAGGTACCAGGACAACTACCATTAGACGAAGGCATATAGAGCTTTGCTAAAAGTAAATGAAAAAAAAATTTCACGCCCATTTCTCCGAAGTGGTAGGCAGAGTTACAACCAGGGAACCCACGACTAACCGAAGACACAAAGTCCCACAATGTAATAGGTGGCAAGCCTAACGTCAACCGGGCACATATGGAATCCCGGGCAACGTTTTATTTAATAGAAAATTTAAATACACAACCTCTAATTTTTTTGTTGCCCGACCCGGTGATTGAACTCGGGACCTCAATAAGTCAAGTCCGGCGCGGGACTGCTGACGGGCTGCAAGAGAGGCAGATAGAAAGTGTAACAAACAAGCTTACATTTGCATACCTACATAGTATCAATAGGGATTATTTTAACCTCCTCGTTGGTCGAGTGGCTAGCGTACACGCCTAACTACATCGACCAACCGCGAGGTTCGGGTTCGATTCCCGACGGGGGTAGGCATTTGTGTTGAACATTTAGATGTCTACATTTCCGGGTCTGGGTGTTTATTAAATATATTCTGGTATCCATTCAAGTATTTCTATGTATTAGTATCGTTGGCTAACACCCATAACAAAAGCATATAATTTGCTTACTTTGAGGTTAGATTCAATTTGTATGACTTGTCCAGAGATATTTATTTTATTGATTTATTTATTCATAGTTTAGTGTCTAGTGGTCTGATTTTAGGGTTTACATCAACAATTTTTTTCTTTTAGGTTTCTAATATTTTTTTATCAAGGATTGAATTGGTTTGCTGCCTATGACTTTGTGTGATTAAATTACGTTAGTCTAGTCTTGGTTGCCATGGCTGTATCTCTGCCTACGTTTTCCGGAATATGGGTGTGATGATACGTTACTTATACTTTAGTAAGTTTACAGATTTTTTTCCTAAAATAAGTATTTCGAGCTGTCCAGTCAAACAGAATACCGTGGTTTTAATTACTATGTTCAGATTACGGCATGCATTTCTTTTTATCGCTAGCTTAAAATCCCACATACACATACATACACACATTCACTCTATCTTGGTCCAGGCTTCGTTGCAAAATTAACCATCTTTTTAGGCCGGTTGCTCATATAAGGCGAACACCTTACTAACACAGTGACATCTGGCTAGGAAGTAGTTTTTTTTTTATATTACAGGAAGGCAAACAAGTAGACGGATTTCCTGATGGTAAGAAATTCACGCTGTCTAGAGACACCAAAGATGGTAATGGTGCGTTCCCAACCTGAGGACAGGTTAGGCCTCGAGCAAAAGTAAGTTTACCGGCTACCTTACCCTCCGAACCGGAACACGTCATGACGTTATGGCGGCAGGAATAGGTAAGGCGGTGGTACCAATCCGGGTGAGTCGCTGCGAAACTCTACCACCTAGTCAGATGTCACGGTGTTAGTGATGATAAGCCTATGCTCGCCTTTTACGAGCTGCCTGGCAAGAAAGGCAGATGGTCTATTCTGCAAAGGAGCCCGGACCAACACGGGGTCAACACGCAACGACTTATCCAGATTAGTACCACCACCGCCGCCATAACGTCAGTGTTTTTGACGTGTTTCGGTTCAGAGGACAAGGTAGCCGATAAACTTTCTTCTACTTGAAGCCTAACATCCCTCATGTTGGCAATGCACTATTACGTTTAGTGTCTCTAGGCGGCGTAAATTTCTTTCTATCAGAAAATCAACCAACAAATTGTTTTTCAAGCTTTCTTGCAATGGACGTTCTCCACAGCTAGTAATAGATAACTCGTGTAACAGTACATATTGTTAGAATCAAAGCATAAAATTACGCAATACAACAATATAAAATCAAGCACGTTTACTGGCATCATAACATAAGCGCTGAGGCTGAAAGGCGGAAGTCTATATTCTGAACTTCTTCCGGTGTCCTCTATTCCATCACGAGCTACACGTAGGGAACATAAACTTATACGAAGCATGAAATCTTCATAAGTTAATAAAAAGCTCACCAAAATGTCATAGTTGTAAATGCTTCATCTTAATATATATAATTCTTGTGTTCGTGTGTTTGTCGCTAAACCCCTTCAGACGACTGGACCTATTTTGATGATTTTTTTTGTGTGTGTTCAAGGGAATTCGAGAATGGTTTAGATTAACAATTTGGTCACCTAGAAAATGTTTTTTTTTCTAATTATTTTTTTTAATAATAAGTAGTTGTTGACTTTGGAATGTTTCACATTGGATCCGACACTGCGTTACTATCGAAGCATCAAATATTATGTAGTAGCTGTTAAAGTCAAACGATACGAAGTTTGCTGGGTTGGCAAGTATTAACATAAATTGCTTTCCGCTTACTTTCCCTATGTATGCATAGATCTTTAAACTACGAAACGGATTTGAACGTGATTTATTTTAATAGATAGAATTATTCAAAACGTTTGTATTTAAATGACATAGAATTTTGTCCACCCCTGGGAAACTGGAACGGGCTGCTAGATAGAATATATAAATACTTCATTTTGATAAGACAGTAACATATTTAAGAGACGATCGTGGCCCATATTATATACCACAGATGTTATAAGAGTATCGCTGTCCTAGAGTCGAGATTTTAGGCAAGTCTATCAGTTACGCTATTTTTTGCAGAGGGACTTGGCAATGTCAAATACTGTCATTATGCCTAAAGGTATTTGCATTTACAGCAAACCATGTTTTTAACCCCTATAAATACTCTTTAGCATAGTAAAGAAGTCAGATATGTGCCTTTCCCTGTGCAAGAAGGTGAAATTGCAATTTTGTATGATGCGTAGCTGATCGACCTCAAACCCATGTGGTGGAAATTGTAGCTGGATTCTAAGGCAACCACACTAACCTGAAAGACGCTAACTCTTACATGAAATACTTTAAGATTTGGTGCTTAAAATTTCTCCTATAGTAGAGAATTCTAGTTTTGTATTAATAATTTCTACCGTCATAAAAAGAGGGTTAAAATATAGATGTACAGTAATTATTTATTTTGCTGATTGCGGAGAACCCGTGTAACTATTAAGGCGAGAAGTCTTCCAAATAAGACAGAATGTGAATGTGAATGACAAGCCTAATGAACTCACCGCCTCCCACCGCGACCAGACCACGAATAACGTCAGAGCTCGAAAAAAATCCATATTGTTACAACCTTAGCATGTGACAACCCTACCTAATGTACCCACCACCCACCACCTCAACCAGATCACGAATAGAGTCCGAACTCGGGTGACCAACTTGTCACCTCGAAAAAAAAAGTATTTTTACTTTTATACTTAGATTAAAATTAACTTTTGTCATTTAAACGGTGTGTATTTCTTACAGTCATTAATTTTACCTACCTACTCTTTATTTTCCTACATATCAAAAACAGTCGTCAACTTAGGGGCCTGTTCTTATATTCAAGAAACTAGTCGTTTTGCTTACGAATGGCTGTTTTTTACGAATATTATAATATCTAACTACAGTCGTTTATTTTAGATTGTTAACTCTAAGCATTTTGTGTAACTATAATTCAATTCAATTCGACGTCTTCATTTCGTAGGTATACAACATTCGTTACACTTGAAATACTTCAATAGTTAAAATACGTTATAAAATTTTTTGACAAGCACATTCAGAAATCAAAATACTATTACAGCCTTTTAAAACAATAAGCAACGCTTCGTTACTTTTAAGCTACCAAAGGTTATACTGACGGATTACGGGTTCGTTGTTCACAGGAATCGGGCAAGAGAGCCAAAAAATTTCCGCAAATTAAAACCACATAAACCTATGAAAGGCGGAAGTTAAATTTTGTGAGGCAACGCCACATTAATACACGAGAGCTATACGTGAACTGTCAATTGTTACATTTTATAATCCATAAAGACAAACGAACCATGAAATCTTTATATGGTAATACGAAAGTTATTCAAAATGAACTGTAGTTAATGTTTCCTTTCTGTTTTAAAAGTAGCTAAAGTATTGATCCATGAACAAAGTCGTAAAGTTACAAAGTCACTTAACTTGAATTTTATTGAACAGAAGCTATTTTATTTTATTATAAGTATACTCAAGCATGCTTGTTCACTCCACTCCTTTAATCTTTGTGGTATTTATTTACATTTTGTATATTATATTCTCTGCCTAACTCAGAAGGGACTTGGCGTGAAGATATGTTTCTGTGTATTTATGCAATTACGAACACACACACATACATACACACGCTCACACAAACAGAGAAAAAAATAAAGAGGGAGTGAGAAAGGAATAGAGAAAGAGGTAGTGATAGGGGTAGGGGAGAAATAGGGGAGAGAGGGGGAGAGGAAGAGGGAGGAAGAGGGAGGGAGGAGGGAAGGATGGGTGGGGGGCTAAAGAGAAAGAGAAAAAGGGGTGGGACATTATTTTAAGTATCATTTGTATTGTAGTACAAACTATAAATTTTAAATATATTGATGTACACAACAACCATTGTTCTCTATAAGTAAATACTGTTCTTTCCTACACAATTATTTTTTCAGCTTAATTATCAGTCATCAGTCATAAGTAGTCAGAAAGTCATGTCAGGCTCTTGGATAAAGTGGTGGCCTCATTACTCAAGCTCATGTAATGAGATTTGGCGACAACGAGAAAATACACGATACGCTAATTTCTTCGTGATTATTTCATTTGTGCGCTTTAACTGAACAAAATTGTACAAAATGCCACCAAAATTGAATAATTTTACTCAATATCAAAACGAAATTCAATAATTATGAAAAACTTCGATCTCGATGGCGCCAAAAACCTTTTTTTCCGCTTTATATGCAGTCAACTTGTACTGCCTATGTGAGAGTAAATAATTCTTATTCTAGTCTTATCACTTCGCTGTGAATTTAAGATGAAAAGCTATGTAGACCTTTACGTTCCGTTAACCGTTAATATATGTTTATTGATGCATAGGTAGAGCAGTAGGGCGTCACTTGATTACCAACTAGGACCTAGTATGTAGAGTGTATAAGTTTGAAACTCTACACGACGTTTATAGTAATATTGAAGTTGTATTTTTATTTTAGAAACAAGAAACTTGCCAACGGTTACGACTGATTACCTAACTTTAAAAAAGAGGATATTAACAATTCGTTTACATATTGGAAATTTGTTTATTTGTTAAACGTAATTTTGAGTACTTTACTATGAAATCCACAATTTGTAAAAACTTACGCAACCAATATAAATATAATGAAATTCTTCCTAAACGGTTTATTCTAACTAAGACGGTTGTCTTTCTCTTAAGGAGAGCCGCCTGCTTTTTCGTAACCTTTAAGATATATTTATATCTTAATTTTTAAAATTAAATGATTTAAAAAAAATGATAGGGTAATATTTTTAAGATGTTTGTGATTAATAATTTAAGAAAAACTTAAAGTCAAATAACTGTTTTTTATAAGTATTAAAATTTTGTACACCATAATATGGTAGAATATTTTGGAATGCTTAAATACTTTTGTAACAACTTTTTTTAACACACATATTGCGCAAAATAAATAGTTTTCATTTTATTTTATTTGAAATTTATTTTTTGTGTAAAAAATTGTTACTAAGATATTTAAACGTACCGACATATTCTATCAGATTGTGGTGTAGGTACAAATATTTAATTCGTATTTTTACATATGAAATAGTTGTATGTATTTTAATATTCAAATCATAGCACTTATCTACATTTATTCTCATCTTCAAAACTACTTTTACTATGTATGACAATCGTATAAAATACTCTACGGAGATATTTAGAATATTGACAACTTAGGTAAAAAAAAAGTAAATCATTAACTCACCATTAACTTCAAATGTTCTAATAACTTAAAATATAACTATTGTTATTATGTTCAAAACTATGAACAATGGTGTTTTCTGGTAGGGTCCAAACAATGGCTGGTACTTTAACTTTCATAAAATCTGACATTATAATATTAAAAGACAATACAATGTTCTTGCGGAAATGTCTTTAAACACATCAAAGTAGACATTTATTGTTTGCTAATGTATTTGTGTGATTTCTTTTATTTTGCCCTATCTACTAAAGTAGGTAATTGATCTGATACTAATCTGCCTGTCTAAAGGGCGTACACAGGGACGTCAATTATGATTAAATTTTAATAATCGCTCTGTGTGCATCGGTTAGTGCGAACGACTATCAAACTTTTTATGTACTATTCGAGGGCTCGACAGATAAGTCTGCGAGGTAAATTTACTTTTGCTGGTGGCCTTACATTCCGGCCTCAAGTTGGTAACGCACCATTACCACGTTTGCTGTCTTAAGGCGGCGTGAATTTCTTACCATCAGGAAATCCGTTTGCTTATTTGCCTTCCAATATCATAAAAAAACATTACCAGAGGCCTTCTTCGCGCACAGATTAAAATTTGCACGCACGCTAGTTCATCGGGACAACGTCTTTAATACAGTACGTATTACCTACCACAGCGGCAAAAAACTTGACGAATGGCAGATGCTAAAGTTAACGCCAAAAATAAAAAACTACACTTCTCAAGTCACAACTCATTGACTTTAGAGTTTTGGCGCCGTCGTCAATGAAAATGGTCGTAATTTTTTCATAATTATTGAATTTCGTGTTGATATTGAGTAAAATTAGTCAATTTTGGTGGCATTTTTAAAGTGCACAAATGAAATAATCATGAAGAAATTAACGTATCGTGTATTTCCTCTTTGCGGCCAAATCTCATTACATGAGCTTGAGTGATGAGGCCACCGCTTTACCCAAGAGCCTGACTAGACTTACTGAAGACTTATGACTGATGACTAATTATTATAAGTGATTAATATTGATATAAAATTTGAGTCAAATTTGTACTTGACTAATGGCAAAATACTAACGTGGAGGCCAAAACCTTAAGAAAGAAAGAAAAGGAACTAACTCATCAACATATTATGTAATATGTAGTTGATCTAATCCACTCGTTTTAGAGTGCTCTCACAAACACCGTGACACGCGATTTTTAGAAAGAAGATAAATGAGCTGCACTAAAGTGCGGATGGTAAAGGATAATCACGACAACATTTATTAAAAAACAATTAAAAAAAGTAATTTTACGCCCATATCCCCGAAGAGGTAGGCAGAGCCACAACCAGGGCACCCACGACTAGCCGAAGACACTAAGTCTCACAATGAGATAGGTGGCAAGCCTATCGCCAACCAGGCACATTTCCAATCCCGAGCAACATTTTTTTTTATAAGAAAATTGGAAAAACCTAATTTTCTTTTTTGTTGCCCGACCCGGGATTCGAACCCGGGACCTCATGCATTCGAGTCCAACAACTGAACCGCTAGACCACAGAGGCGAAAATTAAGTTTAAATAAACACAAAACCTTTTTTAGTTTTTGGCATTGACGTCAACATCTGTGTTTATTACGTTTTATTTTGAATGAAATTACCTGATTTAACTAATTTAGGCTAAACTTATTCAAAATGAGTCATAAATTGTCATAGAAAGTCATGTTAGGTGGCGGTGGCCTCTTTACTCCAACTTGTTTAGTGAGATTTGGCGGCAATGAGGAAATACGCGATACACTAATTTCTTCACGAATTTTACGGAAAATGTATAGAAAGAGCTGATTTAAGATTGGAATCATTTATTTATTAACTAGCTGCTGCCTGCGGTTCGCCTGCGCTTTCACTTGAACCCGTTGTGCGATCGGGATAAAAATAGGCTATATGCTAGGATTAGCCTGGATAGGTCATAATCTATCTGAGTTCCAAATTTGAGATTCGTTCAGCCATTCGAGATTAAGAGTAACTAAAATACATACATACATACTCACAAACTTTCACATTTATAATATTAGTAGGATTTTATAAAGGCTGCAGTAATTTTAAATCAGTCACACAAAATAAACAATTTTTGATCCGAAAAAATTACATCTTTTCTTTCGATGATGCCACACACATTTTCATATCAAATTTTTAGTTTTAGGAACACCGTAGAACTATATCTTAGGTATCCATCCGTCCAACGTGAGGCATCCAATGTATTTGGTATTAGTCAAAGAGTAAAATAAGTGACCATGAAGGAAAAAAGATTGTTGTTTCCATACTACCACTATCTGGTATATATATTTAAATAATATTTTTCTTATAAATATTAAAATATTTGCACACCAAAATATGGTAGAATATGCTATATACCTACTTAAATATTTTTGAAATATCTCATTAACACACATATTTCGCTAATAAATAAATTTTATTTTCATTTTCATTTTTCATTTCATGATCAACGACGTGAACACTGTGGCTCCGTGTAAAATGACGTAATTCGATCCGAGTTTTCACGGGTTTGGATCGGAATAGTGCGTAAGCAGTATCCGAATTTAGTCCGAGTTTTATAAACCAATACTTTTACGGATCGGATAGGGTGCAGTGAGGAATCTCTCTGACAGTAGAACAGATAAAACAGTGTATGTATAGGTTTGAGTCTATGTTGGCTTTTTTATAAACATGGAATTCCCATGTTTACAAAAAGCCAACATATCCCAAGCTTAAGAAAAATCCAATAATAACTACGATAAAATTGCAAAAACCTCCCTGATTTCATTGAGACCTCATTTAGGTAAACATAGAATGTACATTATTAAGCATAACTCAAAAACCGGTATTCAAAACTGTAAAAAGAGCGTCATTATAATCCTATCTGCAAACCATACCAAAAAAAAAAACAACCAGACGAATAAAAAACCTCCTTTATGTTAAAAAAATGTTGTGTCTCTAACACAGACCTTTGCATTGTGATTAAAATCTTTCAACGAAATTAATGAATTGAAAAACGCGAATAGAAAATTAAGAGGTTAGTGAATTCATTCGAAATTTGATAACGGAATGAATTTCTTTAGAATTTGAATGTGGCAACATTTTATAATGATTAATCACTTTATCGCCGTTTCTTAAAAGCACCGTTTACAAGTATTCTTTTCAATTTTTGAATACCTTGAGTTTTATAATACCTTTTGACTTTATTCTGTTATTAAATCTGCATATGTATCAAAATAAATCCCTTAGTCATCGCAATACCAATATAGTCATATATTTAAGTTTAAGAAAAAATAATCAAAATACATATACAGCAAGATTTTTTTATCACCATCCAATTTTTATAGGCATAAAGTATCTATAAATAAGTCCATTTATGAAAATAGGTATATCAGAGCACTCAGCGCGTAGGTACGGTACTTTGTAGACGACTTTGCGATGTCATATTTTAATATTTTAGTATTGAGGGATACTAAAAGAAAAAACACGTATTTAATTATTTTCACTTAAGATCAACATATTAAAATTTGGATGGTGATTAAAAAATCAGGGTGTAATTATATTTTGACCGCCTCGTTGATCAAGTGGCTAGCTTCGATTCCCGACGGGGGCAGAAATGTGTGTGATAAACATTTAGATGTCTACATTTCCGGGTCTGGTATCTATTAAAGTACTTCTATGTATTAGTATCATTGACTAACACCTAACCCAGCTTACGTTGGGTTAGATTCAATTTGTGTAACTTGTCCAGGGATTTTTAAGCGGACTCCAAATAAAGGAAGTTCTCAATTAAACTGTGATTTTTTATGATATTACGCGAATACTCGACTGAAAATACATAGGTATATACATATAAATATAATACATATAAATACATATTATATACTTACTCGGAAAACAAATTTCGGAATCATGACATTCATTTCGAAACGATGATTAACAAATCGTGATGTGGTAAATTGCAATAAGTTATTAACATTTTTACAGTGCCTTTTTTAAATATATATCACAATACACTTTCGATAAAAAATTTAAAATGAGATAAATAATTTAAGCACAAAAAACCTGCAAGAAATTGACTTTGAGTTCAATAAGTTAACCATCCATTTATACAAAAATTAAGGGTCCATGTATGCTAAAATACGTCAGCAGTATAATAATTTTTCATACAAAGCAATAATGGATGTTGGTGACAAAAACACACAAGATTAACATTAATATGCTTTATAAGACTAGTGTTTCCAAAACACGATTCATTTTACTTTACTCGATAGAAAAAAAGTTAACCCTTTTTTGAAAGCAAAACCAACTGTCTACTTCAATTATGAAAATATCGACACCAGATTTGACATAAACATAGATAAGTACTATACCTAAAAGATAAGTGTTTCAGTTTTTATACTTTTTTTCGAATTACTTTTATAGTGTCCAAAATAGGGATTCGTCGCTTAAGACATTTACTTTAGAGCGCAATATTTCATAGTAATCATGGAACGAGGGAGTGCGGCGATTGGCTCTTCTGGCTGACTAAGTATGGGGCCTTAAGTGTATTCCTTGATTTTAACGGGACTCTATCATCCGAACCAGTTTTTTGGTTGCAATAGGATCTCGGGAGTAAGTTTCGAATGAAAAAATAATTTTTGGATTCGATTATTTAAAAATGAGGAGTAAATCTATTAAGAAAGATGAAAATATATAACACTAGGTGTTGCCTGCGGCTTCAACCTCATTTTCTCAGGAACCCGTAGTGCTAATGGGACTAAAAGCATATTTGTTAATTAAAATCATAATCTATTTGTGCTCTAAATTTAATACATTTACGTTCAGCCATTCGAGTGTGATAAGAATAACAAGCATACTTACATACACACAAACTTTCTCATTTCTAATAGGAAAATAATAGGATAAATGAGAACATGTAACCTCCTCCTTTTATTTGAAGTCGGTTAAAAAGAATTAAAGAAAGTGCATGCAAATTTTAGGAATTCATTAATTTCAACTACTAATCACATAATATTACGTCTAAAGTCGTAATAAATGTAAATTCTTACTTTCAGAATTATACGTCTGCTAGATGAAGGTAACGATAACTTTGACGCGGTTAAGTTGGCTGTACGTGCTTAGCTGTATATATAACATTTTTTAACTAACTTGCAAAAGAGTTCTCATTTTCATCTGTATTTTTTAATCCCCGACGGAAAAAAGAAGTAATAATTTTGACGTGTTTGTGTGTGTCTGTGGTGGCATAGCTTTTGAATAGATGACCTATTTCGATGTGGATTTTTGTTTGAAATCTGACAAGATTGAAATGGTTCATATCAACTTATAGGTTTCGTCAGGGGTTATTGATTTTTCATAATATTAAGGTTATGTCTGTTTATTATGCGATCACTCGACTAATACCGTGTTGGTCCGGGCTTCTTTGCAGAATAGACCATCTAGCTTTCTGCCAGGCAACTCGTAAAAGACGAGCATAGGCTTACCGTCACTAACACCGTGTTATCGTACTGGGTGGTAGAGTTTCGCAGCGACTCGTCCTAATTGGTACCGCTGCCTCATCTATTCCTGCCGCCATAACGTCAATGCTTGCCATTGACGCGTTCCGGTTCGGAGGGTGAGGTAGGTAGAGATAGGTAAACTTACTTTTGCTCTAGGCCTAACATCCCGGCCTCAGGTTGGCAACGTTCCATTACCACCTTTGGTGTCTCTAGACGCCGTAAATTTCTTGCCATAGAGAAATCCTATTGTTTGTTCGCCTTTCATTTTCATTGTCATGAAACAAAAAAATAAGAAATGGCTATTTATGATTTTTTTGTCAAAATGAAGGTCGTGCTTTATAATTAGACCGATATGAATTTCGTTAAGATCCGGCCAGTAGTTTTTGAGTTATATTTTTTTAATGCATACTTGGCTATGCCTATATTAGGTACTAACATATTAATGAAACTGAAGTCGTTTTTTTGCAGATTCACTGTGCTGAAATAATTAAATAATGATTTTAAGCGTAACGAGTGCAAAATTAAGGCTAAACCACTTTAGCAACGTTCTGATTACTCTATGGACTTACATAAATTGCGTAAAAAGCCACTTCGATTTTTTCGAGGTTCATTTTAGTTGAATTTTAGTTTGTACTCGATTTTTTTGCTATTTGACTGGCTGCTGTAATGGAGGAAGTTAAATCCTTAGATTGAACAAAATAAGCCTTTATTAATTTATTAATCCGCGCATATCTATAATAATGGATTTCCTCAAAAGAAACGCTTATTTCAATAAAATATGGAGAAAGTTGCCGATTTTGGTATTTTTTGTTTACCTTAAAAGCTGTTAGTTAGATTTTCATGAAGTATTATTTATTTGAAAACTGATTACGTACTTTATTTATTACTTTCGGTTAATTCTCTTTGTTTTTGATTAAGGCCTGAATAGTGGATTTTGAGTTACACTATAACGAGTATTTTTGTTAATTATTTATTTATTTAAATTTAACAAGTACATAAATAAGCGTAGCAAACTTTATGCCTAATAGCATTTTATAAAACATCGAGTATTATAAAAAATGATGATATCAAACGTGCAAATTTAATAAAGTAAATCAAAACATTGTCTTTTCTTTAAAATCAGAAAAAGTATCTTAACGCCCATATCCCTGAAGAGCTAAAAAGAGACACTACCCGGGCTCTGGACTAGCTGAAGACACTAACGGCCAATATTAGTAATCAATCCTAATCCAGAACTTGCTGTCCAAGATTGATTTTTTGATCCATTTTTATGTTATCGCTTACCAATAACATACTGTGGACAGAATAAAAATGGCAATAAGGTATAGGATAGGCCGGCGGATACGCAGCTATCTAGATTGCTTGAAACCCATCTTTAGAAATATATTATTAACATTGGCCGTAAGTTTCACAATATAGATGGCAAAGTTATATCCAACTGGGCATCAGGATATCACCACTACATCTAATCCTGGGCCACGTTGTTCTAATTATAAAATTGAAAACACACATTTTGAAGTCAAAAAAAAGCTAGATTGCTAAACCATAGAGGCGATAAGAAATTAATTCTCATCACAACAACAAAAATGTAACAATACAAAAATAAAAATTAATGTTATAAATAATATTACATAAAATACACACTATAAAAACATAAACGTAATTATATTATAAAGATACAAATATACGTAAATAAACTTAACATAATACAAAGTAATTAAAATAAATTTAATTCAAATACTATATACTTAATATTAATGCATTTATACGGGCAGCTACTAGTTAGAGCGGAATAAAATTAGTTTACCTAATTAAGTATTTTCACACCCGTACCCTGAAGAGGTAGGCAGAGGCTCCTGTCCGATCCGCTGAGTTGCTGTCCTCATAATGACACTGTCATGTTCCAGTTTGGGATAGCATAGCTGGTAGATTTGCACCATAGGCTTTCTATCCCAGCCTCTAGATAGCGACGCACCTGTAACATCTATGGTGTCTATAGGTCGCGGTTGTCTCTTACAATCATAAGTGCCGAGTGCTTATTGCTGACTTCTTACATAATATGGCTTCTTACATATTTTTTGTAGTTTATCTACTACGTTTTAACTAGCGATCCCAATGAACTTCTGTCTTCCCAGCATGTGCTTTTTTATTAGATTTAGGTAATTAAAAATAACGGTAGGTAATATTACGAATTTAAAGTTTATTTATATGCCTCCCGATCATATGAAAACTAAATTTATGAAATACCTATTTAACTTTATATCAAAATGAATTTTATGAAACGAAGAGGTTCAAAGGCAAACCTAAAAGCAATTTCCCAAAAAAACAATTTTCCAATTAACGGCCAATATTAATCATATACCTATCTACAGATAGAGATAAGCCTCATATTTTTAAATGAAGACACACTTGTACTGTTTTACGTATCACTTATATTTTATTATTTTATAAATAGCCTACCGGTTTCGTTTTTTACAGCGTCATCAGGGCTAGAACTTAATTTAAGTTCCCTGGAAGTTTTACCAAGCGCCGACGATGGAAAATATCAAATATAGAGATAAGCCTAATAGTTTTGTTACTAAGACATGTTTGTTTGAATAATAACAGTGGTTGCCTGGTTACTAATCTACAGTAGCCCTGTCTTTTATCTCAGATAGATTATAAATATTTGCCCTAAGTTATCTTACCATGTCATTTTTCATACTTTAGTAGATATTTATACTTCGAAGAATTACATTACACATTTTAGCAAAGTATACATACCTCTTAGGTCATTAATATTCAAAGTATATATGTAATATTATAATATCCTAACGAATAACTCTTGAAACTATCCACTATTGACTAATTTAATCAAATCAATATTTAATTTCAGTGAAAGTTCGTATTCATACGTAATGTTATGAATAAGTACACATTTTGTATCCAAGCCCATGTTTAAAAGATCTATATTGATTTCAAGTTACGGCTCGTAATTCATTCTGAGAAAGAAACCACAGATTGCATTTAGAAAAGTTGCACATATGTTTATAGCACTTGCAAACCTTAATACAGTGCTGTCGGTACGTAGGCTCGGATTCCATGCCGCCATTTTGAATACCTGAGTGACGTCACGTGGCTGGGCGCGGGCGAATAGCTGCGCTTGCTCACCTCAGTGACTGACATTTGGTACGCGGTCGCGACTCGCGTGTATACGAGACGATGGAACTAAAAATACAAAATGAAGTTTCGCCGCTTTTGTTTTCGCGTGCATGAATAACATTTAAAATATACGTACATATCTCTCTGATCTTTTAAATTAAGAACAGTTGAGCTAGTCTTAGATGACAGTGTATTTTGGTTTTAAGTGTTATGAGTGTTTAATTGTGAATTGTGTTTTCTACACTTTAGTGGCCTACAAACAAGGATTATTTCCGGGCTTAGTCCACTTGCTGCTCGACCTCAATAAGTAAGTTTATATTAAGTGCTTACATATGTGTAAGTGGTGGGCGAGACACGTCACCGAACCTTTTCCAACATCTATTTAACTCATAGAACGAGTTCGAACAGACAAGGCCAACTAGTGATCATGAAATTTAATCTTATGTATTGGTGTTTCTCCAACTTTTACTTTACTCATGGGCCAAGAATTCCTGTTAAATATCTCCATAATTTAAATAACATTTATCAATATGTTCATTCATGTCTGTATTTAAGGTGTGTTTATCGAGTTTCTTCCAGCATTTCTATGTACCTATTAGTAGATATCACCAACAGGAAATGCACATAATTTTCATCTCGATACTCTCTGCCTACTTCGTAAGGGAGTTGGCGTGAAAAAAACGTATGTGAATTAAATAAATATGGATATGAATTTTCTTACTTTGAAGTTAATTTCTGTGTAACTAAACAAACTTGTGTTATTAGTACAATTACTAAATATTACTATTAATAACAATTGAAGCAAGTTGTATAAAATTAAAATTATTGAAAATATTATATAAATGCCACATAAACGTTAATAAATACAGTAATACTAGTCGAATCCACAATCCAGTTTTAGATTCGATTACACAGTAAGATTAACTATTTTATGCTTTATAGTAAAATCATCACAAAATATAGTTGAACTAGAAGCACGTTATACAAAATAGTATAAACCCGATCAAGATTACATTGAACAACAATACTAGACAAAAGTGTATAGTTATATCCTCTGGTTTTTGTATACTTAATAGATATTCCTCTGTTAAACGAGATTTTTCGCATAATTAAAAATGTGTACCGAAGAGGATATCCCGTCTCACCCGGATTTACACGCTACTGACCCTAAACAATGGAACGTGCGTTGAACTCTTTTGTAGGGACTGCTTCTCACCCTTATCTGTCGTAGTTCGTTAACGGTACAAAGTAATCTTTAAGTTAATAGCATAGAGATAAAAGTTGATTGCATGGTGCTATAACGGATGGTTTTAATAGGTTGTTGCTACTCGGACTGACCAATGTTCCGTGACATTTTGTTAGACCTATTGAAAATGTATGTTTTATAGTAGTACTATTTAAATTGTGCGCTTCGGCTATATTCGTCAAACTTCGGAGATCTAAATGTATTTAATATATCTTCTATCTATCTAATTCTATCTATTTAAATATATACTTAGTCTGGCCATAAATACTGTTACACTTAAAAATAAAAAAATATTACATTTGAATTTCGAATCTGTCATTTTTATACGATTGTTCATTGTGTTTTCTCATTTTGGCGCCAATACATTGTACAATATTTTGCGATATTAAAATGGAGTGGGGTGATAAAGAGAACCGAATCGCTGTGATTGCATTACACAAAGTAGGTATGGAGCCAAATGCAATTTTTAAAACTCTCCATACACTTGGTTTTAGTAAAATGTTTGTGTACCGGGCTATTAATAGGTACAATGAGACTTCCTCTGTTTGTGACAGAAAAAGATCTGGCCGTCCACGTAGTGTTCGTACGAAAAAGGTGGTCAAAGCAGTAAGGGAAAGAATTCGAAGAAATCCTGTCCGAAAGCAAAAGATTTTATCTCGGGAAATGAAGATAGCACCTAGAACCATGTCGCGTATTTTAAAAGATGACTTAGGACTTGCAGCCTATAAGAGACGCTCTGGTCATTTCTTAACTGATAATTTAAAGAAGAATAGGGTCGTAAAATCGAAACAATTACTGAAGCGGTACGCAAAGGGAGGTCACAGAAAAATTTTGTTTACGGATGAGAAAATTTTTACAATTGAGCAACATTTTAACAAACAAAATGACCGTATTTATGCTCAAAGCTCTAAGGAAGCTTCCCAATTAGTCGACAGAGTGCAACGTGGACATTATCCAACTTCAGTGATGGTTTGGTGGGGTGTTAGCTATGAAGGAGTGACTGAGCCATATTTTTGTGAAAAAGGTATCAAAACATCGGCACAAGTGTATCAAGATACCATTCTTGAGAAGGTAGTTAAGCCCCTTAACATCACCATGTTCAATAACCAAGTATGGTCCTTCCAGCAAGACTCGGCGCCGGGTCATAAAGCTCGGTCCACGCAGTCTTGGTTGGAAGCGAACGTTTCGGACTTCATCAGAGCTGAAGACTGGCCGTCGTCTAGTCCCGATCTTAATCCGCTGGATTATGATTTATGGTCAGTTTTAGAGAGTACAGCTTGCTCTAAACGCCATGATAATTTGGAGTCCCTAAAACAATCTATACGATTGGCAGTGAAGAATTTTCCCATGGAAAGAGTGCGTGCTTCTATTGATAACTGGCCTCAACGTTTAAAGGACTGTATTGCAGCCAATGGAGACCACTTCGAATAAGCTTTTTATATTTTTAATTGTTGTATATTTATGTATTAAACTAACACACTGTAAAAGTAATATATGTTATTTGCAGTTAAAAAAATATTTTTTTTCTTTATTACAATATTTATGGCAAGACTAGGTATGTATAAGATATATATATATATATTGGCTTTTTTCTATATATAGATTCTATATATGTAATAACAACTCTATATATAGAGAATGATAATTAATCATTTCGCTTAAATATAGATTAGGTCAGCCAATTTAAAAATAAAAGTATAAAGTGTAAAAAGTGTAAAGTCAAGGCACATAATTTAAATAGTAGTACTGTACATTTTTTAATTGCAATAAATATCAAATAGTAAAAGGGAGATAGGGTTTTAGGAAGATCGAAATGTTATTTGTAATATTTCAATATTATTGTCATAATAAAAACAAAGAAAAAAAATAGTTTTTTGAGAGTTTTTCTTAAATAAAATTTGTAGCGAAAATACTTCTAAATATAGAACGTTAGGACTTGTCTTTTTTTTGCCGAAAATGCAATTTTTTTGTATAGACTAATTTAAAAAAAAAATTAATGACTTCAATAAGATTCCGTTTCAAGTTCCAATCTGAATGAGTTTAAAAATATTTTACCTAAACAATTTGTCGCATATTTACCAAAAAAACTATCTCTATGCAAAATAATGTTTGAGTAGGTATATTGTTTCCATGTAAAAATATATGTCACGATGACGTTTAAAATATAGCCTAAGAACTTTAAAATCATGCTTATAACTTAATTACCCATATTATTTTATGGGGCTTTAAAATTTTCGCCACCGCTTGTAAAAAAAAGTAGGACCGTCAAGTAACAAAGTGATTTATTTCGTGAATCAGCTAATTAATATGTTATTATTAATTTACAAATTTAATGATATATTACAAATAGATGTAGTGAGTACATTATGAGTTTTTCATGACATTTTAAGTAATACGTTCAATCCATTAACATATTCAATTAGGCCGAACTAATTTTATTACGTTTTTTGTTATATAGGTAAGTGGACAAATTGCACAACTGTAAATACACTACATTACAACAGTCTGATAATTTTCCTATTTTTGTATTATATGATTAAAATACTTGCGCTTTTAAAACTGTTATTATTTTCATATTTTTTGGAATCACCATTAAGTAATTATATTCAAAGTTTTATAACAAACTTTAAGTTTTAATAGGAGTTTAAGATTAAATTCACTATAATCCATACATATTAGAATAGCAATAAAACTATATATTATATATAAAATGATGCTTAAAAATTATGATTGCTACGTGTTATACCTATATACCTACCTATAGGTACCATACTATACTACGGCTATTACAATGTTGGTCGGTTTGTCTGTTTATCTATTAACTATTAACGCAAAGTCTACAAAAAGAATTTTCACCAATTAATATTTAGAAGTAGCTTATGGCTAGGGTAAACTTTAACTTCAAGAAAATTTTTGTTATCATCAAGTCACGAAAAACTTAACATTTGTATGAAAACACTGACAACAGCTAGTATTAAAAATAAAAATTAAGATTCTTTTAACATCTCATTGGAACTGCATATTTTAAACAGAATTTAAATATGCAAAAACCATCAACGAAGTAAAACATAAGCTTTAACTTTTGAAATCCACAAGTAGGTAGGTTTACTTTCTCATCCAATATCGCCAACACGCAATGAAAGTTGTGCACAAGTTGGTTTTACTTCTTTATATGATATAAAATAAGAATGGTACACATAGATTATATCTTAGATTTAATATACTGATAGATATATAGCACATAATTGAAGCGTAGTAAAACTACAGAAAGCCGACTTCGACTTCTGTAAGTAAATCATCTACGTACACAAATATTAAGCATTTTCACCGATTTCTCTAGGATCCCTTCATCAGATCCAGACTTGATGGCAATAGAAAAACCTTGGAAGTATGCCCCTTCAAACATAAAAGAAAAATCGAAATCTGTTTAGAAATGGCTTAGAAATCGATTAATGTAATATGTAAAAAAATATAGGAATCGAACTTTTACCCTCTTCCTTTATTAGCTTAAAACAATAATGCTTCTAAAATCACAAATTTCAATGTGAATTTAAGGTGCATATTGTTCCGTTCTCATCTCATAAGTGCACATCCATTTTTAACAGAAATAAATTCGATTTTTGACAAGAATGTAGGCTAGTATAATACATTGGTAAAGGTAAAATATATCCTAAATGCAATCTTTGTTAAATATGGCAAGTGATTTTTTTAGAAAACATTTTATTTTATCGTAAAAATAATGACCAAATTTGTTAAATTTTACTGGAAAAAATGGTATAATGCATCTTCGAAGACTCTCATTTACATTTCTGATAACAAACATGCATATGGGCAATAAAATGTTTTATAAATGATTCGTTACCGAATCACTACAATATTTAAACCGAAACAATACGTACCAAAAATGTTAGATATAGTATATATATATTATATAGTATAGTATAGTTTAGATATAATACATATAAATTATGAGATATAGTAACAGACTTTCCAGATATTGGTCCAGGGCCGCTGGTTAGATTAGACCATATCCCTGTCTGAAAGACATCTCTTAAGAGGCAAGAACAAGTCAAAGTATATTCACACTCACGTTTTACCCAGCTACATTCCAAGTGCTCACTCGATTGACCGCCTTGTTGGTCGAGTTGCTAGCGTACACGCCTAGCTACATCGACCGACCGCGAGGCTCGGGTTCGTTTCCCAACGGAGGCAGGCATTTGTGTGATGAACTTTTAGATATCTGCGTTTCCGGGTCTGGGTGCTTATTAAATTTATTCTGTTATCTATTTAACTATTTCTATGTATTAGTATCGTTGACTAACACCCATAACACAAGCATGTAATTTGCTTACTTTGGGGTTAGATTCAATTTGTGTGACTTGTCCAGGGATATTCATTATTGTTATTAGATTTTTTTATGACATTGGAAGGCAAACAAGCAAACGGATTACCTGATGGTAAGAAATTTCCGCCGCCTAGAGACACCAAAGGTGTTAATGGTGCGTTGCCAAATAGAGCCCGGGATGTTAGGCCTCGAGCAAAAGTAAGTTTACCGGCTACTTTACCCTCCGAACCGGAACACGTCATGACGTTATGGCGGCAGGAATAGGTAAGGCGGTGGTACCAATCCGGGCGAGTCGCTGCGAAACTCTACCACCTAGTCAGATGTCACGGTGTTAGTGATAATAAGCCTATGCTCGCCTTTTACGAGCTGCCTGGCAAGAAAGGAAAGGCAGATGGTCTATTCTGCAAAGGAGCCCGGACCAAGACGGGGAGAACTACCTATGAGAAAACGGCTTTACCTATGAAAAAACATTAAAATCCATAGATTGTTGGCCAAGTAAACTATTAAAAACACGGTAAATCTATACCTACATATAATAAATCTGCAGAAGGGTCAATTCTGTACATTGAAAATATTTATCTGTAAATATTGCAGGGGGTGTTACTAGATCGATACCAAACACAAGTATGTGATTAAAAAAACTTTGTCTGTCTGTCTGTATGTTCAGGCATCACGTGAAAACTAACGGTTCGATTTCGATGCAACTTGGTATAATTATATCTTATTATCCTATGCATAAAAATGGGATAATTTTTATCCTGAAAAAATTCGTTGAAAAAAATCTTAATTTTTCAGTTTTATCACGCGAAGACCGACATCCGCGCGGACGGAGTCGCGGGCGAAAGCTAGTTCTAGAATAAAATGACCTTCAATTAACTACATGCAAAAAGCATAATAATATACCTACTACTACTACATTTAAAAACCATTTCGATTACGTCATCTTTCAAATTAGAAAATTCAGCCCATCAAAATTTAATATGCCTCAGATACCTATAACACCCCTTTTATCGTCAGCTTTTAAAAATAAACAGAAAAATAGCGTCGATTGATAACTGCAACAGCGTATTATCACAACTTATGTTATACCCTTACCCCGCTTTTTAAAGTCGGTTAAATAAAAGATAAATGATAAGATAACAGTTTATGAACCAATGTCAATGATTCCAACAAAAAAGGACAATTCACAAAAAAATAGACGGACTAAACCTTTTCAATTCGGTTGGTTTATAAATAACAGTCATTTTCCTTTTGTTTTTATTAATATGCCGTTAGTAATCATGAACGTGGCTGGGTCTGAATAAATTAAGTAGGATTTACCTCATGGTTCATACATAAATGGCTACGTTTTGGCGTAGGTACAACATTTTAGAAGTATGCGTCATTTATGTTATGTTCAATGATTACATAGAATATTACATCCTCTCCCTGGGCTAGCCCGGCGTCAGACTTGGCTTCTTAAGGTCCCCAGTTCGATCCCCGAGTCGGGCAACAAAATGAATAGAAAATGGTTATTTTCAATTTTCTAATAACAATAACGTTTTCCGGGATTATTCGGATAATAGCCACGTGATTTTGATGGCGAGTGGTTTTTGAGTTATACTTAACTAGCGGCCCGCCCCGGCTTCACACGGGCATAAAATATACATATAAACCTTCCTCTTCCATCATTTTGTCTATAAAAAACCGCATCAAAATCCATTGCGTAGTTTGAAAGATTTAAGCATACAAAGGGACATAGGGGACTTTAGTTTTATACTCTGTACTCTATAGTGACAGTGCATATTTTTTAAAATAGAAAAATGTATACATTATTAAGTGTAATTAATAAATAACTAGTAAGATATTGACAAAATTTATTTGGGACCATTTCGGAAACTTTTTTTATGTTATAGGAAGGCAAACAAGCAGACGGATTTTCTGATGGTAAGAAATTTACGCCGCCTAGAGACACCAAAGATGTTAATGGTGCGTTGCCTACCTGAGTACAGGATGTTAGGCCTCGAGCAAAAGTAAATTTAGCGGCTACCTTACACTCCGAATCGGAACACGTTATGACGGCAGAAATAGGTCAGGCGGTGGTACCAATCCGGGCGAGTCGCTGCTACCACCTAGTCAGATGTCACGGTGTTAGTGACGGTAAGCCTATGCTCGCCTTTTACGAGCTGCCTGGCAAGAAAGGCAGATGGTCTATTGTGCAAAGGAGCCCGGACCAACACGGGGATATTTAATATATTTCGTTTAAAGAATCATAAAACCTCGACCCAATAAAACATTTAGAGTCGGTTTTTTCAGTTTCACTGCGCTTCATTATTGTATAGTTAGACGACATATTCTTTGAAATTTGAATTCTTGATTTGAAATTGATTGAAAAATTGAAGTCGGGTTTAGCAATTTTACTGCGCTTGAGTCATTTGATCAATCGGTTCCGCTATTGGTTTTGTTATTGTTTATTCTAATTGTGTTTAGAATTAGCGAAGATAC
The DNA here is from genome assembly GCA_002245505.1 of Calephelis nemesis. Lineage (NCBI taxonomy): Eukaryota > Metazoa > Arthropoda > Insecta > Lepidoptera > Riodinidae > Calephelis > Calephelis nemesis. The sequence continues at coordinate 452,881 of NJDD01001718.1, read as the reverse complement.
CTTCCATTGAAGGACAATTTGATGACTCATTATCTTGCTGGCGAGGAGATGGGCGTAACAAAACAACAAACATGACCAAGGTTAGTCATGTTGTGGTTGAAATAAGATACAAATATATACGTACATGTATAAAGAAACATGTGGTTGGTAATTTAAAACAATGTGTGCAAGACAATAAAAAAATAATAAAAACTTGTTCTTGCAGCTGCATATGTCAAATATCACTAAACACATGTAATATGCTAATATATTACTATGCTATGCTATATATAATAAAATATGCTTTGCTAATATGTAATATAATACTAGCTGTCCCGGCGAATTTCGTTCCACCAGTTCAGTTTGTATGGGAAAACTTAAAATTTTGTTTTTCCTAGTTTATTGTTAAATGTCATCTCCAACAAGACTACTGGTGGTATAGTACCTACTGTGCAGCTACTTGCCCGGACAGGGATCCACCGCCTTACCTATTACCTTTTCCTACAGCCATAATAACCGTCACGTTCAGGTTTGGAGAACAGGGAGCCAGTAAACTTGCAAAATAGGTGTGACAGGATTGAATATACGTTTAACATCTATGGTGTTAATAAACCACGGTTATCTCTTACCATCAGGAAAGTCGTGCGCTTGCTTACTGACATATCATTCAAAAAAGGCCGTAAAATGAGAAACCTATTGAATTTTTTTAAGTACAATACTACTTCCTGTCTCCGTCAAGTTTGGTAACACAAACAATAATGTTGTGTCATTTGAAACGTTTGTCATTTGTGTATAATTTCACAATTTTAGGAGATTGCCAAGAGCCTTTGAAATTGTGACCTTTTTATTTCGAAAGAAAAAAATAATTGACCAACGTACACGAAGTTAAAGAATTTTATTAACATTACACAATTATCGCAGGTTAAAGTACTTTCTAACTATTTATCCAACTCCTAAAAAGGAGGTACTCAATTGGTCTGTATGCGTTTTTTTTAATGGTTGTTACGCAAGTACTCGGCCAATAGCCAACCGATTTTAATGGTTCTTATTTAGAAAAAGAGGTCATGATTGTGGTGGTTTCATATTATTTTATCATGATCCAATGATGAGGTTGTCAAGGTAAATGAAAATGTATGCACTGTTAATTATAACTCAAAAACTACTAGAAGAATGTTCAGGTTCACCCAGAGGGATGCTGTAATTTTTAATTGCGGAGATAGATGTGGAAATGGAACTGGAGAGTGATATAAGCTACTTTTTGTCTTGATATATAACCCCAAAGTAAGAAAATTATATGCTTGTGTTATGGGTGTTAGTCAACGATTCTAACAGATATAAATACTTAAATAATTTAATACACACCCAGACCCGGAGATGCAGACATTTAAATGTTCATCACACAAATGCCTGCCCCTGTCGGTTGAGGCGTGTACGCTAGCCATTCGAACAACCCGCTCCGCCAGCTTAGATTGAATGGAAAAAATTAAAAAATGTTTTTCCTAGTTTGCTTGCAGTCAGAGATAAACAGCAATCCATAGCCATCTCCTGGTTCAAACAAACCTCCAAATCAATTTTCAGACAAATCGGTTCAACCGTTTTCTAATTAATAGTGTAATTAACATCACTCTCTTTTATACACACTAGTTGTTCCGGCAAACTTCGTTCAACCCGTTAATTTGGAAAAATGAAATATTGTTTTCCTAGTTTGCAGTGGAATGGTATAAATAGTATCCTTTGTCCGTCTCCTGGGTCAAATCTAACTCCACATAAATTTTCAGCAAAAATTAAATTATTTTGAGTTATACATAGTGTAACTAACGCAGCTTTCTTTAACATATATAGATTTGTATGAAAAATTTGAACAATACCTCTATTGGTAACTAAGATAAACACATTTTTAGACCAAAATTGTCATAGATTTCGACACGTAACTTACCGACTAATGTAAAAGGCAAAGGTTCAGACGTACTTTACTCGTCAAAACTTTGAACAGTGCCTCTATTGGCGATTAAGAGAAACACATTTTTAAATCAAAAGTGTCATAGATTTTACGTAACTTACTTCGGTTCGTAATCTATACCAACTCATGGTAAAGGCTCTGTATATTTAAAAGGGCCGTAGGATTGACAAAGAGGTATGCAATATGATATTCCTAACATTTTCTACAAACACATTCACGTTATAGCTCATATTAGCATGTAAACATTTACATAAGTACGGTTAACACACAGATATGCAGATGGAAAGTCCTACGTGAGCTGTAAAATAGAAATTTACAAAGCATAGATAATTTTTATTGTCTACGTGACTTTCTTTAATTTATATAACTTTTAAATAATTAATTATTATTACGAACTATTATCTTCGGCTAGTCGTGGGTGCTCTGGTTGTGCCTCTACCAATCCCTTTGGGGATATGGGCGTGAAGATACTTACTTACTTACTTTTAATTAATTATTATTGTGAACTGTAAACATTCCTGGGCATGTTACACAAATTGAATCTAACCCCATAGTAAGCAAATTATATGCGTTTGTTTTGGGTGTTAGTCGACGATACTAATACGTAGAAATATTTAAACATATACCAAAATAAATTGAATAAACACCCAGACCCAGAAAATGCAAAACATCAATATGTCCATCACACAAATGCCTGCCCCCGTCGGGAATCGAACCCGAGCCTCGCAGTTGTTTAGTTTAGTTAGGCGTGTACGCTAGCCACTCAACCAACGAGGCGGTTAAACCCCAACCGTAGTTTTAAAGCAAATATTACTTCGCTATTATCGGAGGAAGCAAACTCTCGTATCGTGGTATTTGTTTTCAACGTATGAAATTCAAACATTAGATTTAAAATTCTTGTATTGTTTGTGTTATTGTTCCAGTTACGAAATCTGTTGTAAACTGTTGTTTTTCTCTGTTGTTGTTGTTGTTGTGTTTTTACTGAGTAGGAATGACTGACAACTTGTCCACTCAGAAGTGATTTTTAAGCGAATTAAAAAAAGAGGTTTTATATTCGACTACTATACACCGTGTAAGTGACAGCGTAACGAAAAAACCAAACCATGGATTGTGTATATAAAAGACATGCATATGTAGTTGGAATTTTGTGTCGGAAATTTCATAAATTTAAAAAAAATGTATTTTTTAAATTAATTTCACTATTATTTCATTAATTAATTTTTCCCCGTGTTGTTCCGGGCTCCTTTGGAGAATAGACCATCTGCCTTCCTGTACCAGGCAGCTCGTAAAAGGCGAGCATAGGCTTGCCGTCACTAACACCGTGACATCTGACTAGGTGGTAGAGGTTTGCAGCGACTCAACCGGATTGGTACCACCGCCTTACCTATTCCTACCTCCATAACGTCATGACGTGTTCCGGTTTGGAGGGTAAGGTAGTCGGTTAACTTACTTTTACTCGAGGCCTAACAACCCGGCCTCTGGTTGGCAACGCACCATTACCACCTTTAGTGTCTCTAGGCGGCGGGAATTTCTTACCATCAGGAAATCCGTCTGCTAGTTTGCCTTCTAATATGTAATAAGTAACACTTTTTTACTAAAAACAGCAATAGAATAAAACAGCGTGTTATGCCGGTCGGAATTTTGAAGTCTGAAATGTATATAAACTGCCACGGAAGTTTTCGTTACTGTGTCAAATACACCCTGTATATATTTTTACTGTTTTTATGATATTGACATATGAAATTCACAATGCCTAGAGACACCACAGGTGGTAATGTTGGTAACGACCAACATTAAAAAAATCATTAAAAAATAGGACAGGACAACGTCTGTCAACTCAGCAAGTGATGCTAGCTTTGTGAATAAAAGCAACAGCCGCCTACCTATCCTTCCTTAAAAAATAATTTGTTTGTCTGTTTGTTCCGACTTAACTCTGAAACGTCTAGACGAGACTTTCATTTTCATGTAGCTGATCGTTACATAGTATAAAACAAAGTCGTTTCCTCTGTCCCTACGTGTCTTTGTATGCTTAAATCTTTGAAGCTACGCAACGGGTTTTGATGCGGTTTGTTTCAATAGATAAAGTGATTAAGAAGAAGGTTTATATTTATATTTCATAACCGTGCGAAGCCGGGGCGGGCCGCTAGTAAGAAATAAGGCTACTTTTATTTCAGACTGTTAAATTCGCGCGAAGTCGCGCGCACAGCTAGTATATAAAGAAAGATAACAGAAATTATCCCAAAATATAAAGACTGAATATTGTAACGAAACAGGTGCTTTTACCTGATTGTACGAATTTTTATTATGAAAATAACAAGCTTTGTCAAATCTGCAAAAGCTCTTATTGTTATGAAAGTTCTAAGATGTTTCCAAGGAAATGAAACATAAAGCGCTTTTCAAGAAACGTAATTTAAATTACAAACAGCGCTTGATTTCGCAGAAATTGTAAGACGATACATTTGCAATGTCAGTTTAAAATTTCGCAACAACAATATCAATTTTCCTTAGAAACTGATGATTGAAGATAATAATAAAAACAAATTACAAATACAAATTTAAGGTATACTAACGGCGCACTATAATGGCGGGTTTGACGTTTGTATTACTTTTGTAAACATGAGAGTTTTTGATCATCGTAAAAGAAGATGGTCGTAGTTTGTGAACTTGAGTAAGGAGGTAACTGCTTTACTCAAGACCCTGACATGACATTTTATAACGACTTATGACTATAATAAATAAAATTTAAGAAATGACTTCAAAATGAATAACAAGAAAAATAATTTATTAATATGAAAGATATGGCAATATGGCCTAAAGGTCTTAGCCGGTTCCAGAAAGAAACAAGTGAACTTAACCAAATGTGTAAACATTTATATTTTCGTTTTATTAAAACTTTATTGGTAAGTTAGTTATAAACACAAAAACTTTAAATTTGTTTTCTTCGTCCACAATAGCTAATGTTAAATATACCTAGTGATATCAGCTTTCAAACAAAAAAATCTGAATCAAAATTGATCCATCCGTTCAAAAGGTATAATGCCACAGACAGATAGACATACACATACAGAGTCGTCAAAATTATAACACCCCCCTTTGACCGTCGCGTGTTAAGAAATAATGCTACCTATCATACTAATACCATAGATACTAATGTAATATATAAATACTACAAATGTGAAAGTTTGTAAGAATGGATGGATGTTTCTTTCAGGCACAAACTACTGAACGGATTTAATTAAACTTTACAGGAATATAGTTTATAAACCAAAATAATAGATAGGCTACAGATTGGCACACGGACAAAGCCGCAAGTGGAAGCTAGTAAAATATAATGCTACCCACGGGCAAAACCGCGGGAAATCTCTAGAAATGAAAGAAACGATGAACATTCGGTTCTGATCAACATCGTTCTCAGATCTTCAACATTTTATTTTTTTGATAGAAAAACATGACGTAGAGAGGAAATGAAAGAAAAAGAGAAAACTTGATTGCCGGAAGTGTGCTCAGACGTAACACGGCCAAGTTATATTAAACTGAATTGCGCCTTTTATACCTACTGCCAACTCTGGTCCGTATTTAATTCTATGAATGAAATTGAGTTAACCCTCATCTGCGTCCATATTGTACGTCCCTTCTTTTGGGAATTAGATTATCAGGTAAGATTCTATTTTTAACAGGTATGATAGGTAAAATGTAAGGTTGTCAACCGTCCCGCTTTATACAGGATGTCCCGTTTCTGAGACCTTTAAAGAAACGTCCTGCTGAAAATGGGAATAGCAATACTGTTATCCATGCACCAATTTAATTAACTTTTAATGTCATGCGTTACACTGTTAGCCGGCTCGACTAGTCCTTAATAGTTTAAGAACATGTTTCTATAAATACACACACTACTATAGTAAGACAAGTACACAATACATATACTATATTTACTGTAAAAATATAGAAACAGTATACTATAAAATAATCGCTTCTGTGGTCTAGCGGACTGGCGTCGGACTAAGATTTCTTGAGTTCGATTCCAGGTCGGGCTACTAAAAAACTGAAAAATGAGAATTTTCAATTTTCTAATAAAAATGACGTTGCCCGAATTTGAACATGTGCCTTGTTAGCGTAAGTCTTGCCACCTATCACATCGTGGGACTTAGTGTCTTCTGCTACTGCTCGGGATTGGAAATGTGCCCGGTTGGCGATAGGCTTGCTACCTATCACATTATGGGACTTAGTATCTTCTTGTTGTGCCTACCACTTCGGGGATATGGGTGTGAAGATACTAGAACCCGTTTGCTTAAATTCTATGTATAGTTATGTGTTTTTACATACGTGTGTACTTGAATAAATGAAGACTTCTTTAATTTCGAGTGAAGTAGGCAAATGTGCAGATTACTGCTAAATAACAATAAGTTATTAAGTAAATTATAACACAGACCTGGGGGCTGATAGTGTAACTCAATGACCAATTCAAATTGGAAAAGTGTACATCGAATAGCTGTCAAATAGCGTGTTTTATATTTGCTATCTCCAGTGACCAACAGAAATACAGTAGAGACAGCAAACACAAATGACGTCATTTGATGTACACTTTTCCATGTTGAATTGGCAACTGAGATACATAATCAGCACCCTGGTTGTAATATGTTTGTGTGCATACATACGTATTTGAGTTTTGGCGCCATCGAGAGAAAATATGGTCGAAGTTTTTCATAATTATTGAATTCCGTGTTGATATTGAGTGAAATTAATCAATTTTGTTGGCATTTTGTAAAATTTTGTTCAGTGAAAGTGCTCAAATGAAAAAATCATGAAGAAATAAGCGTATCGTGTATTTTCTCGTTGCCACCAAATCTCATTACATGAGCTTGAGTAATGAGGCTACCAAGAGCCTGTCATGATTTTGTGACGACTTATGACTGATGACTAATTATATTTAATTAAAATTTATATAAAACTTGATGCAAATTTCTACTTGACTAATGGCAAAATACTAACATGAAGGTCAAAACCTAAAGAAATAAATAATACATACGTATTTCACGTATTTATTTTAACTTTATTGTACACAAATAAAAAATGTAAGCAAAAAAGGCGAACTTAATGCTAAATGCATTCTCTCCCAGTCAACCTTGAGGCTAATAGAGATCAAATGTGTAGGTAACCAAATAAACAAAAACAGATAATGAAACAAATAAATTTGAATTTGAATTAAATAACCTCATACTGGCATACATACACAACACCGTACATACAAATAACATACGTCTGTGCGTAAATAAGTGAAGATTTCTTTGATTATGATTGAAATAGTTCTAATTAGCAATAAAACAAATACATGTAATAACAACTAGGTACCTTATTATTATCATAAGACACAACACACGTGTGCTCGTTTCACAGTGTAATTTATGTTTTTAATTCATTACGTAATTAACACTGGCAGTAACATATTAATTAATTACTGTAAAACTGGAACAGTATTGTATATTTGACGAGTGGGTGAACCTGCTGAAATGCCAATCCTAATAACACCTGCAAAAGTTTGTGAGAATGGATGAGTGTATGTTCTTTGCTCGTTTAGATGTTTAGATACATGTATGTTTTTTTATGATATTGTAAGACAAACAAGCAGACGGATTTCCTGATGGTAAGAAATTCACGCCGCCTAGAGATACCAAAGGTGGTAATGGTGCGTTGCCAACCTGAGGTCATGATGTTAGGTCTCGAGCAAAAGTGAGTTCACCGGCTACCTTACCCTCCATACCGGAATACGTCATGACGTTATGGCGGCAGGAAAAGGTAAGACGGTGGTACCAATCCGGGCGAGCCGCTGCGAAACTCTACCACCTACTCAGATGTCACGGTGCTAGTGACAGTAAGCCTATGTTCGCCTTTTACGAGCTGCCTGGCAAGGAAGGCAGATGGTCTATTTTTTTTATTTTTATTTGATAGGAAAATCTACAGCTATAGTTCAAGAAAATTAGAAATATAAATTAATAACAGTCAGCCAATTACAGATATTTTCACAACTAGATACAAAGTAGGTACATATAGAAGCTATAACACCAAAAACGAACAACTAAATTACAATGATAACTACATGAAAAAAGTATGTTATGCATATTCAAGTACATACCAATTTATATTAATTCTCTGCTATTTTGGCGTTTAGATGTTTAGACACATGTATGTTTGTTATTCAAATATGTTTAAAGTACTGACTTAAGGAAATTTATTAAACCTACCTCAGTTAAATTCGCGTTAGCTTTTTCGGCCAACATTTTAAAACACTCTAAGTAAATTTTGCAATATTATTCTTTATAATTCCTTATTGTTTTCTAAAACAATACAATTGAAACAGTGTTATTATTTAAATAAGTGTGTTTATATTAATTATAATAATTTTATAATAATCATAAATAGTAATATTATATAGTTTTCATTATTTGTGTGGCACCTGTAAACTTGAGAGTGATTGTTGGCCCCAAGATGGACTGGTGGAAATTGCCAATAGGCATTATGTTTGCCTTTAGTACAAACTTGTCACGTTTGGTAAACGTTAAAGATAAATAAATAAAAGTAAAATAATATTAACCTACTACTACTAATATTACTTTATATTAGCGACAAAAAAATTATATTTTGAGTTATTTATCTATTTAATTAATAAAATTATATTACAGTGTTTGTTACTATACTCCTCCGAAACACCTGGACCGATTTTAATGTAATTTTACATGGGCACTCGACTCGGTAGGTATGAGAATAATTTTATGTTTACATTTCATAACACATATTGATAAGAACCCACCTCAATTTATTTCTTTCTTTGTACTGAAATAATCTCAAAAAAATTAAAATGACAAAACATTTTCCGGGTCAGCTACTTAATATATCTTTCAAATAAAATTCTCGTGTCACAATGTTCGTTCCCATACTCCTCTTAAACGGCTTGACTGATTTTCATGAAATTTTGCGAGCATATTGAGTAGGTCTGAGAATCGGCCAACATCTATTTTTTATAACCCTAAGTGATGAGGGTGAATCTTTTTCAAACCCTTAGTGATACGAGTGACTCACCCCAATTTTTTCATAGCAAAACAACGTTTGCCGGGTCAGCTAGTAACTTTACAAACTAACAACAACTAGTTACAACAACGGAAACATAATATTCATGTGGCACTTGATCCATACTGTCGTAATTTAATAAATTCAGGTTAATATAAACAACAGCAAAATATTGTTGTAGCCTACATATTTACATAGTATTAATTTGCCCTTAATTGATTGTTTTTATTTAATTACTAGCTGTCTGCTTGCGACATCGCCAGTGTAAAGTGGTTACGATTTTAATACAAACTTTCATCCCCTTTTATTGTCACTAGTGGTCACGTTGGTCGAAATTCGACCATAATAAATTTTAATATCCTGTTGATACGAACGCCAGCTTCTAACTAAATTGTAGAGTTTCGCAGCGACTCACCCTGATTGGTATCACCGCCTTACCTATTCCTGCCGCCATAACGTCATAACGTGTTCCAGTTTGGAGGGTTAGGATGACGGTAAACTTAATTTTGCTAGAGGCCTAACATCCCGACCTCAAGTTGGCAACGCACCATTACCACCTTCGTCGTCTCTAGGCGGCGTTTATTTCTTACCATCAGGAAATCCGTCTGCTTGTTTGCCTTCCAATATCATAAGAAAAAGGACACAGGGAAATGTTTCTTTTCCCACCAACCACGAAAAGGAATTTCAACGCGTGTACGAAGTCGCGGACAACATCCAGTTACATATAAAGTTTGGCAAATCATCTCAAGAATAAAATGTAATAAAATGAATTAAAAAGTTAAAGAAAATTATGTTGTGTTACTTCACTGCATTAATTATATTAATGATGCTAAATCCGTTATCATATTAGTGCTTCAAGATAATATTACGTTATAAAACGTTTTAGTTATTTTCATCTAAGTTTGTAAGTTGTTAGGCCTCAAACTAAATCTCAGCGATTAACGGGGCGACGGCGAGAGCGGGGCGGGCGCGGGCGAGACGAGCTATACCAGAACTCAAAGTCAGCGGCCAGATCGGCCCGCTCCCGCTCCGCTGACATCCAGTTCACTTCAATAATAATCTATGTGTTAGATCCCCCGCTATCGCTGAGATCCAGTTTGAGGCCTTAAGGGATTTTAATGGGTTCAGAGAGCGAATAATGACACGGCTCTCATGGGCCTTTACCATGAGCTGGTATAGATTACGTTTGTAATAGACGTATGGAAATATATAACACTTTTAAGCATCATCCAGACGGTTGTAATCACGCCTTCCACGTGAACGTGGTGGAATGTTGTTTGAAACAAATCAAAATTTATTCTGTACTTCTACACATAATCTATAAGTGTGCCAAATTTGATACTCCTCCGTCGTGCAATTTTCTTAAAAAGGGGTCCAAAGTTTTTGCTTCACTCATTATTATTATTAACTATGTCAGATTATGTTATCAAACTAAAAAAGTTAGCAGACTGTCACAAACGCGTTGTTCTTTATAGATATTTTATACAAAATAAAAGTATTTAACAACATAATCTGACGCATGTGCGTCAGACTGTAACTCTGAAAATTATCTCTTGGTTCCACTGCTATTAAGAACTTTATTGCATAAATAGTCATTACGAGATTAAGAACAAAATAAGTAATAGTATTTTTGAGTATAAGCATCATGTATTAGATACTATTATGAAATTCGTCAACTTATTTGTATCGTTTTTTTATATGCTAAAACAACAAAAAGCACGTAGAGTTCTTGATAGTGAGAGACAACTGTGTTCTATGGCATAGATATTACAGGTGGGTTGCTATCCTGTGTCCCCAATAACTGGATACAGCTTGCCTATTATGCGAGTCTACCGATACGACAATCCTAAGCCTGGCAGGAATAAATAAGTCGGAACTCGATATTTTATTATGTAATAAAAGACAAGGTGGTGTCTATGTAGGTGGGTACCTACACAATGTGGTAGACAAGCTACACAAAAACTACAAAAAAATATATTTTTGTGTAGCTCAAAAACCTACCTTAAGGCTCGATAGAAAAAAAATAAAACTTAACAAAAAACACTATTTTTGACGTTTCCGTCTCTGGAAATAATTACACTTAGTTTCTTAGACATATTATTTACAAAAAAAAATTCGAATAATTCCACGAAACCTTTTGAATTAAATGTGACCTGATTTTTTTTAAAACCATAAATTATTTTTTTAAATTTTAAGAGATGACCATGGCCTATAGACACTATAGATGTCACAGGTGCGTCTCTGTCCTGTATCCGGAATGACAATTTCATTTATTTCCTACAAAATAAATATCGGTTTTGGAATAAATAGAATTTTGTGAACGTTTCTGTTATAACGTGTTATCAAAAATCTAGTTACTGGATAGTACAAAACAAAGTCGCTTTCCGCTGTCTGTCTCTATGTACGCTTAGATCTTTAAAACTGCGCAACGGATTTTGATGCGATTTTAGAAATACGTAGTGATTCAAGAGATTTTCCAGCTGTTGGTCAGGGCTCCTTTGAAGAATAGACAATCTGCCTTCCTGCCAGGCAGCTCGTAAAAGGCGAGCAAAGGCTTACTGTCACTAGCACCCTGACATTTGACTAGGTGGTAGAGTTTCGCAGTGACTCACCAGGATTGGTACCACCGCCTTACCTATTCCTGCCGCCATAACGTCATGACGTGTTCCGGTTCGGAGGATTGGGTAGCCGGTACACTTACTTTTGCTCAAGGCCTAACATCCCGGCCTCAGGTTGGCAACGCACCATTCTCTCTAGGCGGCGAAAATTTCTTACCATCAGGAAATTCGTCTGCTTGTTTGCCTTCTAATATCATAAAAAAAGAGAAAGGTTTTTACAAATAATAACCTATAAAATTGTCCACCCGTGCAAAGCTGGAACGAGCTGCTAGTTTTAGATATTCGTGAGAACGATTTGGCATATTTGGGACATATTGTGCCTTAAAACAAAATCTTACTGTTTCTAGATTGGTAAAAGTGGTTAGAAAATAAATCAACTACATTCTCGATTTTAGTGCATATAACATGATAAATGCTTATCTTTGGCTATAAAAAGTTAGATATTCTAATCAACTAGAAAAATTTACATATTCTGTGACCTAGAAATACTAAAATAAATCGTCCTGATTACTTTAGAGCAAGTTTTAATTACCTAAAGTTGTTAACATTTAAGCACTGTTTGATGATTAACAGGACAGGTTGGCAACGCGTCATAACCACCTTTGGTGTCTCTAGGCGACGTGAATTTCTTACCATCAGGAAATCCGTCTGCTTGTTTGCCTTCCAGTATTATAAAAAAAATAAAAAAAAGACTTTCTGACAAGGTTTTTATTTCGGTTGCTTATGGTTCTGGAAAATTGTTGTAGTGATTTTTTTAAAATAAGCGATATGATATCCATAAAAAGTTATTTTAGGTATATTTGATTGAGATTTACTTAATGTGAGGATAATGTAGTATATGTTTTGTATTTAGTTGAAAGCAAACTGTTCCAATTGTATTAAAACAAAACATATACATGTATAATTTATAAAGCACTTCAAGTCAAGGAAGTGTGAAATAAAAAAGGAACAATATTTTAATGAACGCACTCACAACACACAAAAAATTTAAGAGAACAAAAAATGTATAACAAAATAGTAAACATTGAACGTTGTTTTGACAGAATCGGGAGAAACGATGGACACAGTTTTTTCGTAATTAAAAAAAATTGCCTGACCCTGGAGTCGAACCCAAGAACACATCCTAATCATGAAGACTACGCCAACAATATTTCTAGACCACAGAGGTCTAATAATAATTAAATAAATAAATATCCCTGGACAAGTTACACAAACTGAATCTAACCCCAAAGTAAGCAAATTACATGCTTGTGTCATTGGTGTTAGTCAACGATACTAATACATCGAAATACTTAAATAGATATCAGAATATCTATTTTATATATATAAAAGAAAGTGGTGTTAGTTACACTATTTATAACTCAAGAACGGCTGACCCGTTTATGCTGCAAATTGGTGGGGAGGTAGCTTAGAACCGGGAGAAGGACATAGGATTCTTTTTATTCTGTTCAATTGTGAGGAAACTGGGAAAAACAACATTTTAATTTTTCCCATACAAACTGAACGGGTGGAACGAAGTTCGCGGGAAAAGCTAGTATTTAATAAACACCCAGACCCAGAAACGCAGACATCTAAATATTCATCACACAATTGCCTACCCCCATCAGGAATCGAACCCGAGCCTCGCGATTGAGCGGTGTGTTGGTGTTGGTGAGTTAGGCGTGTACGTTAGCCACTCGACCAACGATTATTATTTGAAAAGTGTGAAAAAAAGGTTTATTAAGTTCAACGACTCAAGGGAAACACACAAAGGTAACACACATGAACTGATAAACATAGATTCATTAGCACTTTATTCTCTGTGAGGCAATTAACACGAACCGAATTCATGCTAACCGCAAACCGCAACCGGTGAATAAATTGGGGTACACAATAAAATAATTTATTTCAACAATGTGAAAGCCCTGATTTGGCTCATATTATTTTAATTATGGTTGAGGCTCTATTATTCTGTTTATGTTTTTGCCCGATCGTTAAGGTTTAATGTTACTTTTCATTATGGATTAACATTTACGAGTATAAACTAGGTAACTTATTACTTAAGGGTAGAACTTTCTCTAAAAGGGATTCCAAACGCATTAAAACGCTGGTTTCCATCCGTGTGCAACGTATATTTAATCCAAATTTTGATATGTTTCAAACAAATTTCCACCAAGGTCAACTTTGTGGAAGGCATGGTTGAGGCGTGATCACAACCGTCTGGATGACGCAAATAATTCACGCTATCACAAATATTTTTTTACCACCACAGTATTGCCATGTCAAGTATTGGTAATCTACAAATTATCTACAACTATCTGTTTACACGCGACTTCGTCAGTATATTATGTTACTATTTTCATACAAAATTTAATCCCCCATTATAGTCCTTATTAAAAACAGCGTATATTTGAACTTGAGCTTTTAAATATATGCGTAGTAAATTTAATCAAAATCAGTTAAGTGGTTTAGTCGTGAGAGCATAACACATAGAAAGGCAAACAGATTAAGAATATTTACATAAATGTTTGAGATCGTCAAATGAATATAGCAAACCACTGCCGAGTTCAGGTTTAAGTGACAAAGTAGGCCAAAAACTACCGATTTAACTGTTTTTTAAACTTTAGCTTCTAAATTAACCATTATAGGTTCTCACCGTTAAGAAAACTATAGTTTTAAGTTTACCTGTTCGCTTTTTATGGCCTCGGAAGCGAGAATAGTCGCCACAGGGGCCTTATTGTGACGCTTTCAAGTCGGTAATATTATTTCAATAATTGTACACCAAAAGCAACCTTATTGCTTACTAAAATCGCAGTTTGACGTAAGCAGTAAGCAATATTAAAACAATACTGCTATAAAATGTCACGCTAATATTAATATATTTTAATATTATATATTGTTTGTCACAGATTCATATCGCTGAAATTATGTATATGGTATTGAATAGCAATAAAAATTAATTTATTGATTTCATTAAAATGTAACGGTGGTTACGCGAATTTTATGTCAGTTATACTGTTTATATATTAAAAATTAAAAAAATACAGTCAGTGTACTTGTTTATTTCCTAATAATCTTATAGTATAATCGTTATTGACAAAAGTTGAAAGAGTTGCTTGAATGAAAAACAGGGGCGCATTCAGAAGCTAAGTCCTCAGAAACTAAACTTTTTCTTCTGTGAACTGTTACAATTTCAAGACTAAATTCGGTTCGCTTTGAGAAAAAAAGGAAAGGGTTATCATAGTTCGACTTCTACGTTTCTCGAATTTTGAATAATGTTGTAAGAGCATTTTTTTTTGAAATGGCTAATATGTTGCTAACAACGAGGTTTATACAACCGGACTATACATGTCGGAACATGTACGTTTTTTTCCTATAAGCAGAAGAAAACAAGTAGTCAAATTCTTCTTTATTTTTTACCAGCCCAGCGCCATGTGAAAGTATATCCTTCAGTCTTCACGACTAAATTGCTGATCCGATTTTAATAAAAGTTGATATAGATATATCAACTTTCATTTAATCTATAGATCCGAGTTCAAACATGGATTTTATTTCGAAAATCAACTCCCAAAGAACTGTAATAGGGGTAGAAAATCATAAATATCCTAAAATGACGAAGTCATGAGCAAACAGCTAGTAATAAATAAGTTATAATTAAATCGAACATCACAGTAATAGTTACTACCAAGAACATAAATATCAATCTAATCTATCAAAACTTAAAATCATAAAACTTTAAAATGTGAAAGGAACGAAGACTAATAATTACATAGTATAGTATATTTATGACCAATAATTATAAAATTACGATATTTTATGTTTGTTAATAGCGTATTTTACAACATATTCTTAGTTTTGTGATTATCGTAAATTTAATGTTGATTAAAATTGAATAAAATTTGCGTATTATTTTTTATGGGTTTGTAGGTCGAAGACTTTCGTGTAAATTACCCCGGTCCTTCTCAACAAATAAGGCCAGCTAAATTCCTGTATAGATAGGTCTCTGGAGCAATTAAAGATATATTTGTCACCATCCTCATGACCACGACTAAAATCGTATTACTAATCCCCGACCGAAAAAGAGGCATGTTATCAGTTTAACGTGTCGGTGTATGTCTATTTGATAACTGTCTCCTAAACGAATAGATTTTTTTGTTCGAATGCTGACGTTTTTAGTTTTTTTTCGTAATTTACAGAAATTGTTTAATTTGATGATCATGATTAGGTAATGTTGCCATTATTAGTAAGTTAGTGGTAGACTAAGAATTGACTAAAACATAAATCCGCCCCTGGATAAAATCCCATCTAATAAATCACAGATATCATAATTAATAGTTTCTATATATCACAATATATTTATTAGTTCAATGTAAGGTTACCTTTTATGAACATATTCATTTTTAAACCCTTTTTTATGGAAAGCAAAAATATCGAGTAATTATATCACAAACAAAAACATATTAGAAGCTCGTTAGATGGGGATATTTCAATACTGATCATTATAAGAAGGAATTTATATTTTGAGTACACTCTGTACGTTGAAAAAAAGTGAACATATTTTGTATTGATAAAGAGCTTTATCAATACAAAAGCTATTTTAAAAGCTGGAAAATCATCAGTAACATATTGTAGTGGTTTTTTGGTGAGCCTGAGAAATTTATGTTCAAAGTGCACAAACAATTTGTTTTTTCTCAATGCTAAACAATCTAACTTGATAGGCTTTGGTTAATGATGCTACCGTTTTATGTTGTCTGTCTTGACAGAATATGATGACTTATAAGTTATTTTGAATAATTTAGGAGCGATTTTGCGAATTAGAGAAAAAAAATTGATGCAAATTAAGTAAACAATTAATTAATTGAAGAAACATTACTTTTCGTGACACAATAACTAACGCATATATCCTACAAAGATATTTTAATAACAATTACTGCATCTGCTTTATTTTTGCACACTTAATTGTTATTAACATGTTTTATTTGTTCTAAACTGAGTCAACTTTTAATAATTAACAATTAAATCTAAGGACTAAAATTAACTACTAACAAAAATTACTTTCACATATAATGTATGTATTTTATTTTTGTAATCTGCAAGAAATAAAAGGCTTTTTATTTTCATTTTATTATTTGTTCTAAGTATATCTACAAACGTTGTTTGTACACGATGCCTTCCATTTTATTTTGACAGCTTCATTTTATTTTTGGGTTGGCTAGAAGAAATTTCTTTAGTTGGAGATAAGCTCGCCTTTTGTGCATTTTTACATCTTCTATATTTTGAATGTTTTTGCTTTTTGTGTGCAATAAGTATTTAATAAATAAATAAACAGAACTTATGGCAAATGCTCACGCCCGTGCCAAAATCTAAACAAATATGCTGACATCAGCATCAATACAGAATGACCATGGTTTTTGCGTTTTATTACAAAGCTCTGTTACATAAACGTCATGAAAACAGATCTCGTATGTTTTGTGAATTCCTCGCCTTGTGTTATTCCTTACTTAAAGGTAGACAGTTGTGGTTATTCTGCTGTTTACAAACTAAGCTTATTTTAGATGCATGCTATCTTTCTCAAATGAAAAAAAAGCAAAAGAGATAGGACGTTTTGGATATGTCAGATTAGTCCGAACATGTCAAATTGAGATGTTTTTAATCAAAGTTTTTCGAGTGATAGATTAAACGTCTGTAGAAATGTCGTGTACAGTCTAATTTGACAGCGCTAAAAGTGTTTTGTCTATTTCTGTTACTTTCGTTAAAAGAAGTAGTAATTTACTTTAATTTTAGTCATTTACTTTTAATGCTGTGAGACTCTGGAATTCATTGCCTTATGAAATTCGGAGTATTTAATCATTAATAGATTTTAAGAAGAAGAAGAATTAATAATTTAGTTTGTGTTTTTTTGTAAAGTAAGTTTTTGAATTGTGCACTGTATGTTCTACATTTTTTCATACATTCTCACCATTTTGGGTTTGCTGGAAGAAATCTCTTTTAGAGATAATCTCACCTTTTGTATAATTATACATATTTACTTGTTTTTGACTTCGTGTACAATAAAGAATTAAAGAAAGAAAGAAAAGGACACAGCGATAACTTTGAATTAGTTAAGAGTGCGCAACAAAATTAGCTCCTTTCTGGCCGCTGCACTAAATAGTTTCCGGCTTTTATGAGCTGAAAAGTTATTACAGACACTTTGAACAGGAAGTAAAAGAAAGCCTCAGATCACATGTTTGTAAAGCTTGTGTAACAGTTACGTGTGATCTATTACTTCCTTGTTTTGAGATGTATAAACTACTAGCTGTTCCGGCGAACTTCATTCCACCCGTTGAGATTGTATGGGAAAAAAATGCCGTTTTTCTTAGTCACCTCGCAGTCGAACGGAATAAAAAGTTGAAATTGGTTCAGCCGTTTAAGTGTTAAAAATTGACAAACACACTGTCACATTCAAAATAATAGCATGGCTTGCTACTTTACTAAGAGTTGGAAGTTTTAGCAGTATGTCATGCAGATGTTAAACATCAGTATGTATTTTACAACCGGTCTGACCTACCGTTCTAGAAGTTTTTCATCTAAAAAAGTGCATCATTTGTAAATACAGCGTCCTCCTTAATGAGTACTTGAGGACTGGAATCCCCACAGCTGTCAAATGTTCACCTGCTAAGCTATCATTCCAATTAATTAAATTGTCTGTCTTACCCTTTTTATTGGAAGTAATAAAGTAGTCGCCTTTAAAACTGCCTCTTGGGAATAATTGGAAGCTGCAAACTGAAACACAGCTATTTTTATTACCTTTACAGTTACTGTAATCGCCTCAGTGGTCTAGCGGTTCAGGAGTTGGACTTGACTGCATGAGGTCCCGAGTTCGAATCCCGGGTCGGGCAACAAAAAGAATTTCGGTTTTTCCAATTTTCTAACAAAAAAACGTTGCTCGGGATAGAATATGTGCCCGGTTGGCGATAAGCTTTCCACCTATCACATTGTGGGACTTCGTGTCTTCGGCTAGTCGTGGGTGCCCCAGTTGTGCCTCTGCCTACCTTTTCGGAGGTATGAGCGTGAAGATACTTTACTTTACTTTATGAATAAAAATTATGTAATATTCATATCGTAACATTTTTCTTCTAGGCCTAGGTACCTCTTATTCGTTCGAATTTTATACTTCTCTTAAATACAATGAATCTAAAACTGTATCACCATTTAAGAGTCAGTAAAAACTTTATACTGCTGTACTAAAACTGTTCAATACTAAAAAACGAATAGTTTTAGTGCACTCAATAGTAGCAGATCGTAAATCCGCGCTGTATTCCTTTACCCTACTAATTAGTTAGGGCCACTTGCACGTTCCTGGGTTAAGTGTTTAACACTAAGTTAGCGTCTAAATAGGGTTAAACCACCTTATATCTGGCTGTTTAACTCAACATCAAATGTAACCCGGGAATGTGCGAGTGGCCCTTACAGTACTGTTATTTAAATTATGCGCTTCGGCTTTACACTTTTTACACTTTATACTTTTATTTTTAATTTGGCTGACATAATCTAAATTTTAGCGAAATTATGTGTCATAACAACTCTATATAGATATCTTTAAAATACATTCGGATTTCTGAAGCTTTTTTTTCGTGATAATGGATGGCAAACAAGCAGACGGATTTCCTGATGATAAGAAATTCACGCCGCCTAGAGACACCAAACATGGTAATGGTGCGTTGCCAACCTGAGGTCAGGATGTTAGGCCTCGAGCAAAATTAAGTAAACCGGCTACTTTACTCTCTAAACCGGAACACGTCATGACGTTATGGCGGCAGGAATAGGTAAGGCGGTGGTACCAATCAGGTTGAGTCGATGTGAAACTCTACTACCTAGTCAGATGTCACGGCGCTAGTGACGGTAGGCCTATGCTCGCCTTTTACGAGCTGTCTAGCAGGAAGGCAGATGGTCTATTCTTCAAAGGAGCCCGGACCAACACTTTATACTTTTATTTTTAATTTGGCTAACCTAATCTAAATTTAAGCGAAATTATTATGTGTAAAAACAACTCTATATAGATATCTTTAAAGTACATTCGGATTTCCAAAGCTTGACGAATATAGCCGAAGCGAATAATTTAAAAAGTACTACTTTACTTTACCCTACTATTTAGTTACGATGTTGCACTGAACCTGCCGTTATGTAGTTGAATGACTAGGGTACAGGTAACGGGGAAACGGGTTCGACATCATTCGGTTGAATAATCTTTCTAATTACACCTTTTATGCGTACCAGTTACATTGTAAGTTTAATGAATGTTATTCTCAACCAGTTTAACTGCCTTGTTGGTCGAGGGTTTGATGCTGAAGATAGTCTCCGGTTCGATTCTGAACATAAGTACAAACAGTAGACATTTTTATAGAAATATCCCTGGAAATGTTATACAAATTAAATCAAACTCCTAAGTGAGCTGATTATGTGCTTGTGTTATGGGTGTTATTCAAGGATTCTGATACTTAGAAATACTTTAAAAAAAGTATCTTCACACCTATATCCCTGAAGAGGTAGACAGAGGCACAACCAGGACACCCACGACTAGCCGAAGATACTAAGCCCATAATGTGATAGGTGGCAAGCCTATCGCCAACCGGGCACGTTTCCAATCCCGACCAACCTTTTTTTTCAATTGGAAAAATCCAATTTACTTTTTGTTGGCCGACCCAGGATTCGAACCCGAGACCTCATGCAGTCAAGTCCAACACCCGGACCGCTCGACCACAGAGGCGACTTAAATATATTAAAGAATAAATGTTAATGAACACCCAGACACGAAAGTGCAGAGATCTAAATCATCACATAGATGCCTGCCCCCGATGGGAATTGAACTCGAGACTGGCGGTTGGTCGATGTAGTTAGGCGTTTGCGCTAGCGCCTCGATCAATAGGCGGTCCATAATAATTGTACATACTTTTATTTAAATTACATGTTTTATTAAAAAACGTTATTTATCGCTTGTGTGGTCAAGCGGTCCATGAACTTGACTCCGTAACGTTTCGGGGTGGAATCCCGTCTGGGACACCAAAAAGTCTGACATACTAGATTTTTACCTAAATATTTTCACCTTTTACCGTCCTATCCATAAGCTTATTCCGCTAAAAATAAAGTTATGTAGAGACAATATTAATAATCTATCTACAGATGAAAATAGTCGTTCTAAAGTTTTGCTACTAAGATATTAGTTATCTAGCAACTAATCTAAAATAGTACAATCTTTAATCTTAGATTGGACATCAAAATTAACCGATAGTTTTGTCCTTAATTGAATAAAGCATAAAAGCTACATCATAGACACTAAACTTTCTTTTTTATGAATTTTCTTCAAATAGATACTACAAATATTGAAGATAACATTATCTAAAAGTATTAAGTAAAGAGGTTAATTTGGCATAATATTTGTATCGTTTAACGATACCATCATCGTCCAAATGTAAGCTTTAAGTTATCTTACTAATGTTTTCCAGTAAATACTTAATAAGTGTTTACTGTTTTTTTTATACAAGAGAAGGCAAACGAGCAAGTGGGTCAACTGATGGAAAGTGACCACAGCCGCCCAGGGAACTCCGCAACACCAGGAGTACCACAGATACGTTGCTGAACTTTAAGGAATAAGTACTCTCTTTTCTTGAAGGTCCCTAAGTCATAATTGTTTGGGAATGCCGCCCTCGGTAACTGATTCCACAAAATTGTAGTGCGAGGTAAAAAATGTCTTGAGAATCGCACAGTTGTAGATCACTACGCATCCGAATTAATATCCGGAATATTAAGTCCGAAAATGGAAATCAGAGGCTGGAATTAAACCAAACAACTCCTCAGAACATTCCCCATGATAGACGCGGTAGAAAAGTTTATTTTAATAAAAGAAAATTTTTTAATTATATTCTATTCATATGCCTGTTTTTAGATTTTTTGTGACTATCAAGATTAATATTAACATCTAATTTAATTATTATGACATAATAAAACTAGTTTCAAAGATCAAAGCAGGCACACAGACAGACAGCATTCCATATACTTATATATACATAGTATAAAATAAAGTCGCTTCCTCTGTCCCTATGCCAATTTGTATGTTTAAATATCTAAAAGTACGCAATGGATTTTGATGCGTTTTTTTTTTAATCAAGAGATTCAAGAGGAAGGTATATTTTATAACCGTGCGAAGCCGGGGCGGGCTGCTAGTGGTTTTATATAATGTAATGATTAAGAAAATATTATAACCTTCTCCTTTTATCGAAGTCATTTAAAAATGGGTACAACAAAATCTTGCGAAATGCATCGTCGTATCACATCTGAACGAATGAACCAATTCCGCTTATTTTTTTTACCTATAGTCAGGACAAGGTTCTTATGAAAAGAAAAACCGGGAAAATGTTAAGGAAAATTAGAAAATGTTTAATCTATATAAACTATTAATAGCTGTTAATGTCAAGCGATATGAAGTTGTTCCGGGTCCTTTGCAAAATAGACCACCTGCCTTTCTACCAGGTAGCTCGTAAAAGACGAGCATAGGCTTTCCGTCACTAACACCGTGACATCCTACTAGGTGGTAGAGTTTCGCAACGACTCATCCGGTCCGGTACCACCGCCTTACCTATTCCTGCCGCCATAACGTCAATGCTTGCTGTTGACGTATTCCGCTTCGGAGGGTAATGTAGATTCCGGCCTCAGGTTGGCAATGCACCATTACCACCTTTGGTTTCTCTCGGCGGCGTGAATTTTAGCTTAGCATTAAGAAATCAGTTTGCTTGTTTGCCTTCCTTTATCATAAAAAAATCTAGTATTTTTATTATATCACCAAACATATAAAAACTTAAGATGGAGGACTTAGTAAATTGGAGTTTCCTGAGACCTCTTCCAATATCCTAAGCCGTCGAGTAAACACGTCGATCAGAAGATTGATCGCATCTTGAATAATTAGATGTTACTTTTTAATAAACGAACCCTGAAAACCGTTTCTCTGTGATTTATTTTTTAATTTTTAACTTTTTTGTGAAATTAATTAATTATAAATTACATAGATTAACAAACACTCAAACGTAATTCATGACTGATGGAATTAACTAACACCTGACTGTGTAATGCGTGTCTAAAATGAACACAATGCACAAAAAACAGTTACCCACAAGGCCAGTTGAATAATTTCGTGAATTTTCAGCTTGTCGATAATCAGAATAGAAATTGTGTCAGGGCCCACAGACAATTAATTATTAGATTAGTAGAGATATTAAGAGATATAATTTTATTTTATTTTGTTGATAATTGAAGAACTACGTTTTTATTCTTGAACAAAAAGGATTACAGTATTTGTATTTTTTATTTGTCCCGTTCTGAGGCCTGCTAAGACCTTTAGCCATGCTGCCACGTCTTCCGTATAGGACTATATTAACTTAAGTGTAGTATATATAATATGCACATATAATAGACGTGAGCTAAATAACAACGAAATTGCGAAATTCAGTTCTCGTACAATACATTCTGATTAATGTAATACAGTGGACCTCCGGTAATCCGACAAACGTTTTGCAGGGCGATGGCGGATTACCGAATTTGTCAGATTATAGAGTACTAATATTGACGGATTTTTATGACGACCTTGTGATCTGAATAATCATAAATGCCTACACTTATTTAACTAAGAATCGCACTAAATAATAATGTAGGTACAGTACAGTAAATTAAACACCATAAAGGAGTGGCTGCGTGTTAGTTCATGTTAATCATGCATTAGTAAAGATTTACCGAAAGATTTAGGTATAAGGAACAATGTTACGAGTGTCGGATTACAAGAGGCGCCGGATTAGACAGGGTTCGGATGAACGGGGGTCCACTGTATGTAATTAATATTATAACACATTCATCTACCAAAATATGTTGATGTTATAATTCTATAAAATAATATCAGCGATGAACTAATGAAATTCTCGTTGAAATTAAGCATGCTGTTTTAGAGATTAGTTGAAACAGGCAGACCTCAAAACAGTTTATGTATATATTCATATTTACAAGTTATGTATATATTCATATTTATAAACGTACTTAAACATGTTGGAGTTACAGTGACAGGATCAATGATTTTATTAAATGATCACATAATATTAATAATGACTGCTTCATTTGAAACTGGTACTTTGAAAGCTGTTATGCTGATCTTGTTTATTTGTTCACAAAACAAAGATTTACAAATCCTGCTTAGCAATTGCTAAAGAGGATTTTGCGGACCCTGGTGTTTTCGTAAAATTATTTAAATATTGACAGTCATTTTTTTCTTTACTTCTTGGCGTGGGCGTTAGCAACTGCGATTAGTCAAGGATTTTATTACCCGATTTAAAAAAAGTAATTCTAAACTAGTCATGAGTTAAGTGGTGGTCTCCTTACTCAAGTTCGTCTAGTGAGATTTGTCGGCAACGAGGAAATACACGATACACTAATTTCTTTATAAATACTGCACTTATGCACATTAAATGAAACAAATTATACAAGATGCCGCCAAAATTGACTAATTTTATTAAATGTGTACACGATATTCAATTATTTTAAAAAAAATTTCTACCAAAACCCTTATATTATAAAAAAGTTTTGACAAAATTAAAAAAAAATAACCTATATTAGGCTAAATCAAATATAATAATTTAATTCTGGATCTAATAATGTTAATTTAATAATTGTATATAATACTTAATTTAATATTAGATTTATTAAATTAAAAGGTATTTGATGGGTTTAATATTATGTTAACCTCTAGTTTAAATGGTAAGGCTCACCTCTTAACCGTTGAAGCCAAATGTTTAACAAATACGAATAATATTTGCATCCTTTTATTCAGAAATGGTAGTGAAACATAGCCAATTCAAATCATCATGTAATGCAATTTAGAGTCTTATTCTATTAGTAGTAGAATTGTATATTCCGTGCTCGTTTTAGTACAATTATAGCGGGCTGGAACCTCTTAAGCCTGAGGCTTACCTAATATCCGATATCCGGTATCCGGTTAAATCAATATCAATTTCATCTCTGTTTGTTGATGTCATCGTTTGTTTGTCGAAGGCATCGGAAGAGGCTTTCCTAGAGTAAATGGATTAGCATCTGATATAACGCGTGTGTCATCTATTTAAAAGTATAATTTTATGATGCACTCAGCTATTTCGCAAACCCTTCTAAATATATTACGGCGTTTTCAAAAGTAGTTTATAAAAGTAAATAAAATTGGTGTACCTGTTTGTAATTTTAAAATAACCGCTTTTTATTAAATGCATATGAATGTTAATGCGATATATATCCATCATACATCGTTTCTAGGGAATGCGATTTCAAATGGCAAAACATATGCGAATATTCGCCGATGCGAGCGCGAAAATTCGTTACATCACTAATAGGTACGAACAATAAAATAGATAGTCCAGGGAGTAACAAATGAATCATTGCGATAGCAGCCCAACTTAGAGGTGTGTTTTGTTTCCTGTCTGTCAATAATACATTTGTATATGTTGGAACACGGAAACGATATAGATTAAATATAAATCAAGATATTGTATCTAGTACTATCGCTTACCACATACAGTCTCGGGTTTGATTCCCAGGCTAAGCAATTTTAAATTATTTTTTTTATTTCTCTGAAAAAACAAATTTGCCGAGGATATGAAACTGCTCTGTTGGCTATAGGCACTTATCTCAATGTGGGACTAAGGCTTCGGCTAGTGGGTGTTATGGTTGTACCTCTGCCTACTTTTTTGGACACACACACACGCGCGCACACTTTGGTACGTACGCACATACTCACGCACAAGTAACAGTTACTTCTTTTAAAATGTAGCTCTATTCATGAGGGTTGGGGAACAGGAGATCTATATTACAGGGCCTACTCAGTTTAGACTCCTGTCACTCTGTAAAAAACTATTAAATTAAGTTGCAACTAAAAAAACTGTAAAATTCGAATTTTCGATTTTCTAACAAAAATAACCTTGCTCGGGATTGAATAGGTATGGCGATAGGCTTGCCACATACCACATCGTGGGACTTAAGATCTTCGGCTATTCATGACTACCCTGTTTATGCCTCTGCCTACCTTTTCGGGGATATTGGCGTGAAGATACTTCACACTACTTTTTGCATTATGTTCATTTGGTTTTTGATGTAAGATTGTAACTTGGGAGAAAATATTAAATATTTATACATTTACTTATGCTGACATCAATTTCTGTCATTGTTTCAGGGTCTCCTTGGAAAGTAGACGTGATGGCAGGTCCAGCGGGGAATGGTGGCGGCGAGCCCACCAGGCTGATTCCCGCTAGGGTGCCAGCCGTCTTCGAAATAACAACCTCACCAGGCACACCCACTTTCAATAAAAATGAGGTAATCTATTGTAATACTAATTAGATATTTCAATTCAAAAACTTTGTCCGCGCTATTCCGAAAAAAATCACAGATTTTGAAAAAAAATAGTAATGCCAGTACCCTTCGTCTTTCACTGACAACGCTCTTTTCTTTTAAGCTAGTAAGGATTCAAATTTAGTGGAATTTTTGATTACTTATTCATCGATCACTTCGACAGTTATATTTTATGCCTACAAAACTATACGAAATTTTAAGAGAAAAATAATTTTAAAGTTAACAATTTTTAATGAACCGTCCAAAAATTAAAAATTATGATTCAACAGACACACAAACACTCACTCACAACTTACTTACAATACCTTCTTTTTGAATAATAATTAACTGCAAAGATTACAAAACATTATACCGTAACTTAAAAACCATTAGCTTCCTCCCAGTTCTTTCATCAAGTCCTTGTCATTGAGTCCTCGTCGTCAGTAAAAGGGGAACAGATCTAATCAAGGAAAATCTAACGAGTACAAACTTGATGGGTTTACCAGTAGGCATTTCAGGGTTACTCTCCTATCTTCGAGCTCTATAATCAGATCAGCTCAGTTGTACCAGCATTTGTTAGTATTTTAACAGTTACAGATGTCTCACATATTATGTTCAAAGGTGAAATAAATACCCAAAGTACGTCTTATATCCACGTCGGTGCTTACTAATGAGCTAATGATCTTGAAAGCCAGTCAGCTCTTCATAAACTATAGCTAAGATTTTGACAACACCAGCTTTCAAATAAAAAAAACGCATCAAAATCCGTTAACTTTTGGGTTTGATCATTTTGTTCATGGACATTTGTTCATTTATACATACATATCACGTCTGTGATCTAGCGGTCCAACGTCGGACTTGACTTCTTGAGATCCCGGGTTTAATCCCCAGGTCGGGTGACAAAAAAAATAAAAAATGTGTATGTTCAATTTTCTAATAGATTTTCTATTAGAAAATCTTCTCTCTCTATCGTTGTCTTGAATTGGAAATGTGCCCGGTCGGCGATAGACTTGCCATCTATCACTTGTGGTGTTTAGTGTATTCAGCTAGTCGTGGGTGTCATAGTTGTGCCTCTACTGACCTCTTCAAAGATACGGACGTGAAGATTCTTTTTTTAAACACACACGTACATTCAAACTCATTACCTCTTTTTCCGTCAGCTGATAAAAATACAAACTACTTAATGAATATCCTTTATCTGATCCTTATTCGCAATATGGGCGTAAAGAATTATTTTTTATACACTCACGTACATTCAAACTCATTACCTCTTTTTTCGTCAGCTGATAAAAATACAAACCGCATGAATATCCTTTATCTGATCCATATCCGCATCGTATTCCGTTAGACAGACGTGTCTTGGGACTGAACCGGTGGGATATTTAAACTGTCAAGTAATTCACAGCATAGATTAACGATGTCTATAGACACAAGGCTTAAGTAACGAGCTGCCATCACCCAGAGCGTATTGTAGAATCCCTCTAACGCGAGTACAGTGACCTTTAAAATTATACAATAGCTTTTGTTCAAGAATTATTTGTAACGCTTACGTAATTAAAAATACTAAAATTATAAGCGTTTTGCCGCATTAAATTACCAAGAAAAAATCTAGCGGTCCAGCGGTTCAGGTGTTGGACTTGACTGCATGAGGTCCCGAGTTCGAATCCCGGATCGGGCAACAAACATAAAATTTGGTTTTCCAATTTTCTAATATAAAAAAATGGTTGCCTGTAAAGTCGGTTTCACGGGCGAAGATTTTACGTGACAACGTCTTTTTCTCGGTAGAATATTTATTGATATGAATATTATTAAAGAGTGGGAGAGAGACGCAAGGCATTCGCCGTTCCGGCGGGCCTCTCTCTCGTTCGGTGACTCATCGTAACGTTACCGGGCGTTACACTTTTTCATGAGTGACTTCAAGCCGCAACCTAATTTAAGACGTTGTCACGTCAAAAGTTGCTCAGGATTGGATATGGGCCCTGTTGGCGATAGGCTTGCCACCTATCACACTGTGGGACTAACGGCCAATGTTAATAATATATCTCGAAGGATGGATTGCAAGCAATCTAGATAGCTGCGTATCCGCCAGCCTATCCAGGTCTGAAAAATTGGCAATGTTATAATGTTATTGGCAAGCGATAACATAAAAATGGATCAAAATATCAATCTTGGACAGCAAGTTTTGGATTAGGATTGATTATTAATATTAGCCGTTAGTGTGTTTGGCTAGACGTGGGTGCCCTGTTTGTGCCTCTGCCTATCGGGAATTCGGGAATATGGGCGTGAAGATACTTTTTTTAAGAACAAATCTAAAATTAAAAGGTTAACATACATGAATGAGTGTTATTCGAGATTATACTAATGTTGTAGGCGAATAAAACTCTGCTGAGTTTATATTTTGTTTAATGTCCATAGCTTGCAAGAGTTCAACCTCTCTCGTTGAAAGTCCGAAACATAATGAATACGAGCACTTTGAATACGATTACTTATTATTTATTGATTTTTTAGATTTTTGGAGCTTGATCACATGTTCTAAGTTTCTCGACTTATATATAATTGCTCAAAGACTTGATTGACAGTATAACTAAAAGAATGATCTCTCTTGTTCTATCTCATATTATTAATGCGAAAATCTGTCTGTTTGTCTCCGTTACGGCTAAACCACAAAACCGAGTTTGATTAAATTTTAATATTCTTAGTACTAAAGATTCGGGTTCAAACATAGAATCATTTGTATTCAGCAATCAATCCTCAAAAGATTTATATGAAAATCGTAACTGTTCTCAGGTATCGAAGTCGCGGGCAAACCGCTAGTTTTAAATCAATAAAAACTTATATATTTAATTATTTTCAATGTTATTATTTTATTTATTAATAAAAACAATAAATCAATATGCAAGGAACTTTAGTTTTTAACAGCTAAAATGTATGTTTTTTTTCTTCATAATACCTGTCTTCTCGAATTTCAGGTTGTTAATGTTAGTTTCTAATGTTAGTTTAACCCCTATGGTATTTTGTACTATTATAATTATTTGTTTGTATTATTTTCCTTTTAAATAATAAAGAAAAAATAAACCTGGACACACCTCTAAAACATAGGTCAATTACAAAAAGAAGCATCAAAATTTATTCCTATAATTGAAAGAAAAATCGCGTGAAAAAAATAAGTGCGAGTCAGAATTTCGCACCGAACGTTCCGTATAAACCTGTATGGGATTTTCATAATTTTGACATGATATTTTATTAGAATATGTCATTCGCCTCTGTGGTCTAGCGGTTCGGTTGTTCGACTTGACTGCATGAGGTCCCGGGTTCGAAACCCGGTCGTCTAGTCGTGGGTGCCCTGGTTGTGCCTCTGCCTACCTATTCGGGGATAAGGTCGTGAAGAAACTTTTTTTTATCTTATGTTATTATATTTATTTGTGCTATAAGAAGTTTCTTATATAGGTTTGTATAGGTTTTGATTCCCTTGGGAGTTTCGCAAAATTGCAGGAATTTGCGCCATAAAAGCTATTGCTCTGGCTTAGTTGGCAGGAAGTTTTGATTTTTACCCAGATTCAAGGATTACTGTCCCTTGAAGCTGTGCAAACCTTAATATTTGATATAATTTTCAGCTTAATACCGCCACGCATTCCTGAAAAACAGTGGCTGCGACATACGGATGGAAAAACAGGCAGAAATGACTAGACTACAAAAGTTTCGTTTTTTTTTTGCTATTGGCTACGGAACCCTAAAATAAATCTTGACAGATGAACTGACAACAAAGTGATCCTATAAGGATTCCGTTTTTTTTTCTATTTGAAGTACGGAACCCTAAAAACAGTCGAATTAAGTGTTCTTACATTTTGAAATTATTTGAAAAGTTATACTATTGAAAATCCACCTGTATTTTCTATTTAAACATGCGAACCTACTCATCATCATAAAAACTTCGTCATACATACATGCAGCCATAATATGTTCTCCATTGTATGAATACTTGAATAGGCTATAAACACACTAATAATTAGAACACAATATCATTGTTAATACCACATTTAGTGAAGCCTAACTGATTATGAGATAACACAAATGGTTTCATGTATCGAATATGTAGTTCCAGAAAGTATTTGTTACGTATTGGAATCGTTTGCGCAATTTTGTGTAACTGTATCGAATTGTAAATGTTTGTGAGCTGTAGCTTACAAATATTTTCAAGCTGATGTTGTGGAAAGTCATAAGAGTAACGTAACATACTACTTACGTACTGGAATGTGAATTGTGATACAAATCAAAATTACAAATAATTTCCAGCGTCTCGGCACTTTGTGAAATTCCATTATACAACATTTTCATGATGCTTCCGGATTATTAACATCGCCTTGTCTAAGTTGCCATGACGACAATGCTCGCTACAATCATCATGACGACAGTGCTCGCTACTATCATGCTACTCTACGTTCTTCTAGGGAGGGGGGAAGCTGCCCCCCCTCTGACCGTACCTTGCAACGCTTTAAAAAAACACTTATCCACAGTGTTCTTCGTTTTGGCTTTTTAACAGTCACTGAAACCTCGGTGCAACAACTTAACCGGGCCTTACCTATTCCTGCCATCATAATAACACTGTTATGTTCTGGTCTTAGGTTAGGGATAGCCGGACTCGGTCCCGTGTTGGTCCGGGCTCATTTGTAAAATAGACCATCTGCCTTCCTGTACCAACCGCTCGTAAAAGGCGAGCATAGCCTTGCCGTCACTAACACCGTGACATCTGACTAGGTGGTAGAGTTTCGCAGCGACTCACCCGGATTGGTACCACCGCCTTACCTATTCCTGCCGCCGTAACGTCATGACGTGTTCCGGTTCGGAGGGTTCTAAGCCGGTTAACTTACTTTTGCTCGAGGCCTAACATCCCGGCCTCTGGTTGGCAACGCACCGTTACCACCTTTGGTGTGTCTAGGCGGCAGGAATTTCTTACCATCAGGAAATCCGTCTGCTTGATTACCTTCCAAAATTATAAAAAAACTGGCCTAACATTTCGTCCACAAACCAGCGGCGTACTAACTACATATATTCATATATTCTGGCCACGGTTTTCTCTTATCATCATCAAAGGTGTGTGCTTGTTCGCTCACTTATCACATAAAACAGTTTTCTTTTTAACACCATCATCAAGCTTTATGACTAAGAACTAAAAATACGTAAAGATAACAAGCGATATAATTATCTTTATTCATTTTTAGTTTTCTATTTTAATTTCTAATCGTAAAGTTATTTACATCTATAATTAAATTTTAATAAAGTCACTTGACTACCGGTTCGCAAGGTTGTCAATAACAAAAATGAAAAAACGCACTTAATTTTTTTTATTGAAAACTTGCAAGTGTTTGTTTTGACATTTATACTTTTTCATTATTTTTTTAAGTAAGTTAATTTGCCCTCTTCTAGGGCCGGCTTAAGACCTTTAGACCATGCTGCCATGTCTTCGGTATTAATAAATTCTTATTAAATCATAAGTCACTATAATATACAAAGTCATGTCAGGCTCTTGAGTAAAGCGGTGGCCTCGTTACTCAAGCTCATTTAGTGAGATTTGGCGGCAGCGAGGAAATACACTAATTTCTTCACAATTATTTCACTTGTGCACTAACTGAAAAAATTGAACTAATTGCCACTTAAATAAACTAATTTTTCTCGTGATGTACGTGAAGCTGAATAATCACGTAAAAACTATGACCATCTTCTTTGACGATGGCGCCAAAATACCCTTTTTTAAATTAATTTGCCCCTTTCTGGGTCGGCTTAGACCCTAAAACCATTCTGCATTGCTTCCGTGTTAACAAATCTTCTTTTAACTTGAAGATTGGATGGAACCCTAGAAAAACACGTCTTCTCCCATTCCCGCCTACCTCTTTTTCATTACTTTTTGCTGTTTTGTAAGACCTTCGTTAACTGCTTTGTTGGCTGCTTACGTCATATGACGTCAATAGATGTTTTGGCTTCGATCACCTTTTACATGCAAGTAATGCATTAACATTTAGATGTGTAATATCACATACAAGAAATACATATTTATTTATTGCTTGTAATAACATGATCATTAGACAAACACTTAATTGTATTTGAGTAAAGACATAGAACAAGCACACGTCTTCAATGATGGCAAGAAACAACCCTGACCTATAGACACCATTGATGTTAAAGTTGATGATATGATACATATATAGAAAATACGTATGATTCCCGTGTATAGCATTCCCTTGAACAAATTAATATATGTTTTTATACATAAGTAAATAGAAGCAAAATGTTGATAAATTAAAACCAAACATTGATTTATTGCAACGATATTTACACTGTTAAAAAACACGTCAATCATTATACAAAAAACGTTGGAAGTTTTTACGAACAATAATGAACTTGTGATAAAACAGTTTTGTAAAATTGCTATTTGTAAGTCAAATTACGAACATGACGTATTTATTAGACATTTGCTATCACAGCAAGTGCTTTATCAATTCTTTGCAAATATACAATACCATAAATAATCATTACAGCTAATAAGCTGTTTCCCCGCGACTTCGTCTGTATAGTAATGTTAGTTTTCATACAAACTTTTATCTCTATTATTGTCTTTGGGAGTTGATTTTTTAAAAAAGTCTGAAGTCGTTCTTTTTTATATATATAAATATTGGAAGGCAAACAAGCAGACGGATTTCCTGATGATAAGAAATTCAAGTCGCCTAGAGACACCAAAGGTGGTAATAGTGCGTTGCCATTACCACCATTACACGTTGTTTTCTTGATTTAATGCATATTTTTTTATCAAAATCGGTTCAGCGGTTATCCGTGAGTTAGCAATAGACAGACAGGCCAACAAACTTTATGGATGTATGGATGATAGTGTTATACGGTATGGATAGTTTTATTCTGATTTTGTTTTATTTATTTGTAACAACAGTTTTGTTTTATTTCAGTCATCGTTATTCTTTCTTCTTTTTTTTGGTTTTGGCCTTAACGTTAGTATTTTGCCATTAGTCAGGCAGAAATTTGCATCAAATTTTATATAAATTTTAATCAATTATAATTAGTCATTAGTCATAAGTCGTCAGTAAGTCATGTCAGGCTCTTGTGTAAATCGGCGGCCTCATTACTCAAGCTCATGTAATGAGATTTGGCGGAAACGACACAATACTCTAATTTCTTCATGATTATTTCATTTGTGCACTTTTACTGAACAAAATTTCAATCAATATCCACACGAAATTCAATAATTATGAAAAAACTTCGACCATCTTTTCTCTCGATGGCGCCATAACCAGTCATCGTTCCTTTTTAGAAAACGATTGTCATTTAGGGTTGCCATATTTCTTTTTTTTAATGGCTAATATGTTTCTAACCGTGAGGTTTTTACAACTTCACCGAATATCGTCATATTACACGTTTATTCTCTTAAATGGTTCTACGTAAATGGATAATTTTTACCAAATTTAGCTACCGGCAAAATAGTTTTCAACATTTAGTCTAAAGTGAAATATGTAAGGTTAAAATATCTAAAACATAAATAGAACAAAATATAACTTTAACATATAAAAATACGGAAACAGTATTGTTTTAAAACAGTAATTTTAAATGTTACAAAATCAGAGGTAGACGATCCCCTTTAATTAGAGTACCTTAGCCGAATGGCGACAAACAGAACCCTTACAGATACGACGTGTCTGTTTGTCCGTCCGTATGTCACAGTCAATTATTTCTCAACTATTGAACTATACAGTTAAAGCTTGTTAGGCTAATGTATTAGTGAAACGCTTCACGATTTTTACAAATATTATATTCACGCCCATATCCCCGCAGAAGTAGGTAGAGGTGCAATCACGATGCCCACAATTTGCACATTGTAGAGTATTACATTATTGTTTTATAAGCACTCTTTAAACAACACATCAAAGCTAAATGCACACTTTTTAAACTTTTGTATTATTCCACAATACATATTACTTACTGTGATGTTAATGTTACTACCAAGGAATATAAATACCTACTCTTTAGCACGAGGTTACTACGGTAACGGTTTTACTTTACAACATCTGCAGGGTTTCCTTTTCTTTTTTTCGTTTTGGCGCCATCGAGTGAAAAGATAGTCGTAGTTTTTTCCGTAATTACTGAACGTCGTGTTTAAACTGAGTGAAATTAGTCAATTTGTATCGTGCATTATCCTCGTTGCCGCCAAATCTTACCATATGAGTTTAAATAATGAAGCGACCATTTTTCTCGAGACCCTGACGTAACTGTTTTTAAACGACTAATGACTAATTTTGAATAATTTAAATACGATTTTGTTAAACAGGTAACTTGATGCAACTTTCAACCTTTTTAATGGCAAATGCTAACGCCAGTTCCAAAAACTAAAAAAAATAAAGACATATCATTTTAACGTTCACTATTTGATTTAATTAATAATGGTCAGTAGCAAAGAGCATATAAATACTACGTAATAAGAGGAGGATCTTCCATAGATGCATAGCAAACCCGAATTTTGTATGAAGTTTGGCTTTAGTGACACAAGACACTTGACAGACAAGTAACAAAGTCTGTTTTAGAACATAGTGAACAGGTATAACCAGCTTAATTTGAAAGTGAGTCTAAAGGCATTCAGATTTAAGGCAATAAGTGTTATATGATTTAGGTGAATAAAAAACATAGCAAACTTTATTCTTTTATGTGAATGTTGCGCCGAAATGCTCAGTAGTAGTAAAATTTATTTTAAAAGGCGTACAATGGAACTCCACCAGGTGTCGACAATAAAAATTATAGAGTTTTATGCTAAACTAGCTGTTATCCACGGCTTCGTCCAAGTTTACTTGGCCGTTATCGTTATATTATTACCAAATTATAAAAAAAATCCTATAAATTTTAACTTATTATGTTATTCTGATATCAAAGCTATATTACTGCAAAGTTTCATGAAAATCCGTTCAGTAGTTTTTGAGTGAAAGAATAACAAACATTCACACATCCTTACAAACTTTCGCATTTATATATTTATATATATATGATAAGCATTTTTATTTACACACTAGCAATTGCTATTGCTATACATTTTGATCTAAATTAAGCACATTGTTAACAACGTGTGGCGATGTAATCCAATATAAATTGTGTATGTTAATTAGTTGGACCCATGTCAAGTGAATTTCGAAACGCACCAATGACTAGAGACTTAACCCTTGTCTTATACAAACAGAAACATACTACGACTAATAAGATTTAAATCGCTGTATAAAGTTTTCTCTTATCAAAGTTATTTGTATGATACTCTACAGCAGAGCCACCATGATAAATACTGATCAGTTATACTATAAAATACTGTGGCTCTATAAATAAATAACAAATAAATATCGCTGGATAGAGAACACTAAATCAAATCTAACCCCAAAGTAAGCAAATTATATGCTTGTGATATGAGTGTTAGTCAACGTTAAAAATACATGAAAATACTTAATGGTCCATTTATCCTAAAATACGTCAGCAGTATAATGTTTTTTTGATACAAAGCAATCATGGATCTTGGTGACAAAAATACACAAGATTAACATGAATATGCTTTATAAGACTAGTGTTTCCAAAACACGATTCATTTCACTTTGCTCGATAGAAAAACATCAAAAAGTTAACCATTTTGTGAAAGCTGAACCCAACTGTCTACTTCAATTATGAAAATATCGACACCAGATTTAACATAAACATAGATAAGCACTATACCAAAAAGATAAGTGTTTCAGTTTTTATACTTTTTTTCAAATTACTTTTATAGTGTCAATTTGTCGCTTAAGACATTTACATTAGAGCGCAATATTTCATAGTAATCATGGAACGGGGGAGTGCGGCTATTGGCTCTTTTGGCTGACTAAGTATGGGGCCTTAAATAGATACTATTATATATATAAATTTAACAAACACCGAGCCCGGATGTAGACTTATAAATATTGATCACACAAGTGCCTACCCACGTCGGAAATCGAACCCAAGCCAGATGATTTAGTTGTGTACAATAGTCATTTATCCAACGAGGCGATGAACATCCAACGCGTATAATGTTTGTATAACTTTACTTGTGTTAGATTATGAAATTATTCGCATAAGAAGTGACTGGGGAACACACTCCCCAGGAGGCCCACCTCTCACTTCTATTGGGAACTTTAAACTAGAGCTTGTCAATGATGAGTTTGGTTTGCACAGTAGAATAACGGAAAAAACTTACTTTTATATTAGTAACGTACTTTTTAGTAACGTTATTGGTGACGTGAAGTTACCTTTGGAGAATCATCTGCTTCTTTACTAAAAAACTTATTATAGTTTGTAAAAAAGGCAACCACCTTATGTCAAATCAAGCTTATACACAGCTTAGAAAATAAATAAATATCTTCATACCCGAATCAGAGTTCAGCAGAGATACAACCAGGGCACCTACTATTAGGCTATGTCCTGTATGGCTAGTCTGACAAATCACTTACCCGGGCAAGATTTTTGTAAGAAAATTTAAAAAACCTAATTTAAATTGAGAATCAAATCTGATACTTGAAGTCAAAGCCAACACTGGATTACAAGGCCACAGAGGCGACTACGATACCCAGGTTAAGTAATTAAAATGTTTATATTTTACATTACTGTCATATTTGGGCTGGTTCCGCTGGGTACCAGCTTGCTGCTTTCAACTCGGTAAGTCGGCATGCAACATTAATCGAAGACTCCCAACTCATAAAAAATATAAATTTGGTATCGTGGGACACCGGGTAGAAACGAAGTTCCTTCGGCTAATGTAGAATTGACACGATTCATGAGTATATACTATGCATTGGCGGGGTGGAGTGAGGGAGAAAGAGAAAGATATTATACACTACGCACTTGTGTATACGACTGTCGCACCTGCGCACGTCTCGTTTAACGGTTTTATTCCACGAACTTTTTCTTACGGTTTTACTTTTACATATTTTTGTTTAAAATCCTTGTCTCCACGAAGCCAGCCGTAAGGAACTTCGTTACAACAAATAGATGAATATTAAACACCGTTACAGAGTTGCTAGTCGGTTTTCTACAGGTTACACTTTAGAGAGTTTGCCGAGGGACTCCACAATTTGATTCCCCCGACTCCATTCCTTAGTCGAGAAACGAGACGAACAGCATTGTCATCCGTAATCGGTTGAAATAACTTAAACACGAACAAAACCTTAAAGTTTTATTGTTCGAACGGCTAAGAAATGAAATTCCTTAGCTATGACATATATTACGACATTATAACTTGAATTATCAAAAAATTACCAATAAGAAAACTTGTTTTTTCCAATTTTCTAACAAAAAAAAAGGTTGCTCGGATTTGGATATATGCCTGGTTGGCGATAGGCTTGCCACCTACCAAATTGTGGGACTTTAGTATCTTCGGCTAGTTGTGGGTGCCCTGCTTGTGCCTCTGCCTTTATCTTTGGGGATATGGGCGTGAAAATTATAACTTAAAAGCGTGGAAAAGTGAATATGCACCTTCTTTTTCTAGTTTAGTACAATTCTACATTCAACTCCTTTACTTTTCATCAGGTAAGGTAAGGATCATCTTACTGTAACACCGGGACGTGTTATTTAATTATTTATTAGTAAAAGAATACTTTTTTGTATAATCTCATTGTATTTTCATGGTACTTTCCTTTTACATGTTTTTCAATATCTTCTCAATCTTCAATTGACTTACGATTCGTTTCTATCTTTTTTCATTTTTAATAACTTTCAAAACTTAATTTTTTTTTAAACAGCCAGTAGAGTTTTTAAACAACCTCTACATTGCTAAGGTATTAGAGAAAAATAAAAACAACATTCCCTAATAAAGTAACAAGTGCACATGCATAAACGATTTTGTTATTCAAGCCTGCTTA
This sequence comes from Calephelis nemesis, assembly GCA_002245505.1. Classification (NCBI taxonomy): domain Eukaryota; kingdom Metazoa; phylum Arthropoda; class Insecta; order Lepidoptera; family Riodinidae; genus Calephelis; species Calephelis nemesis. Next base: position 414,998 of record NJDD01001718.1, on the reverse strand, counting down.
CCTAATATGAAGTAACGAATACTAAAATTGATATCTGGATTAGTAGAACAAAACACAAATCACTAATGAGTATAATATTTGGTTTGGTATAGTCCAAGAGATACTGTCTACTTTTCAAAGTTTATTGAATAAAAGTGCAGTATATATATATTCTTTGCCATCCCGTTACTTTTGTATCGTTACACAAAAGTAAAGTTGAACTAATACCGATAGCAAAAAATTTAAAAATAAATCGGGTACATATATTTTCTGATGTAGAAGATTTTTACTATCAACCAATTTATTAGTTGATACTAATAAATTGTTACAAATCTACTAAAATTTCCCACCAATCCGTCAGTATTCAGGTAGTAAGTTTTTAGCTACTTTTAATATTATTGTCTTAAATACAAGTACGTGTAACACCTTTTTAATTTTAATTACTGTTATTCCACTCGTGATTACATGAAAATGATTGCACGATTTTATCCTTGAATTGATATCTTAGTATACTTCGTCATTACTTATTTGTAATTGACAGTATACTTCTCAAGTTTCCTATTTATCATATTATGTACGTGCTACAATCAATAAAGAGTCAAATGACATGTCTATTTGCATTCATCGCATGTCGTATCTTTATCAGTTATACAGATTTCAAACCTCGCAAAAAAGTCGTTAGACATTACCTCTTGCTCTCCTGCTACATACGTATAAACAAATTCAAATTGCAAAAGTGAGAGTTATGTATAATTTAATATGCTCACACAGCGTAAAAGTAATGACGTAGGTAGAGCAATTTCGTTGCCAATGATACAGTCTGACTACAAAATAAGGAGAGAGTTTTTTCGTTATTTGCATCTAGCCTTTTGAACTTTGAACTTATTTTTACATAACGTTTATTGAAGTACTTTATCTTTGTCAGTCTTAGTATTTGTAACATATGTTTTACTTTTTACTGGCTGCAAAACATACGAGGAGGTTATATGTTTGACTCCTATATGTTTTTACATATGTATTAGAAATGGAAGTCTAAGCCAGTCCCAGAAAGGGACAAATTAATTAAAAAAAAATGTCATATATTTATCAGATGGCATCTCCGGGTATCTCTATCTAGTTTGTGCTATTGGACACATTTATGAAGCAGTTTTAAAAAATCTTTTTGTTTGAAAGAACGTACTTCTATAACTTACTAAGTCTGGATCTGATTACGATTAAAAAAATACTTTAAATTTTTTGTTTACTTAGATACTACGCTTAAATTATTAAGTCTTTATAAAAATGTCTTTAGCTATACCGGCAGTATTACGTTTTCTTTTCTGCCTCCTAGACTTTGTACTTAGCCTAAGCAGATTTACCATTACATTAAGGGCAGTCATTCGTGACAAAAATATATTGATGGAAACATTATGGGGGCATAAAAAAGATCGCAAGCCCTGCCTGAGCGGAATTTCGTTGGAGTGGAAACTAAACAAAAAGGGCCGTATCCTGACAAAGGGGCGTCTGTTATTGCACGGCCTAGTGCCGCTAAGATTGCAAATCTGTCACTGCTGTCAATCCTTTTCTTTCTTTCAATTTATTCATTTCGGATTCCGGTTTCCAACGTTGAAAAGGTTTTCTTATAACATTCATAAGTTTTTACCAGTTTTCAAAAAAAATGTAATAGTTATTGTCGTCTTTGGAGGTGATTTGCTATATCATAAAAAAACATAGTTTGTGAAAACATAGTTTAAAAAAACATAGTTTGTGAAAACTATGTTTGTTTATAATATTGGTAGACAAACAAGCAGGCGGATTTCCTGATGGTATAAAATTCACTCCGTCGAGACACCAAAGGTTTCAACAATAGTATGTTGAAAACATGTTAGGACCCGAGCAAAAACAACTTTACCGGCTACCTTATCCTCCGAACCGGAACACGTCAACGGCAAGCACTGACGTTATGGAGGCAGGAATAGGTAAGGCGGTGGTACCAAACCGGGCGAGTAGCTGCTAAACTCTACCACCTAGGATAATAAAGAAGTTGGTTCACTCGTGGGAAGCTGGGAAGACTGCAAGTTATTCTGTAAATTAAAAACAGCAATTATACTATCTATTCAATAATTAATAACAGCAACTATACTATCTATTCAAAAATTAATAACAGGAACTGAACTTCAAGTATCTATTCAATAATTAATAACAGCAACTATACTATCAATTCCATTCAATAATCTAAAATTTTACAATGAAATCCGAGTTGATAGATGAGGTTTCCGATGGATGAGAGACACAGAGAACCAATATTCATTAAAAAACTCGACGTTCAATTTAGTTATGAATTTTGTTTTTATTCTCCAATATTGCAATTGGTTTTTATATTGTTTCAAAGTAATATTTTATGGTAGCTTTAATTATTGATAATGGAAACGGAATTTCCCGAATTATAGTTTTTTAATCGTAATTTAATCGCCTCTGTGGTCTAGCGGTTCAGTTTTTTGACTTGACTGCACGAGGTCCCGGGTTCGAATCCCGGGTCGGGTTTGGGTTTTTCCAATTTTCTAATAATAAAATAAAAATGTTGCTCGGGATTGGAAATGTGCACGGTTGGCGATAGGCTTGCCCACATTGTGGGACTTAGTGTCTTCGGCTAGTCGTGGGTGCCCTGGTTGTACCTCTGCCTACTTCTTCGGGGATATGAGCGGGAAGATGCTATAGTTTTTTAAATTTACACTAGCCGATCAGACGAACTTCGTATCACTTGAAATTAGCAGTACGAAAGTATGTATGGATTAATGCATTGTTTTTCCCATTTCCTCGTTTTTATCTTAAGAAACTTCTGACAATTACTGGTTCGCTGGCAGACACACAGTCGAAATTGCCCCACGCCTTCAAAATCATTTGGGCAACCTTGGTTTAGGGTAGCGACATTCGTCATTAATGCTGACTACATAAACGGTAGAGTTCTACGACTTACTTTGTGGTCATTGTTAACCATAGTGGTGTTCCGATTTAGGAACCTGGCTAACTTACCTGCATAAGGAGCTTATTGTTTTAGTCTTTGATAAGCCTCGCATCAGTAACATCTTTCTTGTCATCAGAAAGAAAGATGAAAGAAAATCGTGTATTTCACATAGACCATATGAAGACAGTTGTGACATCCCTTAACCCGTGTTGGTCCGGGCTCCTTTGCAAAATAGACCATATAAGCTTACTACCACTAACAACGTGACATCCTACTAGCTGGTAGAGTCTCGCAGCGACACGCCCGGATTGGTAGCACTGCCTCACCTATTCCTGCCGTCATAACGTCAGTGCTTGCCATTGATATGACATTTACTCTAGGGATAACATGGCAAGGCACCAGTACCAAGTTTGGTGTCTCTAGGCGGCGTGAATTTCTTACCACCAGGAAATCCGTTTGCTTGTTTACCTTCCAATATCATAAAATAGGTGTATAATGCTAAAGTATACCACCTGTAGACTTTTACAATAGGCCTGAAATCCTAACCACAGGACAGCGACGCACCTGTAACATCTATAGCTATGTCGTCTTAGAGCTAGAGTTGTATCTTACCATCAGGAAACAAGGGCTTATTTGATGTCTTATCACAACAAATATTTATGACCGAGTATAAATATAACTTTTTTGTTTTTTCCAAAAGGTTGGAGTATCAGTGACTGCACCTTCACGCCGGCCTGTCATCGCCCGAGTGCTGGATGTAGCGGAGCGGCCAGGTGTATACCGTATCGAATTCACACCCGAAGAAGTAGGCACGCATTTGATCGATGTAAGTTTATTCTTTTATTATTTCTTTTAAGTTAATTTGTCCCTTTCTGGGACCGGCTAAGACTTTTTGGGCCACGCTGCCACGCTATGCCGTATTAGTGAAGAAACAGCTAATATTTTTTAATTAACTTTACTTTACAACACTTCACTTCACTTTACATTACCTTAATTCACTTTACTTCACTTTACATTAGTTTACTTTACTCCTGAGGGATGATTATGTATCTCAGTTTATAAATGAAAATGCAAAAGTGTACATCAAATGACGTCATTTGTGTTTGCTATCTCTACTGTATCTCTGTTGGTCACTGGAGATAGCAAATATAAAACACGTCATTTGACAGCGATTTGATGTACACTTATTAATTTTGAGTTGGCAACTGAAATACATAATCACCCTGCAGGTCTTTTAGCAGGCAAAAATGTCGTAGCCTAATATTGCGGTGGTATTCTGCTGAGCACCAACTAAACTTATTTTAACTGTGTGCTGTCTTTATCCACTGACACAAAAAGGAAGGCGATAGATGTTGGATTTTGGACTTAGAATATGTCAGATTAGTCCAGAAGTATCAACTCGTAACTCCTTTATTTTTGTCCTTTATTTAATTTACTTATGTTTAGAGTTAGGTTAGATTTTAAGTTTTTTTAATGATGTGTGGTAAGTTTTAGTCTGTCAATAAATGTTTTCTCCCTGTCTTAACATTTTAATCAACGTTTTCCGATGAATAGATTAAAAGTCTGTAGGAAAATCTTGTCGTAATCTGACAGCACTAAAAGTGTTTTATCTCTTTCTATTTCTATTGTTGAAAGAAGATAGCGATAACCTTAAATTAGTGAGTGTGCAACAAAATTACCAGCAACATTAATGTTATTTTTAAACTTAAACCCACAAATACATCACTAGAAGACTCAACGTTTGAGAGTGACCGCAATTCAAAAATGGAACCAAAGCTGTCATAAATAAATATGATTATATCTCACTTTCGTAGCTCACTGCATTAGCTTATTCTATGATTTATGTCTACTGATCAGAATAGAAACTCAAAGTGAGATTTCCACAAAAACCGTGTTAAGGGCGTTGCTATGTTGTCTCTAATAGGTACTTACCTGCTTTCTAAAAATGTGCCTAACGGTTTTTTGTGACTTATGTTTTACTAGATGTCTAGCGGTCCTGTGTTGAACTAAACTTCATGAAGTCCTGGACTCGTTGCCTTTTTAATGCTTTTTACATTGTTATTTATCCCTCTGTGGTCTAGCGGTCCGGCATAGAACTTCACTTCTTAAGGTTCCGGATTCGTTTCCCGATTAGGGCAATAAAAAAAGATGTCTCTTTTCTACTTTCTAATTAAAAACTACGTTGCCCGGGGTTAGCCGGCTGGTAATAGGCTTTTTAAATAACACTTTGTAGGATTTAGTATCTTCGGTTAGTCGTAGATGCCCTGATTGTACTTCTGCCTAGCGCTTCTAGAATACGGGCATGAAGATACTATTTTTAGATATTAACTACAGCTACGCTCGCGTTTTAAAGTATTTCAGCTCTCCAGCGGGAACCCATTTTAGTATCAGGACATAGAGTAGCTCATGCAGTATTTCAGGCACAGCCTTAAAAATAATGACCAAGCAAGTGAGAATTCATTTTTATATATTTAGGTACAACACATATTTAGTAATACATCTGCGTGCAAAACTGTAAAGAATTACTATTTCATTATTTGATTATACTCATGAACAATCATTAGTTGTCTGTAACAAAAATAATGGTATCAAAATCATCATAGGTACAGTAGTTTTATTGCTTTTCTACAATTACAATCTTAACGCCAATATCCCCAAAAAGGTAGACAGAGGTACAACCAGGGCACCCACGCTTAGCCGAAGACACTAAGTGATAAGTGACCATAATTGTGAATGTGTGCCCAACACATCCAATCCCGGGCAACATTTTTAATTAGAAAATTGGAAAAACCACATTTTCTTTAATTGCCCGGCCCGGGAATCGAACCCGGTACCTCATAAAGTCAAGTCCAATACCTGAACCGCTAGACCACACTTTAGACTTTTTTTTACAATTCATTAATTATTAATTATGTTATAATTACTCATTGGCATTCAACGTTTTATTTAATAATATTCGTTGTTTTAGTGAAACAATGAATAAAACTACACTGAATTATTCACATTCAAAAAATCTTAATTGTAACCAATTTGCAAGTTGAATTACACACTTTCCCATAATATACTAAGAATCGTGGGAAGTTGTTCATTCATTCATATTAGAATTTCATTCAAGATCATAAGCGTATAATCGTATTATGATGACATGACAAGTACCTAGTAGCTCTTAACAACATAATATGTACTATGTTTATTGCTACAATGCTTTGCTAATTTGAAACCATAAACAATAATTCGAAACAACAATTGCATTTAAATTTACAAAATATGATTATGAATTTTATAAAAATATATAAGCATATTTTACCTGAAACATATTAAAAATATCGCTAATTTGGTTGGTTTTTTCGTCCTTAGAACGGTAACTCTCTATATCGATAAAAAATACTCAGTCCCTTGAGTTTAGTTATAAACAGTTTACACTGTTTTAAAAAATTAAAAAAAAAATTGTATGTACTTATGTACACGCGTTAGAAGTTATACTTCTTCGGAGTAATAAGATAAAAAACTTTATAAAAAAATTATCTTTTGCCTTATTTTACATTTGTAGACAAAATGACACTAACCATAGAAATAAAGAAATATTGTAATTACAGTTGTCAATTCTCACGCAAACATACGTAGATGTCCTTACTTTTACTTTGTTGGTACCTTTTTTTGAAAAACTAAAACGTTATCTATAGCTAACTTCATCATGTCGGTTTTTCGTGACGGTGTGCGCGTGCATCGTAAAAATTTACCCTCATCATTTTTTCCTAACGCGCCAAAAGAAGTATAACTTCAAAATCTTGTTAGTGCTATTTAGTAAACTCGTTTTCTATGCTTAAACCATTCTCTTGTTCTATGCTTAAAAGTGAGGTATACTTGCTTGGCCTACGTTCCATCCAACTAATTATGGGCAGAGAAACTACAAAAAAACGACTTCAATTATTTCATTACCATTTCGCTACTTCTAACGAATGATTCTGAGAGTATCCCTTAAAGTCCGGTGAAGTTGTAAAAACCGTGAGGTTGGCAACATTAAAGCCATGTTAAAAAGAGAATATTCTATATGCATTTTATTAACATCTCTCTAAGACCACAATGTATTTTTTTAATATAATGGACATTTCATTTAAATATATTTTTATTGCTTTTAAAAATATGATTGAGCAATTTCATTCATGGCGGTAATTTAAATTATTATTATTTCTTACAACACGCTATGACATATTTTTAGGCTGCCATGAATCGAAAATTTTATTTTTAAAAACTACAAACGAGAAGAGTTAAGGTCAAACACTAAAACATTGAAAGATCATAAAAAAAGCCTAAAATACTATGCCATTCAAAAAATCGTCATTATTATATTTCAGATAATCATTAGCGTCTACAAACATCTAAAAAAAGAGTAAAAACTTACAGTCTACAATCTGTGTTACATACATGGTTACATATTAAATACCTGAGTTACTAGTTTATCTAGGCTTTTTATATGATACATGTTGTTTTAAAAAAAAGTGAAAAAGAAAGTGATTAAGAGGAAGGTTTACTCTTATTTTATACCCGTGCGAAATCGGGGCGGGCGGCTAGTAAAGTATAAATAAGCGTAGTAAAACTGCAAAAATCGACTTCAACTATTCCGTTAAGTACCTACCACGTCACGATTTGATAATTTTCGAAAGATAGCAAACGATTCCGAAATGGTCTTACATACATTTTATCAACATCCTACTAGTATTCAGAGCATAAGCACAAAAATATGCAATGTTAAATATAACTCAAAAACCACTACTCGAATAATGATAAAATGAATATGCGACCACCTTGATATCTTATAAGAAAGCACTACCAAAAATTGGTAAGCTATTATATATTATATTAGCCAAAAAACGCGTAACAAACATACAAATACCTCCTTTTTGAACTCGGTTAATTTAAATTACATAATACAGTGCCTAAACGACAACAAACGGAATTTATCTCTCGGTTCGTAGACTATCTAGTACACAAAAGGGAACCATAAAGTCGGTCTACGGGTCGCATTTCCATAGATAGCCATTGAAGTTAATCATCTCTCTTTGTGCCATTTACATAATATTCGTACGAATATCCGAATTGCTATGGAAGGACTTACCCTTAAATTTCAAACATGAATGCTGATGTATTGCAACTTTCGGGTGTTGAAATATCAGATGAAAAGCACTTCCAATTATTTTAAAAATGACTGTTGCATTGGTCGAGGATTAGCTTGCACATGCCACCACCTGCGATGCTCGTTTTATTCTCGAAAAACGAAGCCATAAAAAACGAGTTTGTGTGTGTTTGTGTATGTGTGTGTGTTTATGTAATGAATATCTAGACGTCTATCTATACGTGCATGTTGAGTGTAGTGGCAGTCATTAAGTCGACATTTTCAATACAAAATTGTGTTATAATAATAGATTAAATGTTATTTGACGTCTATGAGTGCGGCTGTGGGTGTTTAATTTATTCCATTATTTATTTAATATATCTTTATATCAGTATCGCTGACTAATGCCCATAATATAAGCTTTTAATTTGCTTACTTTAGAGTTAAATTCCGTTTTGTGATATTTATTCATTTTCAATAAATATTTTCTAACCGGATGCAGAACAGGTTTGTGTTTGTATTTCAATTGAAGCATTGTCTTATAATATGTGACACGGAACACGACAAAAGCAAACAATGTCGTTATCGCTCCAGATCTAAGATGCGCCCGTGGAGAGAGCTGTTTTCTCTTTAATTATAGAGTAGTCTTTACATCAAAGATAGGTAACTTACAAAGTTGCGACATAGTCTTACACACTTACATACATATCTTCACGCCAGGTCCATTGCGGGGTGGGTAGATAGTATCGATACATATAGATACGTAGATCGAGATAATATTCTTTCTTTATTTATTTATTTAGTCGCTGTGGTCTAGCGATCCGGCCTCTGACTTGACTTCTCGAGGTCCTCGAGAGTTCGATCCCCGGGTCGGACAACTAAAATACTAGAAAATATGTATTTTTAATCTTTTAATAAAAATAACGTATTCTGGGATTGAAAATGTGCCCGGTTTGCGATAGGCTTGCCACCTATCACTTGGTGGGACTTAGTGTCTTCGGCTAGTGGTGGGTGACCTGGTTGTACATCTGCCTATCTCTTCGGGGATACGGGCGTGAAGATACTTTACTTTACTTTTTATTTTCTACATAAAATATAACATACGACATACACTTTGACACTTAAAATACTTTTTGACGTAGTTTCTTTAAATCCTAATTGTCGTCGACTTTCTGGTGAAGATTAGTGATAGGTTAGGCAGTTGTAATATAGAAGGTAATTTTTGCGATGCACCGTAGAACTTCAAAATCTAATTGAAATTTAAAGAATTTTATCAAAATAACCAATTACTTGTATATCTAAATTTTAATTACAATTTGTTAAAATATTTCTAAAATTAACAAGTCTTCTTAAATTTTGTGTTATATTTCCAATAGATATTTCAAATAACTTGACATTACTGTGAAAAGAACACTCATATATAAATATCCTGTTCTATATATTGTTGAAACTTATGTGGCTTACATACATACCTACATATCTTCACACCAAATCCCTTGCATAGTCGGCAGAGAGTATCAAGCGCCAAATGTTGCTCCTCTAAAGTTACCCAGTTTTCTTTACAATATGTATTTCATATAAATACGTCGATTTCGAAAACTCCTGACCGTTTACTCTTGACAGAGATAGTTTTAAATATTTTTAGAAACTTCATCATTTATCGTTAAATAAAGGAACATAATGGATACATATAGATATTATATACAGCAATCGTACTTTCAAACTTATTTAACGTAATGATACTGCATAATATTGGTAATTACTTTTTGAATATTACCTAATAGTTACAGTCAATAATATTACGTAATATTCAAATATCAAAATTCTCACTCGATGTAATTGACTTTTACTTTTACATTTTCTATGTTACTACGCGTTAGTAGTTCTGTGTTATTAAAGTGCTTTTTTGTGATTGACACGTCAAGGTAACTGCGGTTTTTACAACTTAACGTGACTTTATTAAGCATGCTATTAATCTTAATATATAATATAAATCTCGTGTCACAATGTTTGTCCTCAATGGACTCCTAAACCACTTAACCGATTATAATAAAATTCGCACACCATGTGCAGTTCGATCCAACTTGAGAGATAGGATAGCTTATATCTCAAATTATGGTAAAAAATTAACATCCGAGCGAAGCCGGAACGGGCAGCTTGTATATAATATATCTGTATATCTATATATTTATACGTGAAGCAAAAACTTTAGACCCCTTTTTACGAAAATTGCGCTGACGGAGGAGTATGAAATTTGGCACACTTATAGTTTATGTGTAGGAGAAGTGCAGAACGCTTATACTTTTTAATGATAATATTTATAAAGTGCATTAATTTAAAAAATAAAACATTACACGTACTACCATGCAATTGACACACACAAATAAATATATTGAAGATAACGATAAAAGATCACAGATGGCACACTAACTATTCAGGAAACATAGTTGGTCTTGAGAAATGAAGATGACGTTTTTAACAACAAGATATTAAATATATATACATAATAATGGTCGAATTTCGACCAATGGGCCACCACTAGTTTATATAAATAAATGAAATGGGAGTGTGTGTTTGTAATATTTATAAATAAAAAAAATGCTTTTTACAACATGAATATCAATCAATGTACAGTACATTTTTACAATGTTTGTTCTTCTGTCGATTTGTCCATTTGTTCCGTTCAATTATTAAAGAGCTACCTATCTCATACTACCGCATTATATTATGTTTACTACTATTTTATATAAACATTGTTTTGGATTCTTGAGACTTTTTGGTATTTACTGGGTTGGTACTTTGTTACCACAGGGTGTTAAAATATGTGCTATATACATTTTAAAAAGACTACACTCGGTCAAATGATTTTTATGGTATAAAACAGACAAAAACACGGCTTTTCTAATGAGAAGAAACAAACGTAGCCTCAAACCTCAAACCATAGATGTTATCGAGCTACGTCACTCTCTTGTGACCGAAGTTTTGCCCCTACGTGCAAGTCTATCAGCTACCCTATCACGTGAACTGGAACATGACATTGTAATTATACATACATACATACATATCTTCACGCTAAGTCCCTTAGGGGACATTTTTAATTTTCCAATTTACATCGTCTTGATGGTAAATGGCTACCTGGGTAAGTTGCTGCCCAGCACTCTACCACCAATAGTCAAGCTTGCAGTTTGGGTGGCATTTGGATCTTAGAATATTACTGATAATCATTTAGATGCCTCTTTTCTAGGTCACCATCGGCGAAGACAAGATGTCCGTCGGTCCACTGGTAGCCAAAGTTTACGACGCAAGTCTTATCAAAGTCACAGATGTTGGCAACGCACTTGTCGGACAACAGTGCCAGTTTAAAGGTAAGCAATTAATCACAGTAGCAGGGGAAATGGGGAATACTAAAAAAACTGGCCAAGTTCGAGTCGAACTCGCGCTCCGATGGTTCCGTAAAATATTTCCCCGTGTTTGTCCGGGCTTCTTTGCAGAATAGACAATCTGCCTTCCTGCCAGGCAACTCGTAAAAGGCGAGCATAGGCTTACCGTCACTAACACCGTGACATTTGGCTAGGTGGTAGAGTTTCGCAGCGACTCACCCGGATTGTTACCACCGCCTTACCTATTCCTGCCGCCATAACGTCGTGACGTGTTCCGGTTTGGAGGGTAAGGTAGCCGGTAAACTTACTTTTGCTCGAGGCCTAACATCCTGACCTCAGGTTGGCAACGCACCATTACCACCTTTGGTGCGTCTAGGCGGCGTGAATTTCTTACCATTAGAAAATCCGTCTGCTTGTTTGCCTTCCTATAACATAAAAAAAAAGGAGCCCTGACCAACACGGGGAAAAAAAGTTGCAACTTTAAGGCGGGTTAATTTGATTGTTTTTTTAATTTATAACTATTTCAACAACACTAAGACTTAACAAGCACAATTGAGACCGAGATTAACGTTATGATTAGAGTTTTGACAAATGAATGAATGAGTGAATGAATTTGAAGATACTTTTATTTATTATTCTTGATAAAAAAAAAGTATCTTCACGCACATATTCCCGAAGCGATATGTAGAGGTTGATGCAACAAGGGCATCCTCGGCTAGCCAAAGATGTTAAGTCACACAATGTGATAGGTGACAATCATAATGTCAATCGGGCACACAGCTAATCCTGGGCAGCGTTGTTAACAACATTTTAAAAACAAATTTTGTAATTAATTCCGTTTTGGAGATTGAACCCGATACATCATGAAGTCAATTCCAACGCTGGACCGCTAGAACACAGAGGCGACTAAATAATATTAATACTTAATAACCCTCGACAAAACTTATCCGATAATGATCATCTTGATCATGACAGCTTTCACAATGAACAATCCGTATCGAAATAGGTCAATTCGTTTAAGAGTTATGTTATGTATGACAAACAAACGTCAAACTTGTAGCAACCTTGTTTTACGGGGGTTAAAAATTGTGCCTATTTCATAAATTGAAGTTGTTTGATTTCCGAGTTTGACCAAAAACTAAACTAATAAAGTAAGGATTTTTGTGACGTAAGGGTAGTAGTAGCAGTAAAAGTAGTTGTATCTTATATATCCCATATCTCCAAGAAGAGGCAGGTAGGCACAACCAGAGCTTCCTCGACTAGTCGAAGACACTTAGACCCACAAAGTGATAGGTGTAAAGTTTATCGCCAATATCCAGACCTGAGCAACGTCATTTTTATTAGAACATTGAAAATACACTATTTCTATTTTTTGTTGTTGACCGACTCGGGGGCGATACCTCAAAAAGTCAAGTCCGAAGCCGGACCGTTAAACAACAGAGGCGATATCTAAGGGTGAAGTTTAGATTTTGAGAAGTTCTACTATTTAAAGATTAATGAGAACTACATAATCTACTCACAAGGAAACTACAATCAACTGCTTGTTTCATTAAAATCATTAAAGTAGGTAACATTTTTAAAAAAGCTTCGTATTTAATAAATTATAAAATATTGCCAAGTTAAAAAGTATAATAAAATAAATATCATTGAAAACAAGAGCCATTTAAGTCGTTATTTTCTTTAAGAGCAATTAAAAAGCTCAGACGATATCGATAACTTCAAAGCTTATTATATCTTTTCGATTAGCTTTTTTTCATTGGAATCAAAGAATCTTTTACGTAACAAATGAAATATGATTATTCTTTGCACATTGTGAAATGCAGTAAGTTTTATTCAACTTTTCCCCGTGTTGGTCCGAGCTCCTTTGTAGAATAGACCATCTGCCTTCCTGCCAGACAGCTCGTAAAAGGCGAGCATAGGCTCACCGTCACCGTGACATCTTACTAGGTGGTAGAGATTCGCAGCGACTCGACCGGATTGGTACCACCTTCTTACCTATTCCTGCCGCCATAACATCAATGCTTGCTGTTGACGTGTTCCGGTTGGAGGGTAAGGTAGCCGGTAAACTGACTTTTGCTCGAGGCCTTACATCCCGGCCTCAGGTTGGCAACGCATCATTACCATCTTTGGTGTCTCTAGGCGGCGTGAATTTCTTACCATCAGGAAATCCGTCTGCTTGTTTGCCTTCCAATATTATATAAAAAAAACTTATTATTACAAATAAAATAATCAAAAATCACAAAAACTAAGTTTTACCAATTTTAAAGGGTTTCTTTTTTTAGCAAAAATCGTACAAACTTATACGAAATTCACAAATTGATAGACAATAGCGAAATGTAGTCTTAGTCGCCTAAGGCCTTAAGTACCAGTCGTTTCTTTGTCAGTGGAGACTTTTTAGTTTTTCAAGAAATACCGCGCAGATTGGACTGGTGTCTTTTTTTTAGTTTGTAACTACAAAAATCTCTCTCAAGAGGAGCCTATCTAAAGTGTAGTCTATCTAACATTAAGATAATGGGCGTGTCCAGATCCTGAGATAAAGTTTTAGTATTAATAAATAAATAATGTCATTAAAACATAATACTTGGTATTAGATAAAAACCCCTGTCAGATCTAATTCAAATTATGTCAACCAGAAAGCTTTGTAACAAAAAAAATCGTAATAATTTGTTCATTGAGTACAAATTTCTAAGAAAACACACAAAAAACATAGAACAGTCGAATTGAGAAAATATCGCTTCATAACACACATATATATCTTCTTAATATATATAAATCTCGTGTCACAATGTTTGTCCTCAATGGACTCCTAAACCACTTAACCGATTATAATAAAATTCGCACACCATGTGCAGTTCGATCCAACTTGAGAGATAGGATAGCTTATATCTCAATTTATAGGAAAAAAAATTACCATCCGAGCGAAGCCGGATCGGGCAGCTAGTATGTGTATATGGACCAACATTCCCGACCGACCGCAGATAAATAGAAACCTACCTATATGGTATATAGATACATGGATATACAGAAAAATGGCACTCATAAATCGCACCAGATCTAAACTGACATAACTCAAAAACCATGATTTTTTAATAAACATCATTCGATTTGAATAAAGAGTTAACTCAAAAACCACGATATTTGAATTGTCTCGGTTTAGATCTAGGTGTGCGAAATCATAAGCAAAATAGTACAAATCCCAAAAAGGACAATGTCATGGAAATTACTGGCGTAGCTGGTGAAGGCCTTCGCGTTTTGAGATATTTTATTGAATCAGGCTTTACTTTGCGGAAATCCATTATAACAGATGTAAAATAAGCCTTTATTTGGGCTAATTCCGCGTAAGCAGTGTAACTGTTGTGGCAAATAATCATCCAATAAGCCTTTTTTTTATGATATTGGAAGGCAAACAAGCAGACGGATTTCCTGATGGTAAGAAATTCGCGCCGCCTAGAGACACTAAAGGTGGTAATGGTGCGTTGCCAACCTGAGGCCGGGATGTTAGGCCTCGAGCAAAAGTAAGTATACCGGCTACCTTGCCCTCCGAACCGGAACACGTCATGACGTTATGGCGGAATAGATAAGGCCTTCGCGTTTGTTAGACACTATCGACTACTTTGCTGTCTATAGCCGACGTATATTTTTTCAGATCAGAAAACTAAACGGTACTATGTCATTTAGAAAATTTCTAAGACTAAAAATATCCTAGCCTTTTAAATATGCGTTATTTCGTCGCCTTTATTTATCGCGTACTATCAATACATAAAAGAGATAAACATAGTGTCACGGTAGGTAACGAAAGTTGTCGGTGCTCATCTAGCCTTACATTTTTGCAGCTAAGCCTCTAGACCGATTGTGATGAAATTTCACTATCGACTACTTTGCTGTCTATAGCCGACGTATATTTTTTCAGATCAGAAAACTAAACGGTACTAGATTCTATACTTCTTATCGTCGGAGCTTGGTGGAATTCCATTCTTGATGTAATTTATTTAAAAACACTTGTACTTTCCACAATATATTTTATTATTTTTTATTTTTATAATTTAACCAACCGGTTTCGCTATACAAGCATCATCAGGGCTATATAACATATATTACGGTTGTTATATAGCCCTGATGATGCTTGTATAGCGAAACCGGTTGGCTAAATTATAAAAATAAAAAATAATAAAATATATTGTGGAAAGTACAAGTGTTTTTAAATAAATTAAACGGTACTATGTCATTTAGAAAACTTCTAAGACTAAAAATATCCTAGGCTTTTGAATATGAGTTTTTTCGTTGCCTTTATTTATCTCGTACTATCAATACATAAAAGAGATAAACAAAGTGTCATGGTAGGTAATGAAAGTTGTCGGTGCTCATCTAGCCTTACATTTTTGCAGCTAAGCCTCTAGGCCGATTTTGATGAACTTTAACATGCATATATTTACACATCCAAATTTGTAAACAAACAACTTATGTCAACCAAATTAAATGGAATATATTTACACATCCAAATTTGTAAACAAACAAATTTTTTAAAATAAAACAAAACCCCCAAATCACTATAATGGAGGAAGAAAATTTGTACAAAAGTCTATTCTACGCTAATAAAGTCACAGGTAAAGAGATAGTTTGATGTAAACTACATAGTATAAAACAAAGTCGCGTTCTCTGTCCCTATGTCCCTTTGTATGCTAAAATCTTTCAAACTGCGCAAAGGATTTTGATGGGGTTTTTTAATAGATGAAGTGTTTAAAGAGGAAGGTTTATTTGTATATTTTATACCCGTGCGAAACGGGGGTAAGCCGCTAGTTGGATATAAATCTCAACAGATTTTACAAAATCAACCAAGCTTGTTTGGTTTAGCTAAAATACCTATTTATCAAAACAGCTAATGTTGAATAATCTATCCGAATATCCGAATTTCTGTTTCAGCCCTATCCCGAAAAGGTAACTACATTGGACATAATATTGTAGAATAATGGTAAATTGGACCCTCTGTCAGTTTACATTTCGTATATAATCAACAAATACCGTGTTTCCTTGTATCCATTACGCTATAGTTAAAGAAACTTTTAAATCGAAGTTGACATCGTACCGGCCTCACAAAGGCGAAAGGAGCTTGAGGCAATAAGCTTAAAAAGTGACAACTAAATTTATATATTCAAATTTTAAGTAACTTTCACAATACGCAGTGTATTGTGACATTTTTTTTAATTTTAAGGAGTTCCGGAAAGATACTGCAAAGAACTGAACTTAAAACTTTTTAGAGGAAAGTTAATTATTATGTGGGCCGCTTAGTTACAGACAAATATTTTATAAAGAAACTAAATCTATAAAAAATAATTTAATTAGGTCTTTGAAAATAATGTTTAAGTTTACAAAATCGTTACTTTTTAACTTTAACGTTACTGTTGAAAGATCTCTTACTTTTCAAGTAAGAGATTAAAAAGTAGAAAATATATACAAAGCTCGTAGATCATAATGAAATCTTCTTTAAGTAGTCCTCATTTTTTTAACGCAAATATAACTGTCATTTCTACAAATACTATCAAAAAAGGGTATAGTGTTGTTGAGAAATAATTTTGGGACCTCCGATCAAATATTATTTGCTACCCTTAATATATTTTAACCTAAATCTATATTTGCTACTATGGACACCTTTATAGGTGAATCCGACACGCACTTGGTCACATTTTCTACAGGTATTAAACCAATAAATATTGCCTTAATCCAAAAACCTCTTATACACATAGACTGCCTACTATGTACTGCCTAAACCCCAGTAAGTTTTTATCCACACTAGCAGTAGCTTGCAATACTGCCCTAGCTCACACAGACTGCGTAAAAAATATTGCACTAAGTACAATCTATTTTAAATCTTACAGCGGCACTTAAAGACATAAATTATCTTTTAATCAGTCACAATTTTCTTTTCTTTACAAAAGCCAACATTTTCTTTATAAAACGGTGACTTAAAGTCTGATTATATGTTTATTTACGTCTTAGAATTTAGAGTATTTTTTAATGGTAATGGTAGGCAAACATGCAGACGGATTTCCTGATGGTAAAAAATTCACGCCGCCTAGAGACACCAAAGGTGCTAATGGTGCGTTGCCAACCTGAGGCCGGAATGTTAGGCCTCGAGCAAAAGTAACTACCGGCTACCTTACCCTCCGAACCGGAACACGTCAACGGTAAGCATTTGACGTTATCGTGGTAGGAATAGTCAATGCGGTGGTACCAATCCGGGCGAGTCCCTGCGAATCTCCACCACCTAGTAGGATGTTACGATGTTAGTGACGGTAAGCCTATGTTCGTCTTTTACGAGCTGCCTGGCAGGAAGACAGATGGTTTATTCTGCAAAGGAGCCCTGACCAACACAAAAAAATAAAAAAAAATATAAAGTTTTATAAAAATACAATCAACTAAATAAAATGTTTCATATAAACTCCTAGTCCTTTTTATCCCCTTATGGGTTAAACTTTCTAAAAAATTTGGATAACTTATTTTTATGTGAATTGAAGAGTAGGTACCTATTTGACAAAGTTTCAAACAAAATCAAAGTATCCGATAACTTGGTAAATTCGTTTATAGACAAAGTCTGGAGCATGTATTTTTTCATTATTTACTTGTTATGCATTTCATAATATTCTCGTATCGCCTCCGTTGTCTAGCGGTCTGGCGTCGGATTTGACTTCTAGAGGTCCCGGGTTTGATCCCCTGGTCAGGCAACATAAAACAGAAAATGTGTATTTTTAATTTTCTAATAAGAATAATACTGTCCGAAATTGGATAATATATGCCAGTTGGCGGTAGGTTTGCCACGTACATTGGTCCTATAGGCTAACAGCTGTGCCGAGTAGTACCTGTGCATATTTCTTCTGCGATACGGCCGAAAAGATACTTATTTTATTTTAACTAGCAGTTTCACGCAGCTTCGCCTGCGTAACTTGGCTTCTACTGCACCGATTTTGATGAAACAAAAGCCTATGTCACTCATTGATAATGTAGCATTCTAAAGGTGGAAGAATTTTTAAAATCGGTCCAATTTTCAGAGCTTCTTCATTTTAACAAAACAAACAAACGAAAAATCAAACCTTAAATCTTTATAATATTAGTATAGATACCTTAGACGTTTATACGTTATACAGGAGACTGGAAGCATTTCACTACCCTCTGGACTGATTATAAGTGCCTAAATTATAAAAGTGCTAAAATTATAATTATTTTAGTCCTCTATAAAGCGTAAACGAATTAATTTGATGTTATTTGTGTTAACAGTGGACGCCAGCGCTGCCGGTGAAGGGCAATTAGAAATTTCAATCAACGAAGGCGAAGTTCCCAATCATGTCCAAGTAAGTTAACAACATTATGTACTTAGAAATCTAATGCCCGGTTCCTATATTCAAGAAACGAGTCGTTTTGATTACGGATGGTAGTGTTTTGTACGATTAGTAAGATTGCTAACAACGGTTGTTCGTCGACAGTTTTTTTATGAAATTGGAAGGCAAACAAGCAGACGGATTTCCTGATGGTAAGAAATTCATGCCGCCTAGAAACACCAAAGGTGGTAATAGTGCGTTGCCAACCTTAGTCTGGGATGTTAGGCCACGAGCAAAAGTAAGTTTACCGGCTAGGTACCTTATCCTCCGAACCGGAACACGTCAACGGCAAGCACTGACGTTATAGCAGCAGGAATAGGTAAGGCGGTGGTACCAATCCGGGCGAGCTGCTGCGAGACCTTAACTAGTCAGATGACACGATGTTAGTGACATTAACATTTTTTTAATATGAGTAGGTAAGTAACCTAATTTAAATACGAGTAGGGTAGTTACTTTTAACGAATGGTTAAACTTAAGGATTACGACACATTGATTATAGGAATCGGGTACAAGCTGAAATGACGGGCCCCAATACATAATTTAGTTAAGTAAAACTAAAAAAACGGACTACGATTTAAATAAGTAAATCATCTGCGTACACAAAAATTATGTTTTGACCTCTATTTCCCTTCGACCACATCTCACGATTTAGACATGGTCGCAATGTGACCACCTCAGAAATACGCCCCTTCAATATTAAAAATAATTTTCAAAATCGGCACAGAAATGACGGAGTGATCAATTTACTTTTAGGTATAAAAATATATATGAAGGATGTAATAAAACATATATATAATCTCCTTCTTTTTACGAAGTCAGTTAATTATTTTTTAAGATGTATTATGGCAGTGTTACTGACATCTTACCTGCGTGTAACAATTTTACACGACTTCAAAAAATGGAGGAGGTTCTTTTCGACAATCGACGACGATATTAATTCGCCAATATTTTGTTAAAGAGTATGTACCTAAAATGACATACTATATTCCAACATCCAATATTGCATGAATCCAGCTTCAAGAGTAACCCAACAGATCACTTGTTGAAGTCGACAGTACCCTTTTATACCTATATTTATTTATTATATGCTAATTTTCAGTAATCTACCACGAAATAAAAAAATCCAATTTGTTTTTCAGGTTGTAGGTGGAGGTAGATGCCTTGTATCATGGCGACCAGAAGCACCAACTCCACACAGAGTTGATATAAAATTTAATGGGGAACCAGTACCGTCTTCTCCTTTCGTGTTTCATGTTTCACCTGCTCAGCGTATCACAATAGACACGTCGCAAATTGGTAAGTTAGGTACATAAAATTTTTAGGGTTTTTTTTAGTTACCTATCCTTAAACAGAGTAAAGGTATTCACATTAACTTAAAAAATTGTCACCAGCGTCATTTTGTAATTTTTGGAATGATGTTGATGACCTACTGTCCCATCTGGTCCAACTTTGTATTAAGTTTTACGTAACATGCATTGTGTGGATGTTTATCCGGGTGGAACATTGCAAGTAAAATCTAATTTCATCCACACAAAATTTAATCTTTTAGGTTACAGAGTGAGTTGGAATGAAAAGAAAAATGTTTGTTTGCAAAAATTTGAGATTAAGCAAACTATACTACCTACTTAGTCACAGTTTACTCACACCGTACACTGTGACTAAGTAATAATTTTAATAAAGGAAAACTAACTCGTTAGGTACAACCATGGTACAATGAACTTTGTGATTTATGCTACTTTTGTCAAGATTGCATTTGTAACATTTATTGACTTGACAATAATTCACGAATTTTATCAGCAGTTAAAATTATTGAGATTGGCGCCATCGAGAGAAAAGATGGTCCAATTTTTTTCATAATTATTGAATTTCGTGTTTATATTGAGTGAAATTAGTCAATTATGTTCTTGTTCGTCGTTCGTGTATTTCCTTGCTGCCGCCAAATCTTACATAGTGAGTTTGAGTAATGAGGCCACCGCCTTACCCAAGACACTGACATAACTTATGACTAATTATAATTGAATCCCGATTTTGATAAATTTGATGCAAACTACTTGACTAATGGCAAACTGCTAACGCGAATGCCAAAACCTAAAGAAAGAAGAAGAAAAAAGTGAGTTGGCGGGAACGGTAGGAGAGGGAAGGCGCGCTTTTCGAGGGTTCCCTCTAATCTTTAAGCTAAAAATATGTATATAATGTAAAAATATAATGTAAAAATGTATAATTTGTCAATTAATTAAAGTGTAAATACTACTTAGGTGTCTGTAAATGTGATTTAGTAAATAAACTGTACTAGTGAAAGACTATTGTAGTGTTTTATCACGACAGAAGAGGCAGAGGCCTGAACAAGAAAGAAACTTGAAGACGAAACGGGAAAAAGACAGGAAATATTAAGATATGGGTTTATTACATAATATAAGACTAGTATAAAGTATAGAGGTAAAAATAATAATAACAAAAATACTTTATGCACTGACTCAGAAGTTTTGGCGCCATTATGAAAGAAAATGATTTTGGTGTTCAGAATTTTGGTTTTATAATTTGTGTGAAAATAATCATAATTCAAGGATGTGACGTACTATAAAACAAATTAACAAATATATAAACTTCAAGAAATTAAAACTAAAGACTAAATAACCTTTGTATTAGTGAAGGAAATGACTTTTAAAAAGGGAAAGACATTATGTTTAGAAACTGAAGAAATGACTTTAAAATTTTAATACGAAAAAGAATTTATTATTACGGAAGACTTGGCAGTATGGCCGAAAGGTCCTAGCCGGCTCCAGAAAGGGGCAAATTAACCTAAAAAAAAAGAAGAAAAAAGTGATAAATAAGCGTTGCCACCTTAATGATTTTTTCGCTAGATTTAGTGAATTTTTAGGGTAAGACATGACAATCTAAAAAATGTTTAGTGGTTTTTAGCGATATTTAACGAATGTAGAAGACAATTAGGAAATTCATATTGAAATCGCTATTTTATATTAAGCAACCTGTAATTTCATGAGTTGAAGTAAAAAGAAATGGTTGCCTGTAAAGTCGGTTTTACGGGCGAAGATTTCACGTGACAACGTCTTTTTATCGGTAGAATATTTATTGATATGAATATTATTAAAGAGTGGGAGAGAAACGCAAGGCATTCGCCGCTCCGACGGGCCTCTCTCTCGTTCGGTGACTCATCGTAACGTTATCGGGCGTTACACTTTTTCATGAGTGACTCCGAGCCGCAACCTAATTTAAGACGATGTCACGTCAATTAAACACTAGATCCTTCTCTCATAAAACTAAGTAAACAATATTTATAATATCGCTATTTTAAATTTTAGAGTTTCGTGTACCTGTAATAAATTATTTAAAATATATACCCTCTTCCAAATTCTAAGAAATGTTCAATTATGTGTTTCGAAAATATTTGTGAAAAGTTATAAGTTTGTGTTTATATTAAATTTGAATCTTACTTTAGATTGTGTCTGATTGTGGTATACCTAATTTAGGGATTTGATACACTTCCAAGTGCCTTCCCTTTATTTAGTTTAATGTTAGGTATAGCTTATTTATTCAATAAAAAATAAATTTCGTCATTTTACTACTATAATGTTATTAAGTCTTTTTTAACACTAAAATTACAAATACGCATTTAATCCCAGTTTTTAAACCACTTCGTCAAAAAATCTTGTATTACTGTTTACCATAAGATTAGCAATTTTTTTGATGTATGTAATTATGGTTTAACTTAATGAAATAAAAGTGACAAAATTTTGTGACAGTAATACATTATGGGCAACTTAACACCTACAAATAAAAATATGTTTACGTATTTATGCTTCTATAGCCAGAAGGGTTTTTGGTATTCTTGTGTATTTATTCGCGCATATCGAAAACTCATTTCTAGTTTAGATGTCTCTAACTGCGAGTACTATCGACAAAAACTTGATTACGAAAAATAGAAAAAAATAATTAAATTGACTTTTTCAGACAATTAGCCGCAATGAAGTAGTGGATTAGGACTTGCTATTTCTAACACGTTTCATATTTATTTATTTTCAACGTGGTCAAAATGACTATGTGAGCACCGCCTGCTTTTTTCGTAAGGCTAAGCGCGCAAAGGCAACTTTGTTGCAGTGACACCGTATTAATCTCTTTCATGTATGGTACTTTATATTTCGAGACAAATATACGATCGCAGTGACAAAAATCTGCCGTGCTTGCTCTGAAGTTTTGCTTATTGCCACTCCAACTTAAAATGATGAAAATATTTACAAGTAGACAGTTTATTTTTAGCAATTTTAAGTTAGCGTTTTATGTTTGTTTGAACATTATTTTTACAATTGCCTTAATCTCCATTGCATTTGCCTCTTTGACAGGCAGCTCGTAAGAGGTGAGTACTGGTAAAAATATAGGTCAGTACCAACAATACTTATAGTTAAAGAGTGCTGTTAAGCAACTTGCCCGGATAGGGATCCACTGCCTTATCTATTCCTGGTGCCATAACGATCCTGTCGGTCTATCGTGTTTCGGTCCGGAGGGTAGATAGCTAGTAGACTTGTAACTATCATCAGGAGACGCACGTGTTAGTTCGCAGAACCATCTCATAAAAAAATAGCTAGATTCTAGCACGTTGAATGTACTGTTTTATGAAGTTCTTGTAAAATTTCAGTTAAACTCTAACATCTAGAGAAAATTAAAAATCAAATTTAGTGAATTTGTTTTTGTTACATGGCAATCACTAAAATGACATTTGATGTGAAACAATTGAACAATTGGCGCATAAATTTAAATACCTATTATAGTGCGTTATGTTAATTATTATTTTATTTACAAATATATATGACCACTTGAGATAGTTATACCTCCCATAACCCCCCCAAAATCCCTGAGAAAATAATGATTGTCTTAGTCTTCCTGTATGCTATTTTTATTATTATATTTAGTACATATAAATATTAACAAGTAGGTACTTAATATTTGTAACTAAATATTTACAGAATTAATACCAGTTGGTGA
The DNA here is from genome assembly GCA_002245505.1 of Calephelis nemesis. Lineage (NCBI taxonomy): Eukaryota > Metazoa > Arthropoda > Insecta > Lepidoptera > Riodinidae > Calephelis > Calephelis nemesis. The sequence goes on along the minus strand of NJDD01001718.1, from coordinate 391,214 downwards.
AGTGGCTTCGTGCTCTGTGCGCGTGGAAGGTTCTGGAGGTGGTGAATTGACCGTCACCGTGAGAGGACCTAGGGGCGATGTTCCAGTCAGACTGACGGGAGAGGCAATCACGGGATTAATAGCCAGTTTCACACCTAAGCAAGTTGGACAGCATACATTGACAGCACATTATAATAATCAACCAGTTCCTGTGAGTACATGCTATTTTTAATTATTTTAAAATCATTTTTAGCTGTTAATTGCATATTTCATATTAAATTGGAGAAAGAAGATTAAATGTGTTGGTGTTAAAATGAGAAAACATATTGAAACAAGTTTCGGTCATGTCGAAATAGTCTTCAGGTAAAAGATTGACAAAGCAGATATACTTAATAAATCTAAATTCCAAAACAATTATTTTTGTTATCTAGAACCTAGATTGGGTCTATTTTGTTCACAGCCCACACTCTTCTTATCTCTAACAGAATGGTCTAAATAGAAAATCCTGGCATACTATCTACTGATAAATTACAGTATGAGCTGGGATAATAGACTTTACATGAACCGCACACTCCTTTTGTATAACACGCTTAAAGGGAATACAAGATTGCCTTTTCTCAAGTTATTACATACTAGTGTGTAGCGGGCCATCCAGGCTTCACACTGGTGTAAAATATACCTACATATAATCCTTCCTCTTCAATCTCTCGATCTATTGAGGAAAACACATCAAAATCCGTTCCATGTTTTAAAAAATTTAAGCATACATAAGGACATATGGATAGAGGAAGTGACTTTGTTTTATAATACATATTATTACATTTATTTACAGGGTACACCATTTGTTTGTAAAGCATATGACAGCAAGCTAGTGAGTGTAACTGGGGGGTCATATGCACGAGTTGGTGTACCAGTGCAATTGGCTGTGGATGCAGCTCAAGCTGGTGAAGGAAACTTGGAAATCACAGTTGCAGCTCGGGGTCTGAACATACCCACACAAGTTCATCCACAGGTGAGCACACATAATTGTGATATTTTTAATTATTAAAAAAAAAGAAAATTAATTACATAATAATTTCGGTGTCAATGAATTATTTGAGCGTCCAAGTAATCATCTTTTAAGACATTTATATCTACAAGTTCTATTTGGTCTATAATATTATGATGACCTTACAGGCCAGACTTGTCAATAGGTAGCAAATATGCATTACATGTGAACGGAGAGACCAATTTTGCTAATTCGTTTCATTATGTTAGTGATCGACAGGACAAGGTTCATATCAGGAGAAAAACTGGAAAGGTTGCATGGAAAATAGGATAAACAATAATTTTATTTTTCTTCGTTTGTCTATATCTATCAATGTCAAGCATACGAAGTTGGCTAGGTCTCCCAGTAGATTATAAATTTTAAAGAAAATAAGTGGACAATAATAGCTAGGATGTATGATCTTGTTTAGTTAGGTCAATGTGAAGTTAATATCACATGCAAATTTTACACCTTGCCAATAGACACAGAAAAATTTGGTTTATTAGTCATAGCAGTATAAACTTTTGTGGCTTGAATGAAATATGACAAAAAGCCACTATTAGCAAATTTTACTTAATTTATGTAGCTCATGTTCCATAATACAGGACATTATTATCACAGTGATATTGTATATGAACAGTTATTTTATGTAGAACTGTATGAATGATTATAATACAAGTATTATTGAATTGCTGTTCAAAATAAGATGTATGTAAAAAAGGTCTTCATGCTCACATTGTGAAGTTAGGCAGGTACATAACCAGGGCACCCATGAGCCGAAGGCAATAAGTCTCACGATGTGATAGTTGGCAAGCCTATCATCAACCAACCAAATATTATTATTATTCAATTCTAAACAATATCATTTTTTATAGGAAATTTAAAAATACACAGCTGTCATCTGTCACATTATAATATTATAACATAGGAAAGCAATTGCTAGACCACAGAGGCTATTAAATATAAACTAATAAAATCTGTATATTACAGGGAAATGCCAGATTCACAGTATCATTCACACCGACGGAAGCATGTGAACATATTGTCAATGTTTCTTTCAATAAGGTATGTAATTTAATATAATATTAAAGATTATATTATTTAGTTACTTAAATTTATAACTTGATTAAAATGATATTCTTGTTATTATGTCTTGAACAAAAAAAATTTTCTTTTTTGTATTTAATTTTAGCGGCAAGATGAAGAGTCATAATTAAATGCTACTAAATTATGAGTTAGTCCTTTAATAGTAATGTAATTTCAGATGCGTGTGCCTGGCTGTCCTCTTGTCATTATTGTATCAGAGGGTGGGGTCAGTGGGGCCAGGGTAACCCTACCAGGACCAGTGCCGCTTCACCAACCAGCTGCACTCACTCTTCACCACCCCACTGCCACCCTTGATCAAATAGAAGTCAATGTCGAGGGTAAGTAACACAATTCAAATACTTTAATTGTGACACTTTTACCAGAGCTAGCAGCCTCGATGCACATTTAAGACTACTTCATCCAGATAAATATTTGCTTTTTAAAAATTGTAAAAAAATTCAAGGTTGGATGCAATAAAAATACTTCTTGTCTCTATTTGAAAACTAAAATGTATATATTAAATACATAGCAGTATTATAAAAAAAATCTCACAATATATCAAAAATGCGAAGGATTTATTAAAACTATAATTTTACTATTATCCTTAAACATTTATAACTTTTTGCATTAAGTAAGGCACCATTCTCAATAGAAAATAACAAATGCCATTGATGTATTATTTATTTTCGCTGAGTCTTTACATTAGTAGCAAACAAAAAAATCCAATTAGTTTTGATTCACCAATTTTGTTAACAAAATAGTTTACATTTTTAATCGTAAGGGTTGTGGTAATTCTATAAGATTTTTTATAAATCTTTTTTGATTGTTTGCAGGCCGTTATAATGACAGAAATTAAGTTTCTTATGAGAAAACCAATTTAAAGTCTGGGGATGTTAAAAGGGGATAGCCCTTAATTTGTGATTGAAAAAAAATTGATAAAAAATGTAGAAGGGACAATGCTTTGCTGAACTAATCAATCTCACTTCTAACGCTTGTATATTATTAGTTAGAAACACTAATATAATAACAATGATACCATAAATATGTATTTAACTAACCTAGTTTAAGTATGTAGTAAACGACTCATTCAGTTATTTATAACAGGATATTCATGAAAACGTAATGTTATTATTTCTACAAAGTTCATCCGCTTCGCCCTAACTCCTAACATCCAACGAGACTTATGGGATATATTGAACACTAGACAAAAGCCATACATTCTTAGAATTGGCTTGGGTTTTATGTCATATTTAAATTTTGTTTAAGAAAGTACATACTTAGTGGGTATAACTTATAATTGAGGGTAGACAAATATTTACTAGTATAAAAATACTGGCTTAAAACTTTCATACAAAATAATGTATCCATTAAATTGATTAATAATATCTGAGTGCAAAATTAACAATTGGATCTAATGTAGAATAGAAAAAATAAACAAACAAAATACAATTTGGGGGTAGATCAAATTTTTATATTGTTAGTGAAGTTTTTAGTTAGTATTTAATTGTATAAAGAGTTTTCAATATACCTAGTATAGGGTATATGGGGGTTAGGGTGAAGCAGTGAGCTGAGGCATAGTGGGATGTAGGTCCGAACGGAGCGTCAATCCCTGCGGCCGTGTCCGCGGCGGGTGCGGGAGTGTTCCGCGCGGAGTTTGTGCCCCGCGCGGTCGGTGAGCATCGACTTGGAGTGCTCGTAAACTCCACACCTATGCCTGCTAGCCCGTTCCACTTGAAGGTAATGTTATTTTAGTGTTTTTTAAAATTATGTTAACATACGTGCGCTGTAAGTAAATACATAAATGAAATTGTGTTTTATATATTTATTCTGGTATTATTTTGGTATTTACTACTATTGGACATACACCTATATTTAGGCTTAAATTGAATAAGGCTTAGGCTTTCTTTAGGCTTAATTTTGTCAATCACTTAGTTTATTTTACTTGTGTTGTTAGAATCTAGCCGCACAATTTACGAGCAGTTGAGGGTAAGAGACATCAGTCCACTTTTTAAAATCCTTTTTTTTGAGTTTTTTTCTAATAGGTGTACTAAAAATGGTTCTCTATGGGTGCAAAAAAAAGACTAACACCTCGTAAGCTATTTTTGTGCATGTAAAAAAATAACAATGAAGTTGAAAAATGAGCAAAATATAATTATAATATAATATATTAAGAAAAATATTCTGTACTAAAATGTTTCAAGAAGATATGAGAACAACTCTCATAAATCATAGTGAGAAATGTATTTAACACTATATCTTTGTAAGGCAATATATATATAAATACTCCGGCCAGATAATTCCAAAAAGTATAATGGTAATAAGTATGATATGTTTATTGCTACTGCACATTTTGTAGCATGATATTAATTGGAACTAGTTTCTTACGACAGGCTTGGAGGAGATATGGATTTTACAGCCCGAATGAACTGAAATAAATGAAATAGTAAAAGACCTTAAGAAAAAGTCCGAAGAAAAAACTGTTAAATGAGACGAGCGCAGGCGCGACATCAGATAAGGATTTTACTGCGCTAACTAACTGAAAATAATGTGATAGTAAAACCGTAAGAAAAAGTTTAGGGAATAAAGCCGTTAAGTGAGACGTGCGCAGGCGCGACAGTCGTATACACAAGCGAGTAGTGTATAATACCTTTCTCTTTCTACCTCTTTCTTTTCGTTCTCTCATCTCTTCTCTCTATTACCATTCCACCCCGCCAATGCATAGCATATACTCATGAATCCATGTTCGCATCAACGCGTGATGCGACATCGAATTTGAGAATAAGATACTTCTTTGTTATATTAAGACCTTAAAGGCTAAGCCTTAAAATATTTAAAAAAATCCTAAATTTGATGATGTAATTTCCTTTGTTCCAGGTGTATGATGTCACAGCAATAAGAGTTAAAGACGTAGCACACGGGACTGTTGGAAAGCCGGTCACATTTTTAGGTAACTTTTTTAGAAACGTTTTCCTTGTCAAATAAAATGGAAGTACAAAAATATATATTTTAGTATATAATAACCTTGGTGCAAATGAATTATACGCTGTGTGACGTTTTTATATATCAGTTTATAATTTTTGGATGCCTACTTGTAGTAATAATATGAAGGTTTATTACTACCTTCAAATATTGCTGACTGTCTCTTATTTACCGGCCTCTCTTATTTTGACTGTTCTATCTCTAATTTAGTGGACCTCTCTTGTTTTGACTGTTCTATCTCTAATTTAGTGACCTCTTTTTCTGAGAGTCTTGTGATGTAAATTAAATAAGTCAAAACGAAAGGGTCAACAATTTTTTGACAAAGACAAGGGAAATTGTCTTTGTTTAGTGTAATCTTCAGTTCTGATATAACTTCATGACCGATACTTGCCACTGTCACTGTTAATGTTTGATTATACTTATTGTATCAAAAAGTTTTAAAGTTATTTAACGAAATAACTGCATTAGCAACAGCTTATTTTTTACATATGGGACATAATTAGTGTAGTATTAGTAGATAGTAGTTAGTAGTCGTTTTGTAAAATCCTGCTAATATTATAAATAAAGAAAGTAATATATTTGTTTGTTAATTGTTACTCTAATAAATAATAATGTTAATTATTACTCTGTTATGCAAAAACTGCTTAACAGTTTTAATGAAATTTGACACAAACGAAAGAATGTTCCTGTGGGACCATTAACCACGCGGTTAACTCCGCGGGTAACAGCTAGTAGGAGTATAAAGTAAAATGAACAATATAATTGACGTTATGTATAGTGGAAACAATGGCGGCGGGTCCGGGCAACTTGGAGGTGACGGTCAACGGCGGGCGCGTCCCCACTGCGGCCGCCTCACAGGGGGTGCACACGTACGCCATCAGCTTCACACCGCGGGACCCCAGGCCGCACACCGTCGAGCTCAAGTTTAACGGAGACCACGTGCCTGGTAATATATAACTATTGCAATTAAATTCTACGTACATATCTTCACGCAAAGTTCATACCATGTCAGGCAGAGATAGAGTGCCAAGTGTCACATTCCTTGCAGACCTTCCTCCACATTCATTACTCTTCACACATTGATTTTTGAAACAACTCTTCGGATAAAGTCTTAAGTAATTTGAACTGAAATGTCTGAAATCTCCTTGTTGGCAATTGATTTAAATTACCGAATATGCTCACAGTTTTCGCTATTATACTAATCAGACTTCTATTGCACGACTCCTATGATCAAAAAAGGACGTGTTTTTGTTACGAAGGGTAGTTTTAACTGTTAACTCAAAACATTTTGTGTGACTATGCTCAAAGCTTCGTTACTTTTAGGCAAAATACCAATGGTTACAGTAACGGATTACGGTTCGTTAATTATAGAAACTGACTTACTTGACCGACTTTATTTTTGTTCAAACTTAATAGATGGTTTTTATACTTTTGTACTTTCCTTACTTCTTTATATTCTTTTTGAAATTTTGTATTTTAACTGCATTAATCGGCTAGTAGTATATAAAAATCCTACAGAACTCAATCTAGCCAAGAACGTTTTGTAGGTAGTCCGTTTGTGTGCCACGTGTCCGCACCAGCAAGGGTAATAGGAGCGGGTTCAGGGGAGTCTCCGGACAAAGTGTCAGTGGGAGACGCCTACACGTTCAGCGTCGACTCGCCTACCTCACCCCATGTTGAAGTTCTGGGACCAGCTAGAAGGTCCGTTCCAGTGCAGGTAAGTGATATTCTACACATTAAGTTTATTCTAAGTAATGTTCAATATGTATCCAATAGTCCTTGCTAGCATAGATATATATGTCTATGGCCTTAAGCTATAACATTTCTGCAGTGCGTTGATCCTCAGAAATATAGACTGCAGTAAGTCAACTGAGAGACACTTTAGAAGGTGCATCTTGAAACTAAGGAAAGTATTAACAGAAATATCCTGATTTAAAAGTGCTCTGGATAAGATAAAGTGAAAAGTTTACTTGTAAAGACGACGCAGACTTCTCACAATTCGTAATTTATAATCATATAATCAGACCAGTGCCCACTTTTTTTGGGCAAAATCATGACCAGCAAAGCAGGCGATACATCCTTTTCACAGAAAAAAAATTTTTTGTTTAACCGTCTAGCTGTAGAACCTATATCATTCCTTAATAGAGCACATTTCTTTTAAGAAAAAAACTTTCGTGATCAGATTAGTATTTTCGAAGATAACCTACTTCTAACAAACTTAGATAGTTAAAGTTACCTCTTTCAAATAGTGGTATAAATGGAAGATACTCAAAATGGAGCAAAGTCAAACTCAAATTTGGGAAAGCTTACCCAGGCTCTAGATAGAAATACTCCAGAAAAAATGCCAGAAGGAAAAGCAGGAAAGTATAAAAACCTGATCATAAAAATAAAACCACGTGGCTCAGGGCTGGCAAAAGACCAGTCTAGATGCATGCAGTGTGTATTTTAAACAAAAAAATTCCTTAAACAGAGTAGAGTTTTGAATAATTTATTATACAGCCCACACAGTCTTGCTTATTTTGTTGATACAATAAATATTAAAGCAAGAAATAATTATAAGAAACATCAAGAATTTAACTGTAATAACATTATAATTTTATTTTTTATCAAAAATGTAGTTAAAATGCGATAGTGTATTCCTGATATTCGAATAAAAATTATAAGTAGCCTTAGTAAGATTTTTTAACCGTTTAAAGTTAAAAAATAGGTCGTCTCTCTTGATTTAGGTGTCAGCTGAGGAAACTGTCGGGGAAAATGAAGCCAGTAAGCGATATACTATCTCGTTTGTACCTGTTGATGTAGGAGATCACAGTATAGAGGTGTGTACAATACCTATTATTTGCTCATATATTCAGAGCCTAACTAACAATAATATATTATTTCCTAAACCTTTTCACCCTAAATTGGGGTGGGTTTTTTTAACAGATAACCCTCATCTCATGTATTCTTAATAGTTATATTTATTTTACGTATGTCATTTTAAACATCCCTTTTTTCCTTTTTTTGCTGTTTATTCATCCACACCTCATTTTTCCTAATGCTAATTATATCTTCATCAATAATTCCTTTGAGCATATAATAAACCATTCCCATATTAGTATTTAATTTATTATTCACACATTTTTCTTTCGATTTCATATATCCCTCCTCTGTTTTTAATTATTTTTCTGAATGGTATTTTATTTTTGTAACTTATTTTTATCGTAGTGCTATTTACTAGTTAACTGTTTTACCAACAAACTTGCATGCAATTATATTAATATCATAACATGCTATTAATTTCATAACTTATGTATAAATTAATATTTTATTTTTAAACATATTAAACCATACTCTCATTTATTAATTAACATAAATGCAAACGCATGAAATCTTTTGTATTAACCACAATAATGATTGCTTGTTTAGATAAGTAAAAAACTGTAGCTACCTCTTTATGTCGCTACTCCATCTAAGAAAAAAATAAAACTAATTTAGCTTTGATTTCTAAAAATATTATTAACGTATAAAAGTTTTGGTATAACATCAAATGTTAATAATTATAAATTATAGAAATGTTATTTATTTATTTTGTAGAAGATATTTTACGAGTAGTTTCATAATTTTCAAACGTTCTCCGCTTTTCAACGCAAAGGTATTTGCGCTCTTACCAAAATCAAATTTGTACAAAATATATAGTAGATACGCATGTAAGCGATATTAATACTATAGCGTTATATATACATATTTATATAAATCTTAAAAAGGAGTTATATAAATCTCCTGTCACGATGTTTGTCCGCGATGGATTCCTAAACTACATAACCGATTTTAAATTAAATTTGCACACCGTGAGCAGTCTGGTCCAACTTGAGATATAGGATAGCATACATCTTAATTTATGATAAAAATAATTACCATCCGAGCGAAGCCGGAACAGGCAGCTAGTAGCGTTATTTAAAGGAAAGTACCAGTTTGTTGACAAATTGTGTCATGTCCTTCGTAATATAATCTGATTCTCTATTATACTCTGATGATCTTATCATATTCTTGAATAATCATACGCCGAACGGTACTTCTAAGTGCAATGTTGGTCCCGGCTCCTTAGCAGAATAGACCATCTGCCTTCCTGCCAGACAGCTCCTAAAAGGCGAGCATATGCTTATCGTCACTAGCACGGTGACATCTGATTAAGTGGTAGAGTTTTGCAGCGACTCACCCGGATTGGTACCACCGCCTTATCTGTTTCTGCCGCCATAACGTCATTACAAGTTCCGGTTCGGAGCGTAAGGTAGCCGGTAAACTTACTTTTGCTCGAGGCCTAACATCCAGGCCTCAGGTTGGCAGCGCACCATAACCACCTTTGGTATCTCTAGGCGGCGTGAGTTTCTTACCATCAGGAAATCCGTCTACTTGTCTGCCTAGGAGTGGGCGATACAAATCGTATAAAGATATTGAATCGTATATTAGACCAATATCGTAATATCCGATATCGATACGTATAAAAACTATATGTTTTTTGAAACCCTATATGAGTGAATCGTAGCGATACGCTCGGTTCGCTATCTCGCTCGATATCCAATAGGACATAAATATAATATGATAGAATATCAAATCAAACCTACGAACGAACAGAAGATACGATATACGACGAGTAAAACCGAACAATGATCGATTTCTAATTCTTTGTTATTCTATTCTATTGATGGATGATAATCGCATATTAAATTTGGAGCCGACGCCAATCATACCTAAACTTTGAAGTGACCCTTTCTAGATGTCACTATAAACAAGAAATTGTATGATAAAATTTGTAGATAGTATTTTTGGGTCTGGAAATTTTCTAAGTTTAATTTTTGTTGTTTTTGTTTGAGTATTTCGTTTCAAGTTAGCTCAATAATTATTGTACTGTATTGTAAGTTTAAATATCAAGCAAATTAATTGCTTGTAGTATGGGTTAATGATTTTAATGCATAGAATATTTTCATGGAAATAAATTTGATAAACACCTGGTTTTAGAAATACACCTATCTTTGAAAAGCTTTGTCCGAAATCATACATCGTCAATATTTAGCGTGGTTTTTAGCAAACTCTTTTTCCTCAATCTGACATAGTAATTATGCCTAAAACTACTCTACCTCTCTTTTCTTCTGTCATTCCTTCAATAACCGTTCACAAGAAATTTTTTGTCGCAACAAGCCGTCATTAGCTATTAGTTACTACTTTATTCTTTCGAGCACCTTTTTTACGTGAAATCATCTTCGTCTTGTTGATACCTTCTATCTTTATCCTACAACTTATCTCAAACTCTTCATGTCTCAGTCTTTTGTATCTGTGATCACTGTTAAACCTGTTAGACATCTGTGTTAAGTTAAGGTACTTATATAAGTACATGATGAAGTGTTTATTCATATATTCTCTTAGAATCTGATTGTGTGAAGGTCTATGCTGCAGACTCTATAGAAACCTAATATATAAACTACAACTAACCTTTACTGTAGACTGGTAATAAATTTCGGCAATTTATATCGCTTTAAATGGTGTAATTTATATATATTAATGTATATGTATATAAAATGTTATGGCTGTATCATAAGGAAAATAAACTTTACTGTAGATTGATGATAATTCTAACAAGCTGTATAATTTTAGATACTAGTTTTGGCATTTCTTCCGATTTTAGGTTCGAGCTGGAGCTATGGGTGGACATGTCGAAGGAAGTCCGTTTTTGGTAAAAGCGTATAGCGCATCAAGAGTATCAGTAACGGACATCCAGCCGGGAGTAGTTGGGCGACCTGTGTCCTTCACAATTAACGCTTCCCACGCTGGTAATTTATTTTATTTTTGTGTATTGTATTTGGCAATACGTTTTCTTTTTTTATTTTATATACCTTCTGAAAAGAGTATAAATATCTTTAAATTTTATGTTATGATTTTTGTCAATACATCTTATTATAAAATTTTCACTCAGCTTCAGCTTTCGTTATAATTGTCTGAGAACAAAATTTACACTTAAAAATGTAAGTATCGTGATTCAGAATTTTAGATGTTATTTTTTGTTTTAGGTGCGGGTAATTTAGAAATAATAGTAGCAGTTAACGGAAGAAATGTGCCAAATTATGTTCAAAGTGAAGGCAATGCAAGATTTAAGGTAATAGCTTTAAATTGATTTTTTTTATCTCTAAGTCAAGAAGGCAGTTTTGGCGCATCTGTCATCCCGTTTTCAAAAGTATCTAAGACCCACAATGTGAGAGGTGGCAAGCCTATCGCCAACGCCGAGCAACTTTATTTTTATTAGGAATTTTATTTAAATTCGTTTTACTCGTTCATATTTCAACCAAAAAAACAATCCTCATTACCTAATTAACAAACAAAATTTTTAATTTTGAAAAAAAGTGTCTTGTTTTTACACCGCCATTGTTTTTTTCCTTATTTTACCTTAATTCTTTATACAGGTGAACTTTAAACCAACGGAAGCAGCAACGCATACTCTATCAGTCCGTTTCAACGGTCACGCGGTGCCGGGCTCGCCCTTCTCGTGCGTGGTGACCGCGCCCGCAGCCGCCGCGGACGCCCGCGCCTCCGGCCCCGGACTGACCTCCGCACCGCGGGGTGAACCTGCTGAAATACACCTTACTGGCTTCCACTGTAAGTATAAGCAAAACCTACACACATACATCTTTACGCCAAGTCACTTGCGCTATAGGCAGGGAGGCAAAATTAATAAAATAGTATTGGGATGCATTGCCATTGCAGCTGACGCCTCCGGACCTTGCTTCGCTTCTGCGTGTGTGGACGAACGTACTACAATACGCCTCTGTGCGAAATAGCCGACCTATCAACAAGCTTGTTCTTACGGAGGTCACTAACATTTAACTCTCTGTTATATATTATGTTACTATTATTTTAACCTGCCTTAGCTTCGCACGGGTAAACAAACTTATACATTGTTATACGTATAAACCTTCCTCTTGATTCACTCTGTTTATTAAAAATCGCTTTAAAATCCGTTACGTAGTTTTAAAGATCAAAGCGTATATAGTAACAGACAGCGAATAGTGACTTTGTTTTATACTGTGTAGTGATAGAATAGAATAGAATAGAATAGAATAGAAAAGAATATTTTTATTCGAAGTAAGTATTCACGAATACATTTTTCGAAAGATCTGAGTTTTCAACATTTGCATATTGTTAAAATAATCGAATGCAAGAGCGTTTATTTCAGACAGTATCCACGTATACATACTCAAATTGTTTGTGTATACTTATATTGTTTGTTAAGACTAGCGCGTAATATAACAATTACTGTTTGTTTCTATGTTAGCTGCATCAGTAATATGCTGATAGTAATATAAGCCTATTGTTATGAGATTTCAATTAGTCTATTGATTTCAAACAAAATGTGTTATTAGTGCGATGTCTTTGTGCAGCAGGGCGACGTATCTGACCTTATTCAAAATTGCATATAAGTTAGCAACAGCAAATAAAGTCAAGATTGATCTTTCAAAATGTGTGTATTTTTTGTTATACTTTTTTGTTTTTTTTTACAAGTTTCTGTGCTATTTAGTACGTTTTCTGTGTGTATCAGGATTTTAGTGTTTTTATTCACTAAAATACTTATAATGTAAAACGTTATTATGTTTTACAAATGTCGATTATTTTTTTACGATATAATTTATTTAATAAATAATAAATTTAAGACTATACTACTTTTAGCTACTATTTAAGTTCAGGATTTGATCAATGAAAAAGTGTAAACAAATTCCAAGGAATAGGCTAAATATTTACTTTTTAAAGAAATTTTGTGGCATTTGTTTTACTCCTACGACTGTTAGTACTATTGTAATAACTTTGTTTCAAGCGATTATGGCAATCACGAGTTATTTTCGCAGGCTTTGCAAATGCGTCTTTAAACTTAGTATGAATTTTAACTGCATGGCTCTTTCTCTAGGATTCGAATTGGATTTACTCAATATATATTCTGCTAACTCATTCGCTACTAGTTTTTCGATTCTCTCATCTAGCTTATTTATCATCTTTGATATAGCGAAATAGACTCCTTATAAGTTTCATTGTCGAACAAATTTGTGAATTCAAACCATGATTATAGATTTTCTGTTATAGCTGGCGAGCCATCTATCTACGTAAGCGGTCCGGGTGGTAGTACTGTGCGGTCTCGAGTGTCAAGCACAGGAGATGGACGGTATACTGCAACGTACACCCCAGAGGCGGTGGGGCGGCACAGTGTATCAGTACAATGTGCTGGCCGTCATGTACCCGGCTCACCTTTCCTCTGCAATGTGTATGACGTCCGTCGAGTACGCGTTACGGGACTTGGCCCTGGAGGTAAGGAACTATAGATCCTATAATGTAGTATAGTCCTATAATGTCCAGTATGGTCTGAAAAAAAGGTTTTAAGGGTTAAGTCCAACTGTGAACTTGTTGACCAGTCGAATTTATTTGTATTAATTAGGTCACACATAATAGGATGGTGTTGGGTATTTTAAGAATATCTATGGTCATCATCTCTTCCGTTGTCATTCCGTTGTCATTATTATCTTAAATCAATTGTACCATAATCGCATATTCAGCTAAAACTTAAATGTTTAACTACGCATGCATGCAAATAGTAATATTTGCATTCATATAGTAAAATAAAATCCTATAAAAATATTACTTGAAATCAAATAAATTGAAGCATAAAATGGCAAAGATATTTTTTTTCATAATCTATTTATTGTTCGAATATAGGTACATACCTAGTTCGTTACAAATCCGATTTTTGTAGATATGTGTATTTGTTTATCAGTGAAGCTGTCTGCTTCATCATATTTCTATTCTAAAATAGATTTAACACATTATTATTCGTACACCCAAGCGGACTGTATATCCAAGACCTTTTCTATGTTTTCAGAGCTAGAAGGTACCTTAGAAGGGTTGAACCTGGACGAGAGCGGTGAAGAAGAGCGTGGTGTGGAAGTAGGCAAGCCAGTGACGTTCAGTGTGGACGCGGCTGGTGCAGGAGAAGGGACCCTTGAACTTGTAGTCTCCACACCTTCCACTACTGTTAAAGCTGAGGTAATCATCGATTTGGGATATTATATAAATAGATACCCTCTATAAATAACACAAATTAAATGTAACCCCAAAGTGAGCAAAGCTTTACTTACCGTGTGTTATGGCTATCAATGATACTTAGAAATACTTAAATAACGTAATAAATTTAATAAATACACGTAGACCAAGGAATGCAGACATCTATATGTCTATCGCATACATGACTACCTCCGTCGGGAAACGAACCAGTCATGCGGAAGATGGGGGGTGGTGTCAGGCGTGTTCGCTAGTCCCTCGACCATCGAGGCGGTCAAAAAATTTTCACCTTCTAATAATTTTAGTGACTTTCAAATAATTTATTTCTTTATTTTGTACGCACAGATACTAAACAATGAATAACTTATGATAGGTTCTAATTTTCAAGAAACAAGTCGTTTTGTCTACGAATAGTAGTTTTTTGAACGAATGCTAGGTATAGCATCTAACTACATTATCGACTGTTAACTCGAAACGTTTTGTGTAACTTTGAGCAACGATTCGTCACATTTTAGGCAAACTACGAGTGGTTATACTAACGGATTTCGGTTCGTTGATTGGGTATAGGAACCAGCTTATAACTTATAACATTGCTTACCATACTTGTTTTAGTCATGTAACAAAGGTGTTAGTTTAGATGCAAGAATAATCAGCTCGCGATATGTTCACTTTTCCTAATCTTTTGTAAATTGCAAAAACATAACAGATGCAGCGCATCTGTTATGGTTGTCGGTAGCGTTAGGCATATACGCTACAAACACCTTCAAAAAGTAGACTAACGATTATCACATACCATCTTTCAAACATTAACCTAAATCATTATTACTTTAACAGGTTGTAGCAGTGGCACGTGGCCTGTACGACGTGACGTTTGTGCCGGTGTCCCGCGAGCCGCACCGCGTGTCCGTCACCTTCAACGAACAGCCCGTGCCCGGCAGCCCGTTCGTGTGTCGGGTCAGCGAGCCACACACATACGTGCAAATAGGTAAGTACTACCTGCGTCGAATGAATCTTGCCTTCTACTTCAAAAACGAACTTACTGATTTCTAAAAGGTCAGCGGCGTAACTGTAACTATTGATGTTACAGCTATTTGAAGGAATGTTGATCACTTCCTATTGGGTGTCACATTTAGCCGTCTATTTTCTCTTCCGTATAAAATCATCAATCAATCAATAGTTTTTTTATCTATCTTAACTTAAAGATTTGAGTTGATTTTTATACGTATACCTTTTACTCTATTATGCCGTTAGGCAAATGCCTCATTTGAGACTTTTCACTCCTTTTTACTTGAGTCTTTCTTCTTTTAGTATTCGTGATATATTAAATTGTTACTATTTTGCTCCATTTTTCGTATATATTTAATAATAACGAAATTTCATTATGCAGCCAACAGTGTAATTGTATTGTAAAACAAACTGTCCCCGCTTTACTGTTTTATAATTTTCATCACTTTCTTCATCGGGATATTTAATTTTCGGTTTAGAAACTACCCGCAAACCAAATTTTAACAGAATAGCCGTGATGAAATACTAATACTAATCAACTATTAATTATAATTACAGGCAGTATAGCAACAGTAGAACTGGATGAAAATCTCTCTGACGTAGAAGTTATATCTCCAACTGGAGCTCGAATATCGGAATCGCACCTTGAAGATACGGGTTTATTAACTTTCCCGGCCGCTCGTGTTGGGCGGTACATCGTCCGCAGTGCCAAGGGTCCGGTTGCTGAAGTTGAGGCTATTGATGCAACGGCTGTTAAAGTTCTGTCTATAGGCGATGCTGTGGCACACAGACCGGCTATTGTTACTGGTAAGATTTTCTTCTCAGTTTTATTTCATGTTATCCCAGAGATTAACGTGTAATTTCGAATTTACTCGTTTTTTGTTCAAATATACTTTTTAAAATTTAAAAATGACCCTGAATATTTCTTTACAAAAACACTGAATATGGTTCAATGCTAAACATTTTAATTGACTTACTTGATACGTTATAACACAGTAAAATTGCAAAACCGACTCCCACATATTTCATTGGGTGTCTATTCGCGATTTGATAATCTTTTTTGCGAAAGATACCAAATTCATTTGAAACGGGACCACCACACGAATTTTATTAATTTCCTACTATTACTTTTTGAATTTTCAATAGTGCATACATTTTTAACTTATCTTAAAAATATTATTATTGATGACTCAGATCATAATAAAATTAATCTCTTATTCATGTCTTATCTTTCTAAAAAGAACCATCTAAATCTGTCGTCTAAACAGTTGTATTGCGAACCTTCTCCTTTTTTGTAGTGTGTTAATATTAACACACTCATATGAGTATAATGATTAAAATCTGCCAAATCGTGAACGTGAAATAAATGCACCATATGTCTCCCCTCAGTGAGCACAGCGGGTGCGGGTGCGGGTCGTCTAGCGGCGCGGGTGCGGTGCGGGGGCGCGNNNNGCCGACCTCGTGTGGCACCCCGCCCGCGCCGCACCCCACCGGCTCACGCTGCTGTGGAGCGGCGTGCCCGTCGCCGAGCCCCACGCAGTCGACGTGCTGCCGCCGCATCACGGGGAAGAGGTAACAATATTTTATACACTAGAGTTTCCCCAACACACACGTGATACGACACTGTGGCAGCATCCATTGGTGACGTCATCACCTCATCCAAACTCATCTAGGGATAAGATAGACACGTTGTGGAAAAAAACTTTATTTTGTTTAATAGTAGTGAATAGCCCGGGTCAACATATTGGACGACGTTTTCTGCGGAAAAATCTTTCTTTTCCATCTCTGACTTCAAAAAGGTACCTTAGCACGTGTATGAAATCTTGACCAAAAATTAGTTTTTAACATCTTTTTTTCTAAGACAAGGTAAATTCCTTGTTTTAAAACTTAAGCTTAACTGTCGAACTAGATCACGACAGATGAAAGAAACCAAAATATGTACTGATTTTATTAAAATTTAAAGTAATTCATTTGCAGGTTTCAGCAAGCGGTTTAGGTCTGTATCAAGCTCAAGTAGGCAAAGTTGCTTCCTTTAGCATCGACACTTTGGGACGACCGGCCAGAGAATTTGATGTGGTGGTATCCGGACCAGGGTCGCGAGCGCTGCCCGTCAGGTGTTACCAAACTAAATCCGGGCTATTACAAGCCGAATACACCATAACAGAAGTTGGACAGAGCACCATAGGTAAAGTTATAAACTTTATGAATACCTTCCACATTAAAACTCACTTTCTTCTCTTTATGTTAAAAAACGTTGCCTGGAATTGGATAAATGCCACGTAATAGGTTTCGTATGTTCGATTTCGATGATAGGATCGTCGTTGCTCTGGTAGTATATCTGCTTACCACTTCTGGGACTTGAAAATACTTTTCTTTATAATGTCTGAAATAATTCGTAGACTGAAAGACTTTTATTTTGATAAAAATAATAGTGTAAAATAAATAACCTTTATTATATTTGGACATCCACTGCCTTAATAATTTGATGTACATGTTATTAAAAAGACTTATTTGTTTTTTGTAGAAGTACTTCACCTGTCAAAACCTGTTACCGGCAGTCCGTTCACATGTGAATCGTATGACCCCAACAAGGTTGTGCTCTCTGGTTTGCCAACGGGAAATATTGTTGCTCCTACGCCAATCAGTTTCACAGGTGAGTTTAATCTTTTATTGCATAAGACAACCAGCAACACAGTTATCTTGATGGTAAGAGACTACCTGATAATTGAAATTCTGATGGTAAGAGAAAGCCAGATGGTCTATACTAAAGCGAAGACCAGGTAGGATATTACGGTAGACGGGAAATCCCTATGTTTCCCGTCTACCACTTCGGAGAAATGAAAGATAATACTTTTTTTTAATCTTGGTTTAAAAAAATCTATCCCACTTCTGACACCATACTTCTTTTCCAAAGAGGGTTGAGAATCGTTTGTCCGAAAAATATTGCTATTGTAGGATTTAACAAACTTTTTATATATTTTAAGGGGAGGAAAGATAATTTAAACGTCAGTTTAGTTGTCTTTCCTCTTCTAAATTAATTAGTAGGTATTATTTATCGGATAATAAAAAGGCTATATAGGATACAAAATGGAACAAAATATTTTTGAAGTGAAACTTCTTTAGAATCGTTGTGATTTCAAAACGGGTGCTACGGAAAAAGGACAGGTAAGAGACACAAATATATATTCATCTCATTCTTTTGTCGATTTACTGAAGTTTCACTTCTATCGTGTGTGAATCGCACACACACCTTTTTTTTTTTTAAAGTGAAGCTTCACTTGCTGCATATTTGTCTCTAATAATGAGTTTTCATTGTTTCCTCTTTAAACCATATAATCCATTCATACATTCATTAATTTTCAGTGGACACAAAAGAAGCCGGTGTGGGCGAGTTGGAAGTGACGTGCGAATCTCTCGGAGAGAAGCGAGTGAAGGTCCCCGTGGAGATCCGCGAGGACGGTCACACCCACCGCGTGAGGCTGCGGCCCGCCGTGCCCAACCACTACCGGATATACATCACTTATGGAGGTCAGTACACCTCTTTTATAGCCCGGTGAAGTTGTAAAAATCTCGCGGTTAGCAACAAATCAGCCATCCAAAAAAAAACCTTTTTTAGAAAAGATTTATCTCTTATTTAGTATATTAAGTTCGGATGCGGCTCACTTTCTTGCTTTCAAAACTTCTAAATTCAATGTTCAGAAGTATTTAGCAAATGTGTTATTAATAAGGAGATTGATCTGGCTTGAAGCTTAACATAGCCTTCGTTTCGGTCTTGGTCTTTATTGCCACTTTTAGTCTTGGTCAACATGCTTGGAAGTGGGCAACTATATATATATGATTCCAGTGTAGAGTTTAAAATAATGATATTTGGATAGGCTCACCGGTGTCTGGTAGCCCGGTATCCCTGGGCGTACTGAGCGGTCGCGCCAGTAGCGCCGCGCGGTGTCTGGGCACGGGACTCGCACACGCTCACGTCGGAAAAGAGGCTGCCTTCACCATACACTGTGTTGACGACGCGCAGCCCACTGTACAGGTACACACCAAAAAACAAACATTTTAAATACTAATATATGTATAGTGTGATTCAAACGAATGGAGAGAAAACGGTCATTGACCTGTTAGTATAATACAGGGTTGATTAAAATGTCTGAAATTGTTTAAAAAAGAAAACGGTATTGTTTATACAAATAAGGTTTGACTTGCTGTAATTATGCAAATTCCTATAAAATATATCCTGTATTTCGTAACATATCATATGATACACATAAGCGAAAACACGACTTGTCAGTTAAGAATAATTGTTATATTATAATAGTGACAGCTAACTAATCAGAACTAAAATCGGAAAAAGCCTTGAGTCTCAATTCATGTTCATATTGTCATATAACCAGTTTGTACATCTCTGGATAAACTCGACGCTCACCCCACCCTTTACTGCGTTTATTATAATATTTTAATAATATTTATAAAAAAAAAAACTCAAAGAAAGGTAATAATTAGGGTGAATAGTTTTTGTTGAGCGTTTGGAACAGAAAAGCTAGAAAAACTGACAACCAGTTGATCAAAGATGTTGAATGACAATCACGAACTAGAGGATGCAATGCGGACGCAATCTAGTTCGTTCAATCACTAAGTCAAACGTTATAATCAAAAATGCAGAAATGTTTATTTGTTTTTAGCTATTTAATAGGTTTTATAGGTATGAACCCCATATACTCAAGACATCTTTATTTATTAATAGAGTTGCCAATAGCACGTTCGCGTTCAGAATGCAGTAAGTCCTTGATATCCACTGGATCATTTACCAATCAAATTACTAAGTTTAATTAATTATTAATAAGTTTAATTAATTTGACGATGATGGTGAGTGTTTTGATTGGTTGATGGGCCAGCGAATAACGATGATTCACTTAATTCTTAACGCGAATAAATTTTAGTAAGTCTCACGTACACTTCAAACCAAACAAATAATATTGTTTTTAAGAATTTTTATCGAAGTTTTAGGGCGTTGAATTTCGTTATTAATTTCGGGTAAAATGTTTAATTTGCAGGTCGAAAGGTTAACGGATAATGGTAAAGACGAAAACACAGACTCTGGACTATTAGAGTGTAGAGTGATACCAGGAGCACCTCGTGAATGGTTGTGCGCGTACATCCCCCTCACTGTAGGACTTTACGAAGTGAGAATATTCTCCTCCACGGGACCGCTGCCTGGAAGCCCGTTTTCTGTCAAAGTAAGTGACAAGTCTGTACCTTTATACCTAGGCAAACATATGTACTTTTTCATCCTCTGCAGAGCCTTTACCATGAGTTGATATAGATTACGTTCGGCAAGTTACGTGCCGAAATCTATGGCAATTTTCGTCTCAGAATCAGAATCAGAAATGTCTTTGTTAACTTGAACCATACAAGTGGTACTTGTGCGCGTCGACATTTTTTTAACTACCACCGGATCGGAACGCGGCCACACAGGTCTTAAATGTAATTCTCTTAGTAACCAGTAGAAGTGTTGTTAAAAAATTTTATACAAATAATTTACAGAGACGGTAACAAGTATAGTAAACTTGACAAGCTGTAAACTCATGGTAAGGGCTCAGATAACACACAACTGACAAAGATCAAAGCTAATATGTGTCCAATGCGTAGGTTTATTACCCGATTACTAGGCCAATAACATAATGGATTTTGATGATTCGTTTTTTGAAAAGTCATACATTTTCACAAGATCCATTTTCATAGAGATTTAATGAAGTTTTCTAGTTATATTAAATAATTCGTCACTTTTTGTGTATCTCGATAATGTATTAATGTAATTGGGGTCAGTCTTTAGTTTTACTGTGCTTAATTTATTTTTTGTGATAGGATAGAGAACAAACACACCTCTCTTGAGGGTAAGATTTAAGCGTGGCCTATAGACACCATAGATGTTGTACTTGTGTCTGCGTCTTGTGACTGAGGTGTTAGGTCAATTATTGTGTAGGTCTATCTTCTACTTTAGTCTTCTGACCGTAACATGATACTAACATTATATCGGTAGGAATAGGTAAGGCAGTGAATACCTGCCCAAACTAGTTGGTACATGTCACTCTATCGCCAGTGGTTTTGTTACTAGTGACCTTATTTAACCTTTACTCGCCTTTTACAAACTGCCTGGCAGACAACCCGGACCCACACGGAGCAATGTCTGTCTTGACCATTGAACCATCAATCCCCCGATCTCCTTTATATAATAGACCATCTGGCTACTCCAAGGTAGCTCGAAAAAAGCGAGCTAAGGTTATAGGTCATCGCTAACAAGACTATTGGTGGTAGAGCGTGGTGCAATTCGTCCGGGTAGGCATCCACCGCCTTGCCTATTCCTGTCGCCATAATTAAAGTCTGTTATCCGGGTAGGCGGTAAACTTGCACAATAATTGGTCTACCACTTCAGCCAAAGGACAGCGACGCACCTATGGTGTCAAAAGGCTACGGTTATGTCTTGAGAGCCATATGCTTGTTCGCTGTTTTATCACACATTTTTTTTAACTTTAACAGGGAAGAAGACTCTGAATGATTTTGTCAGGCAATTTAAATATAAATTACTTAAATATTGGTTGTAGTTCAAAAATTATATTTTTTTAGGTCATAGACACATCAGCCATAGTTCCAGTAGGTGGATGGGGTACAGATAACGCAGGGCGAGTTCGAGCGCCTTCCAAACTTATATTGGACACAAGTAATGCGGGTCCCGGAACATTAGAGTGCTTACTTGCTGGCCGACATCAACGTAAGTTTTTTTTTATGAATGCTCAGGAATATGTTCAGTATAGTCCCATAAATTAGTGATATATTTTAAACTAAGACGCTTACTCCTAAATAAGTATTGAATTGTGAAGAACCTTTTTTGTGTGTTTCTGCAATACGTGTGGTGCGTGAAAGAGACCACAGTGTGGTGCGGTAATAGAGATTACATCATTGGAATAGCGGCTATGCCGTATTTAACAGACATGCGGTTGTTGCGGCGATATCATCAGGTACTGGTTATAGGAGTGTAAAAGGAAATAGCGACTGAGCTGTGTCTCTTCTCTCTTCTTTCTTGACGTTTTATTGCACAACACACGCGGCGAATTGGTATAATTGATTTTTATAGTCAAAAGGTCGCGACCTGCAGGCGCACGGTGGATTTAAAAACAGCGACTGAATTAAACATGGCGACTAACCTAATAGGGAAATACCTAAAATGGTTAATAACTAACAGGGGAAAAAAAGCAAATAGCGGTAACAACGTGAAAATATTAAACGTTGCATTTAATTTTCGGTGTTCGGAATGGTTTGGTTTTAATTTTAACCCCAGATGGAAAACGAGGGGGGTTTTTAGTTTGACTTGTCTATCTGTGGCAGTGTGCAAAAGTGGTGACACTTAATTCTCGATAAATTGTTGAATGACCAAAAGTGACATGTTTGGAAATGAGGCAGGTGTGGAGACGGTGTCGGGACGAGCGGTGGTGTCTCTGTCGGCGGGTGAGAGCGGTGCGGGGGGCGAGCAGGAGGTGGAGCTGACGTACAACGGGGCGCTGGTGGCGGG
>NJDD01001718.1:289038-359622 GCA_002245505.1 Calephelis nemesis | reverse complement strand
GAAAACACAATGAACAATCGTATAAAAATGACAGATTCGAAATTCAAATGTAATATTTTTTTATTTTTAAGTGTAACAGTATTTATGGCCAGACTAAGTATTTAATCAGGGCTTATTTTAAAAAAAAGTTATGTATTTATTCTTTACTTAATTTCTTTTTTTCGGTTTTTTCTTACCTTGTGGAGGGTTACTCTTGGATTTTGATTTCATGCAAATTATAACAAGATAATATATCATTTTAGGTACTCTTGAACATAATACTAGCGAATTATTGACATTTAGTTTAATAAACCATAAATTATCTTATTAAAATGTTAATGTTCCTCTAGTACTGTGTTCAAGAGTACCTAAAATTACATATCCGATTCCAATTTCCAATTTGAAAAATCTATATTCAAGAGTAAGGCTACTTGAATAGTATTTAACTCCTTAATAGTCATTCACATGGAATTTTTAAACCAAGCCATAATGTCTTTTTAAATGTCATTGTTCCTTAATAACATTGTTAAACCTTAGTCTTATTAATAAACACGGAGTAATGTACTCCAAGGTTAAACCCGGTAGTCTGTCTTGCGATGTGATACAGACTATAATGTTAACATAAATTTACTCCTACGTTAGTCCATGTTTATTTATAAGACGGGTAATGTATATGTTTAATACTAGGAAGTACATTCTAATGCAAGTATAGTAATGCATAATATTTATTTAGTTATTCTTACCTAACTGTCGTAACTAACTAGTTTCTTGTTATACCTTATCATGAATATGCGCGAAATATATTTTTACTTTTGATAAATTTATATCAAATGTTTTAATTAGATGATTAAAAAGTATGTTTCGCCTGTAATCAAATAATTTGGTAAATTTACGATTACTAATAATTGTTAATAAATGAAAATTTTGACCAAATTTGTCTTGTTTTATTAATCATTAAATCTTCTTTATTGACTTATGAGAGACATTTGCCGTCAAATTTTTGTTACGCGTCACATTTATCTGATGCGCTCCACAAAAAAACGCTCTATGTTGTCGCTGAATTTCATACTGCGTTCTTCGTGATTTTTGTTTCGCCTACCGGTATATTACACTTGAAACTTCTTTTTTGGTTCGCTCCACGAAAAATCATGGTATAAAAAGTTTTACTTCTTACGTGTATACTAATACACACGCATATTTATGTTTAAAATTAATGCATGAATAAGTACAAGGTTAAACTTAATGCTTTATATCATTATATACTATACAGTATAGGTTTCCGCAAACTGTTCCGCAGTAAAGGTTCCGAGGATAAGGCAGCCGGTAAACTTACTTTTGTTTGAAACCCAACATCCCGGTCTCAGGTTGGCAACGCATCATTACAACCTTGGGTGTCTCCAATATCCTTAATATTGCCTTCCAATGTCACAAAACAATAACAACACTCAAAATATAGAGGCAACAAATTACGTGCGCATCCTAGCCTTTCAGTTCAGGTACACCGAACATCAACCAGCTTTACTATAAACCTATACAAAAGTCTGACTTCAAGTCAAGCGCGTTTTTACTTATGTTACGTGTCTAAGCATTTGGATAATATCTTAATTATATCAGAGGACAGGATTTATGTCTTAAAATCATCATGTTGAGTGGTATAATGATATGAAAAAAACTAAATGTGTTATCAAATTTATTTCAAAGGTTTAGTGTCTCTGCCACAGTTCGTTTGGTTAATAGGTATTAGGTCCAAATCGGAAAGAGACGCTTCGCCGATCAGGATACGAGTTGCGAGGATTTCCTGCTAACTGTGTCCTCAGGGCATCCAGGCTCTGCCACAACTGCTGCATTTGTCCAAAAATTATCACTTCCAAACGGTGAATAGCATTGTGGAGTTCTCCTGCAATCAACATATTTTTTTTATTTG
Source organism: Calephelis nemesis (assembly GCA_002245505.1). NCBI lineage: Eukaryota > Metazoa > Arthropoda > Insecta > Lepidoptera > Riodinidae > Calephelis > Calephelis nemesis. The sequence continues at coordinate 357,719 of NJDD01001718.1, read as the reverse complement.
CTCTGTGATTCTCAAATCTTTTATAAAGTGGTATGTAATAGGTCTCAAAGAAATGTCGAGCGGGCAGTGGCGTAGCTAGGTAATCAAATACCCTCGTGCAAAATGGGGCATCAGTTTCGAGTTGTTAAGATCTATTTAATTCGTGATCAAGATCTGACTTTAATATTAACCAAAGACATTTACTAATCTCTGATATTACTTAGATATGTTAATACTTTTATAATGTACTAGTTTGTGGATAGCTGTCAAGTAGTAGAGTCTTAATTATCTTAGAATTTATAAATAACACTTGAATACATCAAAGCATCTATTTTGTTTTTACATATAGAAATTGTGTTTGTATTTTCCACAATTTATTTTTATATTTTTTCCGAATAATGTCTTCATTTCGTGCTAGAAGTTTTTGTAATTTATGGCATTGAGTTTAACGTTAAATTACCATTTATAACCATAAGCATAAACCATAATAAAATTTTCTGTGATCAGGAGGGTCAGCTATCCAAATATTTACTGGGTAGTAGATAGTAGAGAGCTGCGACAATTCGCTCGGACTTGTACCATTTTCTTAATAACTGTTCGTTTACCTTAACGTTATACTCGTCGCTGTCTGTTTAGTTTTGGAGTTAAGTTAACAGTTACTGTAACTTGTCAGCCCCAATAAAATCACTTAAGTCTATATGCGATAATTATTTTTTTACCAATTCGTTAAAAATCCTTGTATATTTTTCAAAAATTTTTTGGGGATATCTGTATTGTACAAACTAGATGATATACAAATTAGTATTGCATGTAATTAAATTAAAAAATCAGGTACTTGAAGTGGCGACTCCGTGCAGCCTCCTCGTAATGGTGGCGTTGGCAGTAGCATTAACCTCTTGGGTCTTGACAGAGCACATAGCGCGAGCTTCCTCTCTTGGCCCAATCCCATGGTATGTTGCATTCTTTACTTCTAGATAAGGTGCCGTTGGACCATTGCTTATCGTATATTGAGGCCCACGTGCTGAAAATATACTGTCTGTGTATTATGTTCCTATTTCTACATTTAATATGTAACGCAAATTGATCTCACAAAAAAGGAAAGTTGAGCTCATTGATAAAGGAATATAGCCAATAAACAAATTAATCGGCATATTTGAACATAGCTTTATTTTTTTATATTAATAGCCGAGCACAATTACGTGATGGAAAGTTACTAACATGATGGAAAGTGCTGCAGAGTCAAAGATGGTGATATACTGAGTTGAAAGTTGCCTATCGTCATCATATCTAAAATCTGATCATGTGTAGCACACACTTCACAAAAACAGCTACGAAGGATTTTAAATCCATTGCAATAAAAATCTAGAAATTTTAATGTGGCTTTCTGATAACTATTATGGATAGCGCCCATTTGGACGTGCCGGGACGGGCCGCATCGCAGCGCAATAATCCGCCTAGATCGCTTGCATATATATTGCATGGAGCAACGCCCACTGGGCCGGGCCGTATCCGGGCGAATTATTGCGCGGCGGATTTCCGCGAGGCACCCCGCGCACATACCCCGATGCCACCCACAGATCCTGATATTACTGTTAAGAAAAGAGCACTATGGTATTTTAGCGCTTAAGTTTCGTACGACAACTACTAGAGACGCCACTTTCAATACTTGAAGATCGTATGACAACTACTAGATGGCGCAACTTTCCATACTTGACGATTTTAACGTCGAGTGGCCTCTCTATTTCGTTACTCTACTTTGGAACTGAGCCTACCTTTATTGTATGGAAAATGGTGCCATCTATTATACATGTTTGTGAACCAAAATGTTCAGCCATAGTGATTACTGATTAATATAATATATAAATAGATATTAGTGATTTTATGTAGTTGACATAAAGTAGTTATATAAAGTGAAGTCGTGAATCGGCCTATAGAAGTACCACGTATGTAGGGTACGTGTTGTTGTATATCTCGGTAATTTTGTTTCAACTCATGAATCCTAGTCGGCGTTTGCGTTGCTTGGATTGACAAGAACGTCCGAGTGAGTACTCTTGCTCAGATATTATACTTTACTTTTTGGTACTGAGTAACAAAAATCCGCGCCGATGCGATGCGGCCCGGCCCGCATCAGTATGCTTTGAAATGCGATGCACCCTGGCCCGACACGCTCCGCCCCGTCAGCAGTAGGCGCTATCCTTTAAGGTACACATTTTGGATTTTGAGTGGAATACCTTTAATGCCCTAGACCGGGGTATCTACCTTCTCCATAAATTTCTTGCTAACTATTGAAGTACAAACAAAAAAAAAAATTTGGTAGTTACAAACAAGTACAAACGATTCACATTAAAAAACTGATTTTGTTTTAAAAGCAGATTTTTAATTTTTTTCTGCCCTCCTTTGTTATTGAGGTGCAAACAAAAGAAAAGGTTGGTACAATATTAATATTGTGAAATATTATTACCTAAATAAAACATGAGAATAAGTTTTATTCATAACATATCTTCTACTAAAACCTTAGAACCTAAGGGCCTCTTTCACCATCCTCAAGTAAAGTGCCGATTTATTACTTGCCGCTCATAGCTACTCGGCTAATAAAAGTTTCGAGTAATTCGCTTCAGTTTCACCAATGAAAGCAAAGTGTCAATTAATAACTTGTCACATAAGTGGTGATTAAAGGAATGAGTGTACGAAAGGAATGTTTTTTACTACTAATACCATTGTCATTACTGTCAAAAAAATTAGACGTCAAAACATTTGTCTAGATTTTGACTAAGAAAAAATGCGCCTGTGTGGTGTGTGTGGTCGCCTCTGTGGTCTAGCGGTTCAGTTGTTGGATTCGAATGCATGAGGTCCTGGGTTCGAATCCCAGGTCGGGCAACAAAAGAAAATTGGGTTTTTTCAATTTTCTAATAAAAAAAATGTTGCTCGGGATAGATTATGTGCCCGGTTGGCGATAGGCTTACCACCTATCACATTTTGGGGCTTAGTATCTTCGGCTAGTCGTGGGTACCCTGATTGTGCCTCTGCCTACCTCTTCGGCAATATGGGCATGAAGATATTTTTTTAAAATGCGCGCCGCAAAATGCGAGTTAATTTAATTTGTAAATAAAACTTCACACGTACGTTTTACACTTTTTAAAATACTGATTATTTTGTTTAGGTAATTTACAGTACTTTAAAAAAAAGTATTTTAGACGAGATAGGCAGAGGGACAATTAGACCAAGCACGACTAGCCGAAGACACTAGCAAGCTTTTCGCCAACCGGGTTCATGTCCAATCCGGGCAACGTTATCTTTGTTAGAATATTGAAAATACGCAATTTTCAGTTTTTGTGTAACCCGACCCGAGGATCGAATGTGGCACCTCAAGAAGTCAAGTCCACTGCTGGACCGCTAGACCACAGAGGCGATACGATTTACAATACTTTGCTAAACGATCAAAATATTATGCACCCTGTAAAAAGAGAAAGGAGTGCAAATTTCACAATGTGACAAATTTAAAGTATTAACGAGGTTTTTTTTGGTAATAAAATTTAAAGATGTGGTTGTTGATAAAACAAACTGATGCACTACATGGAAAAAAGAGTAACACGAAGTAGAAAACCAGTTTGATGCTAGGTTTGGAGTACCACCAAAATCAAGCAAATCCGGGAATTCGATGTGTTAAGGCTTGTTCAATTTCTTTCAATTGTAATTCAATGAACATAACCAAAGATATTACTCAATAATAAGTACTTACCCTTTTTTTGGAAAATAATCAACAAAGGTAATAAAAATTACGAACATGACATCTGGTAAGCAGACGGGAAAAGGACGCGCCGATTACTTACTCGTCGATTAAAGACGTTACTTGGCACACAAAGTGGCAAGTTAGTTACGGGCCAGTTTATGTGGTGGTTAACGCTACTCGGATGTGATGAAATGCGATCGTAGATTACTTGTCACATTAATCGACGAGTAGCTTACGTGGAGCTTTACTTGAACATGGTGAAAGACGCTCTAAGTATTATTAACAACTCGTTCATCATCAGACTTTTACGCCTAATAATACAAACCGTTCAACTTTTATAGACTCACAACGCGTTAGCAATAAGTTGCACATCTACTATAAATAGAGCTAGTTTTTGGCATACGTTTTATTAAAATTAATAATCAGACAGTAATTGATGCGAGACTACATTAAAATCTTCAGACGCTGGTACAAGACATACTCGTATTGAGAAATGACGTTTTCCAGATATTTTACTTACTGCCAATTTTAATAGCATATCTAAGATAAAAGATAGGCATATTTTAGATTAGTCCAGGGATTCCAAAACTGTGCGTCGCGACGCCCTGGGGCATCTTGGCAATGTCCCAGGGGATTCTAGTGTCAATGCTACCGAGTCGAGTGAGTTATTAGAGTCTAGGAACTTGTTGAAGTGAAACTTCTTTATCGGGGTTGGATAAAAATTTAGTCTAAAATTTTTTAGTTACGCGTCACATTTTTCCGTTACGCGCCATCTTTGTTCTTATCCCTACCACGCATGATTTGAAGTATACTTTCTCCAGCGGAGTAGGGATGGGCAATAAACTTTAACCAATTTCTGTAAAGTTGCATATAGTAAATATTTTTTTGAAAAATAACGTCAGAAAAAGTTTCACTTCTTCACTTCTTACGAGTGTACACGCACACATTTTTTTAGTAGACTTTTTTTAGTCAACGGGGTTCAGTCATAAAAAATAGTGCTTGTACTATATAAAAGGTAGGTATTTGATCCGGAGGAACCCCCCCTCCTCTGCACTGAGTGGGTTAAGCACGCCCAAAGGGCGTTACATTACAAATAGGTTTGGGAAGCCTTGTATTAGTCACTAGGCAACTACTGTTATTTTTTAGTCTTCTTACATATATAAAAATTTACTGTTGTCATCACATCAGGCCTGAACGGATACACCAATGTTACTATTTTTCATTGTGCTAGTTATTGTCAGGAGAATATTCATATGCAGAGAAAAGTCGGGAAAATGGTAGTGAAAGTGGGAAAAACAATACCCGATTTTTTCCATACAAACTGTTCGCCGGGTCGGCTAGTATATTTTATATTACATAAAAATTAGTAAGTATTTTTTTTACTTATGAGTATAAAAATTGGTAGATACATAAAAAATAAAAGTAGTATATTATATAAAAATGAATCCCCATTTTGCATGATCATGGCATAGGACCAATTTTGCTAATTCTTTTTTCGTTTTGTTGGGTATTGTCAGGAGAAGGTTCTTATGAAAAGAAAACTCGAAAATAGTAGGAAACATAGGAAAACCAATGTATTAATACATACAAACTTTAATTAGCTGTGAATGTTACGCGATACGAAGTTCGCCAGGTCGACTAGTAAATAACAAAAATAGCTTGGCAACAAACCTTCATAAGGCGTATCTCTATCTGAAGATAGGTTAATTAATTATCATGGACTGCCATGCATATAATTTTGACTTAATTTTAAAAATCGTTCTCTGATACCGTTTCGCTTATTTATCCAATCAGAATGTCATGTTGCACAGTATCAAAAGCCTTGCTATAATCAACAAACAACGAAACGTGTCTTTGTTATTAAGATGATAATTACTTGACTTGTTTAATTCGATACAGCATTGTAGCATTTGTTTTAGACATTGTTTTCAACGTCGGCATTTGGTGGAATTCCATTTAATACATTCTTGTTTTAAATAACAAATATAATAAGGCAAACAAGCAGACGGATTTCCTGATGGTAAGAAATTCACGCCGCCTAGAGACACCAAAAGTGGTAATGGTGCGTTGCCAACCTGACGCCGGGATGTTAGGCCTCGAGCAAAAGTAAGTTTACCCCCTACCTTACCCTCCAAAACGGAAAACGTCATGACATTATGGCGGCAAGAATAGGTAAGGCGGTGGTAACAAAACACGGGAAAATATGGCACTACATAGACTTCATGGAAACCAATTAGCTAAAATATAACTAACTGTTATATTAATAATCACAGACTAACTTAGGAATTAAATAAAGTTGATATTGTAATCTGTATCATGTTGTATTATCCTATACAACATGATACAGATTGTATATATATTGTATGAGACAAAAATGCTCATACAGCGCGATCGCTGTATAAAGAGGGCATATGAATTATTATGAGTTAGTCGCAACAAAATATCGTACCTATCAACAACTTGTACTTATCAGCTAAATAAACGTTTAACGTGATAGTGGTTTTAGTGATAACTTGCGATTCATCATCAAATACACGGGAGTCTCTCAACTACGAGAAATCCCAACATATATCTAATACCAGATTGAACTTTGGTTTATTCCGTGTTTATAAGACGGAAACTGTGTTGTGGATACGTATAAGTATTATTTACAAAAATAGGTATACTTTCCTAACTTTTTAGTTAAAAGCCGAAAGCCAAAACAATATTTTTATTCAAAAGAATATACTTATACGTATTTGTTTACAAATATGTTTTTCTGCAATTTGATTAGTAATTGGTAGAAAACAATAATAATTACAAATATTGAGCGGTCTATATTGTAATAATCAAAACTATTGTTTATTTAACTATAGGTGTAACTACTTTTTTTAGATCATTAGAGTAGGTGTGGAAGACAATGAAGAAATTTAAAGGCCCACCCACCCATTTCTGACCCATTTCGGACCTTGTCACTTGTGTTGCAGGTGATTTTTTTATGTGATAAGATAGCGAACTCTGCTCTTCTGATGGTAAGAGAAGTGAGAAGGAAGAGATAGACACCATGGATGTTGTAGTCTGTCTTGTTGTGTCAGGCCAATTGCGCAAGCAACCAGTCACCCTGAGGACCAAAACACAACCGCGTTGCAGCGCCGCGCCGCTAGAATCGACAGCAGCGTTACTGCTGATTGTAGCGGCGCGTTACTGTTTTTTATTTAAAACAGAATAATATCTTTTCATTAACAAATAAGCAACAAATTTCTCACGATGGTCTATGACAGAGACACTTTTTTGACGCCGCAACGCCACAACACAAACCGACGATTTTAGCGGCGCGGTCTAGGTGGTAAAGTTTGGCAGCGACTCACCCGGATTGGTACCACCGCCTTACCTATTCCTGCCGCCATAACGTCATGACGTGTTCCGGTTCGGAGGGTAAGGTAGCCGGTAAACTTACTTTTGCTCGAGGCCTAACATCCCGACCCCAGGTTGGCAACGCACTATTACCACCTTTGGTGTCTCTAGGCGGCGTGAATTTCTTACCATCAGGAAATCCGACTGCTTGTTTGCCTTTCAATATCATAAAAAAAAAAGGATCGAAGAATAAGCTAGTTGCCAGCTTGATAAAATGGACAACATACTATATGAATAGATGAAGACAACATATAGAACGACGCGACGAAGTATAAATTATGAATAATCTTCAGACAGCCTACATCTGATTTTTGAGCTAGACGTGCCGACCTCACTACGGCCGCTTCTACACGTGCCACACACACACACACACACATACAATTGCATCGTAAATACCAATTACTACTACTAGCAGCTCACATCCTTACAGGTTATTTTTTTATTGATTTTTTTGAATTTTTGGCATTTGCCATTGTTGCCAAACTTGACATTATATAATTTGTATCTAAATATTACCACAGTCGAGAAAATCGGGCTTAAATTATTTGAAATCGTAAATCTTCATAATAAATAATATTATAAGCGACTTAAGTAAAGCGGTTGCATCTTGTTTGAAATTTGGCGGAAAACACAACAAATCGTAGACTATTTTCGACTCATTAACCTATTATCTTTCCAATTACTGTAGCCAAGACACAATTAGCCGTCATATGCGATCAGTAGTGTGAGTCTGCTCTACTTTTGGTGAGAAATTTCATCCTCTAACCCATGTTGGTCCGGGCTCCTTTGTAGAATAGACCATCTGCCTTCCTTGCCAGGCAGCTCGTAAAAGGCGAGCATAGGCTCACCGTCACTAACACCGTGACAACTGACTAGGTGGTAGAGTTTAGCAGCGACTCGCCCGCATTAATACCACCGCCTTACCTATTTCTGCCGCCATAACGTCATGACGTGTTCCGGTTCGGAGGGTAAGGTAGCCGGTATACTTACTTTTGCTCGAGGTCTAACATCCCGGCCTCAGGTTGGCAACGCACCGTTCCGTCTGCTTGTTTGCCTTCCAATTTCATAAAAAAAACCTACTTATACTTTTACCATTATTTGCGTGTCGTCATATGTCTCTTAGTAATTAAAAAGATCACGTTTGATATATGTCAATCTCAGTACATTCTTCAAAGTGTATATCTCCGGGGATCTAACCCGAGACCTCAAGTAGTCAAGTCCAACGCCGGACCTCTAGACCACAGAGGCGATCTCTGATATTGAAAACAAAACATTTCGTAGTACTCGATACTGTCTGCCAACGCCTTAAGGAATTATGTGTATATTGTCTCAGATTATTTAATTGCATATTAAAATTCGTTTGATTTTTTTAGCAAAAGACGATAAACATAGTAGGTATAAAACAAAGTCGCTTTCCGCTATGGTCCCTAGAAATGTAAGCTTATAATAATAACAATATTATATAATAAATCATCTTTATTTCACATAAACCTACAAGAGGCACTTGTGACGGGTCTATACTATAATAATATATATAAAAATCAATTGCTGTTCGCTAGTCTCGCTAAAACTCGAGAACGGCTGAACCAATTTCGCTAATTTTGGTTTTGAATTATTTGTAGAAGTCCAGGGAAGGTTTAAGAGGTAAGAAATAAGGAAAAGCTGCGAGGGAACTAGGAAAACCAACATTTAAAGTTTTCCCATGCAAAAGGAGCGTGTGGAACGAAGTTCGCCGGGACAGCTAGTATTAGCGAAATCATTTAAAAAAAAAAAAAATATTAAAAAAAGTATTAGCGAAATCGCGCTAATTTTGATTTTAAATTATTTGTGGAAGTCTAGGGAAGGTTAAAAAGATAGTAAAAAAAAAGAAAAACAACATTTTAAGTTTTCCCTTACAAACAGAACGGGTGGAGCAAAGTTCGCCGGGACAGCTAGTTATAATAATAAATCTACCACTGGATCGGTTTTAGATCTATAAAACGAATTTTGTTGAAGTTTTGTCAATAGATAGAATTGAAGAAGAAGGTTTAAATGTATTATAACATAGAAAGCTGGAATGGGCTTCTAGTTGGTTTATAGGTTAATATTAGCATTTTACTTTGTTCAGTCTATAATTTTTTAAGTGAAAAAAATTACAACAGCACTTTAAGGATTATCTTCTAAATATTTCAGGCAATAACGAAAGAAAACATCGGTACTCATATCGACTAAAACTAGGCGAAAAGTTATAATTAAGTTACAATTTTAATATTTTTAAAGCTTTTTTAACTTTTGAAAGAAATGTAAAAAAATAATGTAAAACCAATCGCCTCTGTGGTCTAGCGGTCCAGGTGTCGGACTTGACTTCATGAGGTCCCGCGTTCGACTCCCGGGTCGGTCATTAAAAATTAAAGTGCGGTTTTTTCAATTTTCTAAAAAAATGGTGCTCAGGAGTGGATATATGCCTGGTTGGCGATAGCCACCTATCACATTGTGAGACTTAGAGTCTTCGGCTAGTCGTGAGTGCCCTAGTTATGCCTCTGCCTACCTCTCGGGCATAATATGGGCGTGAAGAAGATACTGTTAAACTAATGAAAGCGAAACTGGTAAATTGGTGATGGTTGTTTTTCTTGTTAAGTTTCACAGAAGGTCGACAATAGAAATATATAATAAAATCTGTAGTAATACCTATTTCCTAGTACTTAAAACTACTAAAAGAGTAGTATCTGACTATGAATATAAAAAAAAAAATTAAAAATGTCTACGTCCGTAATTAACAAATTTAAACTATAAAATTAGTATAAAACTTAACTTACAATATGATTTAATTGGTGCTGATAAAACACAAACCGCTATAAAAGATAATAAGCTCCAACTGATCACAGCTTTCCACATATTTTTCAAAATAACATCCTTTTAATACAAAAACGTGTATTTTCAAAACTGATTATACATTTCTTTTAATTTTAGTATATAAGAAAATCATTTAAAAAAGTATTATCGATGTTATAGCCTTAAATTTTGCAAAAAAAAAGTATAACGTTGTATATCTCAGAGAACTACGCAGAGACTGAACTACATGAAATCTGTTGATTCATAAATACCTAACGAGAGAGGTGTGTTATGTATGGATGTATAAAAATCATTTCGTAAAAGCTAATGGTCTGTATCGCCTTTTCTATGAGTCCCTGAAAATTGAGACTGTTGGGATTGGTTGTTAACCTCTGTCTATTATAGTTTATGGGAAAATGGAGAATACTAATTCGTTGCTTCCATGTATTCAATCTTTCTATCGGCCATTATTAATAAAGTCGAAAAACTATCAAAGGTATGTGATAGGGATAGGTAATATAGATCAGTTACCAAACAACCATTGTTGTTACTCAAAAATTAATTTAACCATCTTACCAACAAAGTTTTGGAAGGTCCAACTTTGTCTATAGTCTAATATATATATATATATACACCTATATTGAAGGAAGTTTTTCGATCACAGATATCAGACATTTTGATTTTTATATTAGGTAGGTACTTTTTCAAGCATACGCATTCATCATCATTATTTTAAGCTTTTGCCGGTTAAAGCTATACCTAAAATGGATTTTTTTTTACAAATTGTATTTCAAAATTAGGTCTGTACGTGGCTTCGTAAGATTAAAATAATTTCGATTTTCTTACAAACTTTTATCCCTATTCCATTCCCCTAGTCTATTAGGAGTTGAGTTTTTTAAAAGATAGCCTTATTTGAATCCGGACCACTACCTAAAAGCATATCAAATTTAACAAAACAGTCAGATAGACTTTCACTTTCATACTTAATATCATAAAGGCAAAGGTTTGTTTGTATTTTTATCTTTTGCTCTTTCACGGCTAAACTGCTGACATGAAATTTGACATGCATATAGCTACAGATCCGATTTCAAACATAGGGTAAAAACATAGTTAATATTTTTTTCAAATCAACCCGCAAAGAACTAGAACCTTTAGAAATAATTTAACAGAAGGTACTTACTAAAACCTTTTGATAAGAATTCAAGACAGACGTAATGCTATAAAAAGGGCCTTATTATGTTATGTAAGTATTGGACACTTTAAAGTGGCCTTCTTGTGCTGTCTATGTTTCGTCACTTGTAATTAAATTATCTACACCGTCATAATTTTGAAAGTAAAACCATAAAAAATGTCACAAAATTTAAAACACGACAAATGTAGTTAATGTATTTTTAAAGTAAGCCTAAAATTCGAAATATTTTTGAAAATTATATTAATTATAAAATGGCAAAACTTTTATGTAATATAGTTAAGAAACATCTTGATCACGATGGCTTTGAAACAAAAAAAAACAGCATCGAAATCGGCCCTTCCGTTCAAAAGCTATAACGCCACTAACTTACACACATACACACACAAAGACACCTCAAAAATATATAACATGACACTCCTCATTTTCTATCGGGGGTTAAAAAAATGTAAAGCTTGCATTAAAATCAAAGAAAGCTTAGAATTTATCTAACTGTTTCCCTTTTAATACGCAGCAATAAATAACATATTATTTACTAATAAAATAAAGCGGGCTTTGTTATAAATTTATAACTCGAGATATTCGGGACTGTCTAAAAAGACATTTTATTTTTGTAGATTCATATTAAAACAACATAACTATTTAATAAATAAATAAATATCCTTGGAAAAATTACACAAATTGAACCTAATCCCATTGTAAGCATAAGCTTGTGTTATGGATGTTAGTCAACAATACTAATACATAGAAATACTGAAATTTTTACAAGAATAATTTTAATTATTTTAAAAATTTGGAAAATTGAATTACGGGGCGGGTAGTACGAAGTTCACCAGGATAGCTCGTAGTGAATAAGATGTAGTATTTTATTTGGTAGACGCTGTAGACAGACAACATAGAATGTTTACACGTAGGCGCCAGAAACACACATGGTGTGAAAGATGTTAATGTTTTCGCGAATTCTTCCGTAATCATTTTTTGCGAATCAATGGCTTTTTGTATGTGGTACAGTTGTCTAGAAATATAACTACATGATCATTTTTGTATAAACTTACTCATGTTTAATTTCTACTAACTGTTACCTGCGGTTTCGCCCGCGTTTTCGCAGGGACCTGTTGTGCGATCGGGATTAAAAGTAGCCTATATGTTAATCCAGGTCATAATATATCTACGTTCCAAGTTTCAGACAAATCCGTTTTACCATTCGAGCGTGAAAGAGTAACAAACATACACACTTCCTTACAAACTTTCGCATTTATAATATTAGTAGGATATCTGGACTATGGACATATTTTCATAATCGCCTTTTGGTCTAGCCGTCCGGCATCAGACTAGACTTCTTGAGGTACCGGGTTCGATTTTGGGTCGGGCAACAAAATTGAAAATGTATATTTTTAATTTCCTATTAAAAAAATAACGTTTCCCGGGATTGGATATTGCCCGGTTGGCGACAGGCCTATCACATTGTGGGACTTAGTGTCTTCGGCTAGTCGTGAGTGCCTTGGTTGTGCCTCTGCCTACTACTGTGGGATATAGGCGGGAAAGATATTTTTTTTATTTTCATAAACATCTTTTTTTAAAAAAAAAGGATAGAAGATTGCCAATCTACAAATAAAGAAAAGAAGATGTGCAAAAAAACAGACAATTGAATAGAAATTTAAAACATTTTTATCGATTTAAGAGGATTTTTTTAAATCTTTTAATCTTACCACTGAATTGTTGCAAATGTAATTTTTTACCTGTACCTATATACAAATTTATTTTTTACTTAGGCCTCTATCTTGTGATATTAATATTATTTGCGTTTATAAAATATATATTGGTTGCCAACCTGGCAGACGTTGTTCTGCTACTTTTTATAAATGTGATTTTAGTAAAAAAATTGGGGTGAATCATCCTTGACACTTAGGGGTATGATAAATAGATGTTGGTTGCTCAGACATACTCAATACGCTTATAAAATTTTATGAGAATCGGTCTAGCCGTTCCGGAGGAATACGGGAATGAACATTGTGACACGAGAATTTTTATATACTATATTTTTATATAAGATACGAAGAAATATAACGAAGAACAATAATATATCCTTATTAAACAATGAGATTTACATATACCTATTTTTTTTAAATAAGTACATATTAAATGTATACTTGGACTTAGTTTTCAAACGCATTAGCTTAAGATAAATATTATTCAAGATGCTTTTGCCGTTGTTCTTTGCGTATGATGAAATGAACTAGGACTAAACTTAAAATTTTACATACACACCTTCATAAATCCTAAGAATGTAAAATTGTATGTAATGTATGTAAAATTTTATACTTTATTAACCCTATTCACATGCACTTAAAATTTAAATTCTTGATTTAATTGATTTTGTTCGAGAAAAAAACCAAATAATAATATCCATTGCGAGTTGCGAAATCTTCAAGCTACCTCTCCCTTCGTCTTACGAATTTTCGATCAGGCCTAGTGTCCTGAAACAGGTTTAACCTTTTTCACACATAAAGCGCACAACGCCGCAAAAACAGCTTTTCTTCATAATTTTTTAATAAGTATGATAGGCATTTTTTTATAAATTTATACTATGTAGTTATCTCTAATAAACTTATTACCTATGCAATGTTTTGCCTCAGTTGAAAATAGTTTTTATCAAAAATATTTTCAGTCACACATTATGCCCGTTGTAACCTTTCAACTCGTTTAAGAAAGATTGATTAAATAATATTCTGTGGGCTTCCTTTCGTCATGCTCTATTTCAGTAATCAACCGCTGGCCTATTTAAAATCTAAACCATAAAAATCAGTCTGTTTTCAAACAAACAAGAAGATCTGTCGAATGTTAAACTAATAGCTTTGTTTAAATCGAAATACTTATTGAGCGTTTTAAATGTTAATGATGTCAATGTGTATAAGAGCGTGTTTGTGTGTGTGTGTGTGTGTGTATGTGTGTGTGTGTGTGTGTTCTTGTTTGCATTTACGAGCTAGTGTTCAGAAAATAATATCATACATATATACCTCTAATATAATATTGGTAGATATTTAAAAGCGTGTTTAAAATGTTATTTAGTTTAAAGGGTTCACAATTTGATACCTAAGCACAAAAATTATCTTATCTTATTAATTATAAAGTTTTCGTCTCTGAAAGCTTGGTTAATTAATTTCCCATGTTTGTGACCGAACATTTGGTATACGAATTGCCCACATTTATCTCCTAAAGTTTGATACGCGATTTGCCTATGTCCTCCGAAAGTTTATACCACAGACTACTGTTCATACGAATTGCCTATGCGTGTCTCCGAGAGTTTGATACACGAATAGCCTATATCGGTTTCCGAAAGTTTGATACACGAATTGCCTATGTCGGTTTTCGAAAATTTGATACACGAATTGCCTATATTGGTTTCCGAAATTTTGGTACACAAATTGCCCGTATTTATCTCCGAAAGTTTGATATACGAATTGCCAATGTCCGTCTCCAAAAGTTAGATACCTATACGAACTGCCATTGTCCGTTTCCGAAAATTTGGTACACAAATTGCCTAGGTATATTAATTATCTCCGAAAGTTTAGTACACGAATTTCCATTTTCATTTCCGAAAATTTGATTGACGAATGTGGGATGTTCACATCCGAAATTTGGTATACGAATTGTTACAAGGTAAGCCGTAATGTCGGAACTATTCTCTTGAGAGAAACAAAAAATTGCCATCTCTTGTCAGGATTTTACTTTCTTTAATTCAGGCTAAAATCTTGTTTTTAAATTATATATTTTGTCAAAAAATATAACGTGAAATACATTGAGCGACTTAATGCAGGACTATTATTACGCCATTATAATAAATATAATTACAGCGGACACCAAAGTAAAGTGCCACCAAGTTATCTATTTAGAAAATAGCTTCACTAGTGTGACGTTCAGTGTTTCTGATTGAAAGTTTTACCTAGGGCATAGCGATAAAAAAGCGGATTTGGCCAGACTCACAAACAAAAAGTTTCGTAGCAGCAAATAACATAATATAAAAGTTATTGTAGAGTTTATACAGTGGTTGCAGCTTACGATTTTGGATGTATAAAAAAAATGCTAAACAGATCACATTTAAACCAATTGTTGGTGGAAGTTTACATAGTAATATGTACATCATGTATTTTTTTAGATAGTCATTCTCTAATTTTAGAAATTGCAGGGCACTTTACTACTTTAGAAGTGTCTCTTGCGCAATTTAGAAAATAATTATATTAGAAATCTCATTATTTTTTATTTTTGTGAGAAAATCATAATGCGGTTCACAACATACATCTTTTTAACAAGTTGCAACCGTACAGTTCCTTTAGTTTCGGAATAAACCTACTGTGACATACGGACGGACAGACAGATAGGGTTCCGTTTTTGCCATTTTGCTATGGAACCTGAATATTGAGTAGTGGGAACTTTATTTTCGGTCCTCATCGTCAAGGTATATTACTGAATATTACACTCCTACAAGATACTCTGTCTAATCTTACCTCTCTTTTGCTCTGACTGTCAGCTGAATGGCGTTTTTCGAAATAGTGCTTTATTTCCAATTTTGAACATGTAAGTTGGGGGCACTATAGTTGTCATAATGATTTACAGCCAATGTTAATAATGTATCTCCAAAGATGGATTTCAAGCAATCTATATAGTAGTATATTATAATGTAGTAGTATGTAGTATATTATAATGTAGTAGTATATCCGCCGGCCTACCCTATATCTAATTGCCATATTTATTTTGTCCACAGATTTGTCATTGGCAAGCTATAACATACAAATGGATCAAAATATCAATCTTGGACAGCAAGTTTTAGATTGGGATTGATTATTGATATTAGACGTTAATGGATGGGACACAACAAAGGGGTAGTTTTCCCCATTTTTGTGTTCGAGACGAAATGATTAGGCAGCGGTAAAGTTAACAAGACTCTTATACATGTTGTTAAAAAAGTATTGTAAGACTAACACGTAGCCTGATGGATTACAGATAAATAAGTAAGAGATGGCTAGCGAGCGATGGATTGATCACATCTCTACCTCAAAAGCAGAAGACAATCTATAAAAAGAAAAACAAATGTTTAGATCAGTAATTCCCAAAGTGGCACAGGTGGACCCATAGGGGTCCATGG
Source organism: Calephelis nemesis (assembly GCA_002245505.1). Taxonomy (NCBI): domain Eukaryota; kingdom Metazoa; phylum Arthropoda; class Insecta; order Lepidoptera; family Riodinidae; genus Calephelis; species Calephelis nemesis. The sequence continues at coordinate 341,474 of NJDD01001718.1, read as the reverse complement.
GAGACACGACTGGGTTCTACGTTGGGCGAGAAAAAATTGTTGTTACCCAAGTACACCCTAGCTACGGCCATGCAAGGGGTCCACAAATCTAGCAAAATTTTGATAGTGCTCTATGTAGTTTCAGAATCTTTGGTTTAGATGAATCCGTCAACTCCAAAAATTATTTATCTTACGTTACTACGTATCTATGAAAGAAGTAGGTGGTAGATTGGTGTATATCAGCTCTCCCGGACTGATACCATTCAATCTTCTGTCCCGCGACATCAGTGCTTACCATTGTCGTGTTGTAAGGTTAAGACTAGCTATAATGTATTTAAGGCTATAAGATAACAACTCACTACTAACATCTAAGGTGTTTATAGACGATGGTTTTCTCTTACTATCATATCAGCAGAGCGGCTGATTTGTTCTATATCTTATAACATTAGTAATTTAAGAGCTCTAAACTTAAAAAAACCGACTTCAATTTTATTTACACAAATTTTGATCTAATTTATTTGGGGTTCAGAATAACGGCTTTTGTAAAAATAACCTTCAAAATCTATTCGTTATTGACCGAGTTTGCCATAACAAATATATATAAATATAAAGACTCTATAACCTCGCCCTATTTGAAGTCGGTTGTAAAAAACATAATTAAATTGATGTATTCCATCAATAAATCTCTCATCCAGTGAACAATGAACCACATTAATCAGACAATACGCATTTCATATGATAATTACGGTACCTACTGACGAATTACTGACAGGGTAGGGCGTAGGGTTCTTCTTTTCTGACTACTAAATAAACATCTTATAAGATCATTGTGCCGTCCATAATTAAAGTTGATTTCATTGTCTAGCTGACTTTTTTTTATGATAATGGAAGGCAAACAAGCAGACGGATTTCCTGATGGTAAGAAATTCACGTCGCCTAGAGACACCAAAGGTGGTAATGGTGCGTTGCCAACCTAAGGCCGGAATGTTAGGCCTCGAGCAAAAGTAAGTTTACCGGCTACCTTACCCTCCAAACCGGAACACGTCACGACGTTATGGTGGCAGGAATAGGTAAGGCGGTGGTACCAATCCGGGCGAGTCGCTGCGAAACTCTACCACCTAGTCAAATGTCACGGTGTTAGTGAAGGTAAGCCTATGCTCGCCTTTTACGAGCTGCCTGGTAGGAAGGCAGATGGTTTATTCTGCAAAGAAGCCCGAACCAACACGGGACTTATAAATATGCTTTTTATGGAATGAAATGAAATTTATTTATTTGCGCACTGTGTGTTAAAAAGTTGTTATAAAGTTATTTCAGAATAACAACATATTCTACCACATTGTGGTGTGCAAATAAGTACTTAAGTAAATTAATAGAAATTATATACATTTTAAGATTTAAATCACAGCACTTATTTTTATTTTGGATAACTATTTTACTTATATGTTTATTAAGCTTTACAATTTATTACAAGTAATTTTAAAAGATTTTGATAAGACTGTTGTGCACACTATAAATATGTTTCATTTTCTGACATAATAGCCCAGTAAAATTTTAAATGAAACCATGACCTGACCAGTTTTGGCGCAATGAGTAAAAATGTGTTCATTAATACTTAAATAATGATATTATGAAAGAAATTTTGATTAAAATTTAAAATTAAATAAAATTTGCTGAGATGATGATACAAATGATTTGTAGAGGGGAAAACATATGTAGTAGTGTTAGTACATATTTATGTGATGCGCGCGCTGCGTGGTACAGGACCGTAATAATTATAGTAAGTTTTTATAATTAATTACAAAGCAAATTTAATTTTTATATTTTGCAGCTAAACTAAAGCAGATAACAAAAAATGAAGAGGAACTTTTTGGTGTAGATTTTTTTTCTCTACAACTTTTACTTGAAACTTTTTTTTCTATTTCCTACCGTTAATAAGTTATTTAAAAAAAAGGCAATTTTCAACCCTTTTTTTTTCATCCCTTTCCCCTTAATTTTAATCAAAATTTCTTTCATAATATCATTATTTAAGTATTAATGAACACATTTTTACTCATTGCGCCAAAACTGGTCAGGTCATGGTTTCATTTAAAATTTTACTGGGCTATAATAAACCTTTTATCGGACCTTTGTGCGCAGAATAAGTTGATTCCGTTTTCTAGCTGACATAAAAGTATATACCTATTTTATAAGATCTTTGTGCGCACTATAAGTTGATTCCCTTTTTCTGACTGACTTATCTATATATTAATACGTGATGTTAAATATTTGGACCCCTTTTTACGAAAATTGCGCGGATGGAGGAGCAAAAAATAGGGCACAATCATAGTTTATGTGTAGGAAAAGTTCAGAACGCTAATATTTTTCAATAACAATGCTTACAAAGTACATTAAATCAATAAATGAAACATAAACGATCACAGATGGCGCCCCATACAGTCTGAAAACTGAAAAAAAGTGGTTGGTCTTGAGAAATGAAGATGGTGTTCTTATCAACAAGATATTAAAATTTATTATGGTCGAATTTTAACCAACGGGCAACCACTACTAAATAAAAATATTTAATAGAAATTTGTGCACATAAGTTTTTTTCTATTAACCCAGGAGCGCTGCTGCACAACTCTAATCTAATACCATCTAATAATAACTAATTTGTCTTTGTCCATCACTGAAACATATCAACCCTACAAGCAACATTTTATTTATGTTCAGTTTAATTCAATTTATTCAATCATAAAAGCATCAAAACCACAATGGTCGCTGAATTCTATGGGTTTTTAGGTCCTTGACACAAATCCGTCCGACAAAATTAATTAACGTGGGCATATCAGTACGCCTATCTTATACATTTAAAGCGGAGAATAGAGTATTGTAACTTTTGAATGTGAGACCGTATGGAGACAAAACTATTGTCTGCGCTAGTTTATCTGTGGCGTAAGTCTGACCAACACAGACCATAAATAGAAGATAGGCCAATCAAAGCCAGAATTTTGTAATAGCTGCATATTGTACTAGCAGAAACAAAAGTCAACATTTTAACCGACTCTCAAAAGGGTAGGTTCTCTCAAGGATGACGTAAATGAGTTTTATTTTTATTTTGAATGAATCAATGAAATGAAATGAAGATATGATCGAGAGGGTTTTTAGATATATTAAATATTGGTTTTGTATGTGGTTTGTTAAATTCATTATTAACACCATAACTACCAGAGAAGCTATTGGAAATTTGCGTTGAAGTAACGGCTGCCCATCCGAACCCGATGTCAGCACCTGCGTATGACTGAACACCGGTCGCGACCATGCCAACCAAATTAATTGAAAGACCCCGTCACATTTAATCGGATCCTCCAGAACCAACGACGAGCCACTACTGCTCCTTCAAGTCCTGCCAGTAACCAGAACGCAGCACCAAGTCGAGGTACGGTTTCCCGGAAGACAGCCCTTGTTGTTGACTTTGTAGGAAACAGTTCAATCCATCTAAATATTGATGCCTCATGCTGAGCACTCTGCTCGGCACAAAAAGCCCGGTGAAGTTGCAAAAACCGTGAGATTAGCAACATATTCAAATTCAAATTCATATCATTCAAAAAAAGACTAGCAAAGATACCTATTAGAATTAAATGTGTAGTTTCTAGTTTACTGTCAGGATTATTTACAATTTAAATAGGACAACGGTGGACACTGAATCTCAGGGCCCTTACCATGAGTTTACGGCCTGTCAAGTTTACTGTACTCGCTACCGTCTCTGTAAATTATTTGTATAAAAACTTTAAGCAGCGCCTCTAACTAAGGGCCACTTGCACGTTCCTGGATTAAGTATTTAACTCTGAGTTAGCGTCTAACTAGGATTAAATCACCTTATATTTGACAGTTTAACTCAATTTCAAATGTAACCCGGGAATGTGCAAGTGGCCCTAAGAGAAATATATTTTTAGACCTAGAATGTCATTGATTTCGACAATTCTTACCGAACGTAATCTATACCAACTCATGGTAAAGGGTCTGAATAAGTAAGAGGACAAATATTAAACTCTATTTAGATAAAGGTCACCATGACATCCAATTAGACATAAAACTTACATACTTACACGCGTATTAGTACACGATTGCAAAACATATTAGGTACTTAATCTATAGATTTAGGCCGATAAAAAGTTGTTTCGAAACAGAAGATTGTTTACTCAATAAATTATGAAGCCATGATCGGAATTACTTAAAAAGTAATAAAATATCAAGTAATCACTAAACTATCACGGTCATAGTGTGTACTCCCTGAAAATGTGGATATTCTATATTTTTTCGTTTCTGATTTTAACTTCAGCGACTGCAAGCAATGATTTTTACTCTGGTTTGTATTTTTTTATAGTAACATACATATTTTAATTTTTATAAGTGTTGTTTAAACTAGAAAAATATTTATTCGAGCTGAAATTTTAAAGGGTTTGTCTATGTAATAATGTTGGATAATGCTAATCTTGATTTATAAAATTAAAAAAGACTCATTTATATTATGGCAGAATCATTTTTCCCGCATTAGTGATATTTAGGGATGTCTAGAATGTCATAAGTACTGCTAAGAGAACATTATGTCACATAGAGCCAATCTTCTTACAGGTTCTAAGTCTAAAAATACCTAACTTCACAAGCTTTACACCGGTAACATTATATGGCTTGGCTGTTTGGCTGCTGTTATAGTACGAGATCCAGCTGCAAATTTGTGTAGTTATCGAGCACATGCTAAAAATCACATTTTTAATCATATTCATGATAGGAGAATAAAAATCTACGAGGGTGCCAATCCAAATGTGACCGATAGTATTTTTAATTAAATTATTGTTAACTAGCTGCGCCCCGCGGTTTCACCCGCGTAAGTCCCAATCCCGCGGGAACTCCGGGATAAAAAGTAGCCTATATGTTATTCTGGGTCTTCAGCTACCTACATACCAAATTTCATCGTAATCGGCTTTGTAGTTTTTGCGTGAAAGAGTAACAAACATCCATACATCCATACATACAAACTTTCGCATTTATAATATTAATAGGATTGACTTTGCGGGAAAAATTTAAATAACCAAGCTCAACGGCAACTACGATTTTTTTAAGTATTTATATCTATTGCCGTGAAGTAAACGATGTTTTATTTCAGAACTTGATTAATTATATTTTTACCGCGAAATCAATTAACAATAATTTAATTTCAATACCATCGGCTACATTTTGTTTGGCACCGTGGTAGATTTTTATTCTCCTAATCATAAATGAGAGTAAAAATGTGAATTTTAGCATGTACTCGATAACTACACAAATTTGCAGCCGGATCTTAGAATATTACATTAAAGGCATAAGATGAAAATTTATTCCCTTTCCCTTAGAAACGGCTAAAGTCACATAGTTTGACTGAGGTGTAAATTAGAGTTAGGGCTTTCAGAGTCAGAGCGTGTAGAGCTTATAAGCTTGCCTCTACATTTCATTATTTGTTTGTTGTACCTGTGGCTGTGAGTGTCTTGGCTACACTTTATGATCGAATGTCTTTATTAAAATTGCATGTACTTACGTAAAATCAAGTTTTATAATTGTTCATTGTTAATATCATTTTAGGGGATAATTTAATTTTATATCCACAAGACAGATTTAATGAAAGTACTATATTCAACGAGGTTTTTGAAGTTTTAAGAAATATCATTAAAAATGGCAACTCTGATTATGGTATTCCCGTTCTAGACCCGTTAAAGTTTTTCGATTACAAAACCGAAATCAATATACGAAACGTTATAAAGTAAGTAAATATTTATATTGTGAGCTTATGCTATTATACTATGTATGCACATATGTGTGCGTTGTGTGATAGTGAGTGAGTATGTGCGTGCACGCGTGCGTGCATAAGGGGCCCGGCATAAGTGGGTATGCATGTGTGTTTATCGGTCTGTGGCATCATAACTCCTAAACGAATGGACCGATGTCAATGCGCTTTTTTTCTGAGACGGTTCTGAACTATAGTTTACGGATAGGTTTCTAACGAATTTGTATAAAATTTTATATTTTATGATTTTTCTTGATTTTTTTTACGCTATATCATAAGAAGGCAAACAAGCATTCGGATTTCCTGACGGTAAGAAATTCACGCTGCCTAGAGACACCACAGTTGAAAATGGTGCGTTGCCAACTTTAGGCCAGGATGTTAGGCCTCGAGCAAAAGTAAGTTTACCGGCTACCTTACCTTCCGAATTGTAACACGTCATGTCGTTATGGCGGCAGGAATAGGTAAAGCGGTGGTACCAATCCGGGTGAGTCGCTGCGAAACTCTACCGCCTAGTCAGATGTCAGGTGTTAGTGACCTATGCCCGCCTTTTACGAGCTGCCTGACAATGAAGACAAATGGTCTATTCTGCAAAGAAGCCCGGACGAACACGTGATTTGCTGAAAATATTACAAAATATATAATTAATTTCTATTGTTCCTAAGTGTCTAATAGGTACTGTGTAAAAATAGACATTTTAGAATTTTTGCAAAGTTTGAAATAACGAAGTTTTCATTTTTAGACTAGAGTAGAGTATCTTCACGCCCATATCCCCGAAGGGGTAGGCAGAGGCACAACCAGGCCACCCACGATTAGCCGAAGATACTAAGTCCCACAATGTGATAGGTGGCAAGCCTATCGCCAACCGGGCACATATCCTATCCCGAGCAAAATTTTTTTTTGATAGAAAATTGGAAAAACCCAATTCTCTTGTTGTTGCCCGACCTAGGATTCGAACCCGGGACCTCATGCAGTCAAGGTAATAAGACTTTTTTGATGTTTGTTGCATTTTTTCAGGGCAAATATATTTTTTGACGATGTGTCCATAACTGGTTTGGGAGATTTTAAAGTAACAAAAAGCGAATTTTTTAATAAGGAAATGGCATTTGATATTGGCGTCACTTTTCCGTCGCTATTGTTTAAGTCAGGTATACTGTATTGCACATTATTAAATAATTATACGTAGTAAGTAAGTACCTTCACACCTGTATCCCCGAAGAGGTAGGAAGAGGCACAACCGACCCACGACTAGCCGAAGACAGTAAGTCCCACAACGTGATGAATACCTATCGCCAATCGGACGGAAATTTAAAATATACATTTTCTATTATTTTTTTGTTGCCGGATCTGGGGACCAATCTCGGGACTTCAAGAAGTCAAGTCCGACGCCGGACCGCTAGACCACGGAGGTAACTATATAATTACATATTATAAGTAAATATAAAATAGAGACCTCTAATGGTATTACATATTTGTAAGAAATTTTAATTAAAGACAAACGCACATTATATTTATTTTTCCAATTTTTTTGTGAAAACTTCTTTACCAGCGTTGTGCATTTTTTGTGTTAGTTTAAAAATTAAAGACAGGTTACCTTGATCGAAAATTCAAAACAGAAGGAGAGTAAAACCACTGTATGATGTCGCCGCATTTCATACTGTGATTTTTGTTTCACCAGTGGTCGCAATTCATAATATGAGCCTTGTGTCTTACATTACGGGCAATGTAGGTAAATTTTTTTTGGTATCGAACAAAATCAACTAAATGAATATTATATTTTTACCACACAAATTATAGCACTTTTCTACAAAACATTATTCCTTAACGATTCCAAAATATCAAAATTGCACAATGTTAATACCTATTTAAGTTTTCACTTTTGCCGGCACTACCAGAGTGCAATTAGTCGATAATTGTTAATTAAAATATATTTTCATTCAAATTTCATTTATGTATTTGCAATAAGGGTTAATAAAGTACAAAATCTTACATACAAACCTTCTTAACTGTGCTAGCCTATTTCGTCATATGCAAATAACAAAGGCAAAAGCATTTAAAATTAAAGCGTTTAAAATCTGGGTCCTAGTAAACATTTTGTATTTTTACAAAATAACATATTATACCTAATCTGACCCGGGATTCGAACCCGATCTCATGCAGTCAAGTCCAACACCTGAACCACTAGACCACAGAGGCGATAATTTATATGTATCGATAATTTATATTGTTATGTTTATGTATGTAGCGATATGTATAATAAGAACCGTTATGTTCCTGCGTGTATATTAAAAAATCACAAGAATATTAATATTACTAAAAGTAGGTTTTAAAAATAAGTTTGCAAATAGTTACAGGTAAAAAATTAAAGCAACAAGTTTGCAGTACGATGCAACCAGTTTTTTTATTTTAAGTTGATTAACAAGTAACAGAAAATGTAAACTATGTTTCAGAGCACTATGGAATGAAAGGTGATGTTTTTGGAGCAGTTCCTCTCGCTGGCGATGGAATTTTTGAGTAAGAACTAATACCAATATAATATCTGAATGTAGTTACATAACAATAGTTATAGAACCACTACTCTCGTAATAATAATACTATATTCATTGTACAGTTACTGCCTAAATACACAAAGACCACCTTTTTAATTAAATGACAGGGTCAGTACTGGTATTATCGCGTTCGGCTTTCGAGGACAAGATAACCGGTGCACGAATAATACAGTCATTTTACAGTTAATGCCTAAACACACAAAGACCACCTTTCGTGTGAAATAACATGTTCAGTACTCAACGTTTCGCATTATCGTGTTCAACTTCGGAGAGTAAGACAAGATAACCGGTAAAGATAACCGATTGTCAGAAAATGATATTATGATATCTAGTATCCATAACCGACGGTTGTCTCTTGCTAACTTGCTATTAGGAGAGATGCATACTTATAGAAGAAAGCAAAATATTTATATAAAAGAAAGCAAAATATTTAACACCTGTTTGGAAATGACTTGCTATTAGGAGAGATGCATACTTATAGAAGAAAGCAAAATATTTATATAAAAGAAAGCAAAATATTTAACACCTGTTTGGAAATGACTTTTATACTCATCTATATATAAAAACAAAGTCGGGTTTGTTACAACACTTGTAACTCGAGATTTGAAAAATATTATGAAAGATGAATCGATGAGTCATGATAATTAAACCGATTAGGCTGAAAATTGATGTAGAGGTAGCTTAGAACTGGGAGAAGGACATGGGGTACATTTTATCCCATCAAGGAAAAACGACATTTTAATTTCCCCGTACAAACTGAACGGACGGAACGAAGTTCGCCGGAACAGCTAGTATAATATAAAAATGACTGCCCATTGCATTTGGTCATCCCATCACGCCTGAACAGAGAGACCAAATTCGTTAATTTATTGTAAGTAATTGTCAGGAGACGGTTAAGATTATGAACCAAAGAGTAGGTATATAAACACTACATAAGAGGCGGGACTTGCACAGATACATAGCAAACCCGAATTTGTATAAGGTTTACTTGAAAAAGTATATCCCGTATAATTTGAAAGTAAGTCTAATGGCATTCAGATATAAGACTCCCATAGATACATAGCAAACCCGAATTTGTGAAAGGTTTACTTGAAGAAGTATATCGCGTATAATTTGAAAGTAAGTCTAAAGGCATTCAGATATAAGGCAACTAGTGTCATATGATTTGGGGGAATTAAAATCATTGAATTTTTTTTTTATTTTTTGATACGAAAGTTGCGTCAAACTGTTATGAACAAAATCTTGAGACTGGACAAAGTCTGTCGTATAAGCCCGTCATATTAAATTGCAAGAATTATAAATTTTTATATATTTTTTTTGCAGAATTAACTTTATATATCAGCCCGGCATATTAAATTGCAAGAATTATAAATTTTAATATATTTCTTTTGCAGAATTAACTTTATAGACTTGAGTTTTTCTGGAAAGATTTATTTGAAACAATCAGAAGATGGGAAACTTATATTTATAGACAAATTAATAAACCCGGAATATGATTTATGGCGAGTAGAAGTGAGTATTAATAAATCTTAATGTATTTAGGTAAATTACACATCACATTGTTTGTTCGAGATGACCTCCTAAACTACTTGATCGATTTTAATAAAAATTGCAAGCCATGTGCAGCTTAATCCAAGTTGATAGTTAGAATAACTTACATCTCTATTTATATTCACAATAACAAATTAATAAACAACTCCTGACAGGGTAGCTTTTTTCGCAAATCTTTTTTTTTAGCTGAGTAGTATTTTCCCTCGTGTTGGTCCGGGCTCCGTTGCAGAATAGACTACCTGCCTTCCTGCCAGGCAGCTCATAAAAGGCTCATAATAGGCTTACCATCACTAACACCGTGACATCTGACTAGGCGGTAGATTTTCGCTGAGACTCACCTGGATTTGTACCACCTTCTTACCTATCCCAACCACCATAATGTCATAACGTGTTCCGGTTTGGAGTTTATGGTAGCTGGTAAACTTACTTCTGCTCAAGGCCTAACATCACCACCTCAGGTTGGCAACGCACCATTACCACCTTTTGTGTCTCTAGGCGGCGTGAATTTCTAGCCATCAGGAAATCCGTCTGCTTGTTTTGCCTTCCAATATCATACAAAGAAAAATTTCAAGAAATTAGAACCGAATAATGAAATAACTTGCGTAGTTAGTCTATTTCATTGCATAGTTAAAGGTTTTTATTTAAAATTTATTACTAGAAACAGTTTCAACATTAAAGTGTTTTGAAGTTGTTACATCTTTCGATAAGAAGTATATTTACTCTTACTTTAGTACTCTATATAATAATCTCTTACAAAAAAATCTACACGCCATATCATCGAAGAAGTGGGCAGAGGAAAAACCAGGACAACCACGACTAACCGAAGACACAAGTCCAAAATATGATCGGTGACAAGCCTATCGCCAACCGGGCTCATATCCAATCCTGGGCTATCATGTTGTTATTGTTATTAGAAATTTTAAAGTGGAAATATTCTATTTTTTTGTTGTCCGACCCCGAACCCGGGACCTCAAGAAGTCAAATCCGTAGCCGGACCGCGACCGCTAGACCCACAGTGCCTCTCTCCCTCTCCCTCCCTCCCTCTCTCTCTTACTTTAATCAATTTTTTTCTATTTCAGTCGAATATAGAACTTGATAGGAACTTCGATGACATCGCCAACGCTGTAATAGAAGACATCATACCGTTGTATCTTAATAGGTTTAGTAAATATGTTACGCGTAAATACACAGAAATGTTAGTAAATGTAATAAATGATTATTTAAGTACAATAGATTTGTGGTAAATTAATAATTAATTAATTAATATGAATAAACATTTATTAAACAAATTTATTTAATAAATTATTAAAATAGACTAAGTTAACGAAAGTATTGGTGGTTCAGATATTTTAGTACAAGCACTGGTCCCGGGTGCTTGGGAGAAGTGACAATTTCACAATTTTTAAACACAGAAAAAACACCATCTTTGACACAATTAGGATATCTTTCGCCGATAAAATCGGACAAATTGTGAAAACTCAAATGGCATTTGTCAGCGAAACACCAGCTTTACTACATTAATAAACGCGCATAAAGTACGCCAAAGTTCAACCTGGTATTTACAGTCTTTATTGCAATTTGATACAGACTATAATATCAACAAAATTTTACTCCTACTTTAGTCTACGTTTTTTATTAGACGGCAAGGGTTAAGATACTGCCCGAGATTAAGTTTTTCCCGTCTTTAAAAATTGTGAGTAGCTAATTCTATGATTTAAATTAATATTTTGAACAGCAGCGTAGTCAGATAAACGTAGTCCAGGGGGATACCATAAGCTCTTTTAGCAATTTTTTATTTATCAAAATTATTTTCTATTAGCAATTATTTTAATACTACCAATTGTCATTGGAGAAAAACAACCTTATATCGTATGATATTAAGCTGCTTTTAGAGGTAAATATTTAGCAACACAGAAATAATACTGCTTTAAGATCAGCAACCCCCCAATTCTTGTACTCAAGAAACGAGTAGTTTTCCTTACGACTGTACCAAAGTCATTTGTAGGATGTAGGATATCTAACGGTTTGTTGGTTGTATCTACATATTTAAAACTATGTAATACCTCCATAATTCCACACTACGAATACTTACGGATTACATTTAGTAAATTATAAGAACCGGACATTAGTTAAATTATACTTTTCAATCATTACGTAAAAATTAGAGTCCGAATATCATAGGTATTTCAGTTGTTTTTTTTTTGTGTATATCATCAAATAAACTCAGATAATAGCGGTAAGTGCCGAGCTAATAGGCTGTTTTATTACATTACTGTTTTTAGTAAAATTTGGTATTTACTTGATATTAAATAAAAGTCGAGTTGCGTTAGATATTATTAATGAAATAATAGTGAAATCTTTAAAAACATTTTTTTATTTAAAAATACATGATATTTTCGACACAAAATTCCAACAACATGCATAGGCATCTATCATGTACAGAATCTATGGTTGCATTTTTCGTTACCCTGTCATTTACTCGATGTATACACCACAGACGTAAATATCTATGTAGGTACCGTAGGTACGTATCTTTAGAGCTGAACCCTTACCACAAGTTTACGGCTTGTCAAGTTTACTATACTCACTACCTTCTCTGTAAATTATTAGCATGAAAACATTGAAAAGTGCCTGTGTTGGTAACTAACAGAAGCACATTTTTAGATCAAAAGTGTCATAGATTTCGATAAGTAACTTACCGACTAATGTAACTCATGGTAAAGGCTCAGACGTACTTACTCGTATAGGACTAGTCTCTAGAATTCTAAAAATATACACGATTTATCAAACTTTTAACTACTTAATTCCTTGTGTACCTATATAAAAATTAATTCTCCAGTTTCCTTGGTCTATGCACCAGGCGTAAATGGATGGAACAATTTTTATGTTTTTTTTCTTGTTATGTTAATTATTGAAGTGAAAACTTCTTTAGCGGCGTTGCACACTTTTCTTGGAATGGGTAAAAACCTTTAAAACCAGCGTCATGACACGTGACCTGATTGAAAATTCGTAAGACGGATGGTGAGTAAACAGCTGGCGCGACATAGGAGAGGAAGTATTACCCTCTCTTTCTATGGCGCAGCGAATATGCCTGCGCCTGCTGTTTCGTGACGACGCAGGGCGCTTGCGCGAATGTTTGTGTACGACAGCGCCATAAATAAATATTGTATTTTACCACATAAATGATAGTATCTACTTTCATATTGATAATTAAAGCAATTCGTGCAAAATTATTCCCTAACCATTCCAAAATATCAAAAATGCACAACGTTAATATTCAAGTTTTCACATCTGCCTGCACTTCCGGAGTGCAACCCGTCGTTTTTATACGAAAAGATTGTTATGACCGCCCGCCGCGAGAGGCTTACCCTCAAGGATCCAAGCCTTGCCGTGGCGGGCAGGCAGATCATTTTGGGGTCCCAGGGTAACTAATTGGACCAGGACGGTTCTTAGCACCCCTCTCTGGCCAAAACTTGACACGGGAAGATGGATCTCAACAGGTACAGGATTGCCTGTTACCACTAAGATCCCGAAGTCACGGAAATATATACAGTAATGGGACTCGGCCCTGTTCATAAATTAAATACCTACAGCACGTGACAGGGAATGGGTACAAGCCTTCAGTATAACAATTCCATGTACCTATTTAAATTTCTTTCTATTTTTGTGTTAGTAAATAATGCATTTTTTTAAAAACAAATTAAATCGTTTAAAAGATATGATATTTCCCCGTGTTGGTCCGGGCTCCTTTGTAGAATAGATCATCACTAACACCGTGACATCCGACTAGGTGGTAGAGTTTGGCAGCGACTCGCCCGGATTGGTACCACCGCCTTACCTATTCCTGCCGCCATAACGTCATGACGTGTTCCGGTTCGCAGGGTGAGGTAGCCGGTAAACTTACTTTTGCTCGAGGCCTAACATCCCGACTTCAGGTTGGCAACGCACCATTACCACCTTTGGTGTCTCTAGGCGGTGTAAATTTCTTACCAACCGGAAATCCGTCTGCTTGTTTGCCTTCCAATGTCATAAAAAAAACAATTACAATCGGGACAAAAAAGAAAGTAGTATAAATGTAAAACTAAAATAAACAAGGTAGGTACATAATTTCAAATGAAGACATAACAATGTTATACATGATTATATTGCAAGTAAATACCACATCAAATAACACAAACACAACTTTTGCTTTTCAAGTAATGTACTTTTACAAAAGTTTTAAAAGTAGTTAATGTTTGTGCAAGTCTAATATTAGTTAGTAAACTATTCCATAACTTTACAGCTTCACAGAAAAAGAGCGCCCATAGAAATTTGTGTCATGTGAAGGTACGAATTATTTATAGGTACTTTCTTTCTTTCTTTAGGTTTTGGCCTTCACGTTAGTATTTAGCCATTAGTCAAGTAGAAATTTGCATCGAATTTTAAATCATTTTCAATTAATTATAATTAGTCATCAGTCATAAGTCGTCAGGAAATAATGTCAGGCTCTTGGGTAAAGCGGTGGCTCATTACACAAGCTCTGTAATGAGATTTGGCGGTAACGAGGAAATACACGATACGCTAATTTCTTCATGATTATTTCATTTGTGCACTTTCACTGAACAAAATTGTACAAAATGCCACCAAAATTGACTAATTTCACTCAATATTAACACGAAATTCAATAATTATGAAAAAACTTCGACCATCTTTTCTCTCGATGGCGCCAAAACTCCTTACCCTACTTATAAAATAACATGTCCTCTGACTGATTCATCATCGCCGAGTTACAGCCATGAAATTTGGTGAGAAAGGTCGTTTTATTGAGTAGACACCCACTAAAGACAGAATTTCGGAAAACCCACGTAGGAGTTGAAATAGGCGTTAAAAGTTTGTATGGAAGACCGTAATTTTTTAAGTTAGGAACATGAAATTTTATTTTTGGGTTTGAAATACGGGTTGACAGGGGTGACATGAAAAAAATGGGGGTTGAAATACGGGTTGACAGTTTGAATGAATGAATGAATACACTTTATTATGCACCAAAATTTACAAAATAATACTAAGGTGCACAAAGACGGTCTAATCGCTTCAGGGCGATCTCTAAAAGACAACCTTAAGTTTATATGTAAGTTCTTATTATTGTGGTATACAAAGAAGTCTTTAATTAAAATATTATTCTAAATTAATCAGTAAACATATTACTAACTGCCACGCGACCAAAGCCGCGGGTCAGTATAATACTTTACCGTGCCGAAGTGGTGCACGCCTCGCCGCGTCATGTCTTCGTGCACAACTTTTGATGATTTTCCACGTGGTGGCGTGGGTCTTAAACATTAGGCGCATACATGGGATACGTTAACACCTCTACCAACGAGGAGGTCTATTTTGATTTCAAATTCAAAAACTATTATAAAGATGGCGCTTCCTTCAACAAAATAATTTTGTTTAGGGTGCCTACACATCAAAGTGGAATCCGGGAAAAGCTTACGGTCATGCAACGGAGATAGGTGCGAACGGTCAACGGGAGACGTGCTGTAAAAATCGTTGGCATGCCATCGACTTATTTTAAAATAAGCCCGTCGTGACAACGGCTAAAAGTTATCAGTTAGTAAAGAAAAACGAGTGAGTAATAATGAATTTTTTTATTATAGAAGGGGAGACCAAGGGCGATTTCGAAATTACGTCGAGCTGGTCTGATAAATTAAAAGCGATGAAAGGGAATAGGAATAACTATGTTTCTGTCACCCGCTTACGTCAATCCCAAATTGTCATATGAATCTTATAGCTGTTAGTTAATAGTATCTCGTAGTTAACACGTTCTACAAAAAGAGCAAGCATTAATTATTTGTCTGTATTTCTGGAAATTGACTTCTTTTATAAGTGCCTATAAATGTATAGGCACTTATAAAAGAAGACATGCTAAACATTTAACAATATTTATGATTTCATAACTAAAAATTTCGAATCACTATTATAACTTCCTGTTTACAAGTTATGTAATTTTAGCATAGGAAGCACCTAATGGCAACAAAAATAGAATAAGAATTGAGTTTTTTTGAGACAACGTAATATGGTTTTGTAGCAAATAATAATAATTATTAATTATGAGTTAGAATACGTCCTCGTATTATCATATTGATAAAATGATTATATTATAATTTGTAGCGACAATCTAAATTGAGATTTTTTTATTCGATAAGCTAATACGATAAATTGTTTATAATTTAATTTACCACTTGCCGTAACAATATCGGAGATTATTCCTATTTTTATCAGTTACAGTAGATTAAATATCTATTTGTTTAGAGCCATTACACGCTCTTAAGTTTAATGTACCCACGACCTTAATGAAATCTAGGGTCCAAATCTCCTAAAAGTAAATTCGATATTTATGACTTATACCCAACACACACTATACACAATTTTTGTTTACCTCCTAAATAAGATATTCATCACTGGCAAGTGTAGTTAAAATCTTATAAATATTTATCACTTAGTATTAGACCTAAGAACAATTTTTAACATTAATAGTTTTCTCTTATTACGTATTATAAGCAAAATACATCTAATTTCTCCTAATGGACATAAATGTATATCCATTCTATATATCATATCTATAACCATTGTTAGAAAATACAAAAAAATTAGTAATGCTTTGGATTTGCTCAGAATCTAGCCCGGAACCTAAAAAAAATATTTCAAACTTGAAGCAGTTCAAATACATGCAGTTTT
The DNA here is from genome assembly GCA_002245505.1 of Calephelis nemesis. Lineage (NCBI taxonomy): Eukaryota > Metazoa > Arthropoda > Insecta > Lepidoptera > Riodinidae > Calephelis > Calephelis nemesis. Next base: position 324,887 of record NJDD01001718.1, on the reverse strand, counting down.
CAAATATTTCTTAAAACCTTAGGTATTGGTAGGCTAAAACTACTAATATGTTACAGGTATGCTTCTTAGAACAATCAATTCTTTTTTTAACTGACCGCCTCATTGGTCGAGTCGTATTTGGAGTTCGTACACCCCTAAAGTAACTCCATTGACCAACTGCTAGGCTCGCGTTTGATTCCCGACGGTGACAGACACTTGTGTGATGGACATTTAGATGTCTTAGATGCATTTCCTACTCTGGGTATTTATTAAATTTATTCCGATATCTATTTAAGTATATCTATGTATTAGAATCGTTGACAAATATACAAGCATATAATTTGCTTACTTTCAACTGCCGTCAACGAAAATAATGTGGCTACTGTTAAGCGGTTAATTGAAGAAAACCTCCGGATTCGAGGACTATTGGGGATTGGTATGAGCCAAATTCAGAAAATTTAACACCAATAGTCGAAAGTTCGCAAACTTTGTTGTCGTTGAATTCCTCGTGAACTGACAGCGGAGCAGAGGCTGGCTCGCGTTGAATGGTGCTCACAGATGCTACTGAAGTACGACGACGGACATTCTAATGCTATTTATGACACTGTCACAGCAGACGAAACGTGGATTTATTGTTATGAACCCGAAAAAAAAATAGCAATCTTGTGAATGGGTGTTTGAAATTGAGAACAAGCCAACAAAAATGAGACAGGCGAGAGACGGATCCCATCTGTACAATTCCATTTGAAGATCAAATGAGTGTTTATACCGAGTGGTATTATACCATCTGTTTATCCAGGGTGTTAGAAAAAGTTCGCGAAAGGCGACCCAAAAGCCGCCTTCTCCTACACCATGATAACGCTTCTTCACACACGGCCAACAAAACAACGTCATTTTAGGTTCTGAAAAAGTACATCTCGTACTCATTCTGCGCATAGCCCCGACCTAGACCTAGATCTGTGGCCTCCTGTTTTAAAAAATTGTTCGATCGTATGAAGAAATGTTTAAAATGTAAAGCAATAAACATAAAATCTGGGTCATGTTGTTTTTTAAGTTACGCTATACTTAAAGTGTGACCTACGTATTTAATTACCATTTGCATAATTGTTTTTAAGTAAATATCAGCGAACAAACGTGACTCCATCAGGTCTATCAGGTAAGAGAAAAAAAAACCGTGACCTATATTACAATAGGGACCGTATAGGCACTATAGATGTTATAGGTGCGTCGCTGTCGTATAGGCGGGTGGAAAGTGTACCCGCTAGCCTACCCTCTAGACCGGCACATGACAGAGTCATCACGTAAGTCAGGAATAGGTAACAGTGGATCCCTACCAAGGCAAGTTGCTGCACAAAACTCTGCTACCGTTAGCAAATATATGTTATCTGTTATTTGTAATGTCTGGAAGAAGAGTTTGAAGAATGGTTACGATATGTAAAACAATGACAGACATATCAAACAAAGCTTTAATGTCAAGAGTATAAATAGGTCGGTACCTTCCTAGTATTTAGAATGTAGAGGAACAGTTTGTTATGACAGTCCATTAAGGTGTTTCCTTTGATCTAACATAAACACGATTTCAAAGTGATGTAAGTGTAAATACTTACTACTATAACTACACATTTTATTAAATATGAAAGATTACGACTTTGAGTGTATATAAATTATGTGTATTAAATTTCACATATTTGTTTTTTTTCTTTTATGATTGCATGCGCCTGAATTTATGTTGGACCTGCCAGTACAGTAGCACTATTTAAATTATGCACTTCGGCTATATTCCGAATCTGAATCCGAAGTCCGAATGTATTTTAAAAAAATTACATAACTAATCATTTTGCTTAAATTTAGATTAGGTCAATTTAAAAATAAAGGGATAAAGTGAAAAAAAGGGTAAAAAGTATAAAGCCGAAGCCCATCATTTAAATAGTAGTACTGTAACGATTTTATGGTTGTACCCTTCCTCAAGAAATGCCCATATGTTACAATATAATCTTTAATCGCCTCTAATGTCTAGTCACATCAGGTCCCGGGTTCAATTCTCAGGTCAAGCAAATCATAACTAAGTTTTATAGTTTTCTTATACAGAGAATATTATTTAGGCTAGGATCAGTGCCCGGTTGATTGGTGTGATTGGGATTGTAATTCTGCCTACTTATCTTCGGGATACGGCCATAAAGATAATTTCTTATTCGACTTTTTATATTTTTTTAATATAATCTGCAGTTCCAGAGATTAGAATGGTATGCAAGAAAGCCATCATCCGATATCCCAAGAGCAGGAAAATAACAAAAACTCTCAGATCAAATTTAATTGGCTGAGGCTGACAAGCTTGTTATCTTAGGCTTCTTTACTTTTACTTTTCTTTAGGCTAGTCGCTTTCCGCCTGGATTGTAGTCATACTCTATCTTTGAATATAGATATTTGCGATTTTTTATCAATTATCATAACAATTTTTTATCACAACAAAATTATAAGTGCCGTGATTGATGCTAATCTTAGATAAAGATATCTACTAATTCATTTTATTAGCAGCTTATGTTGAACTGATTTGCACAGTCGTATTTGTGCAGGACATCGTAATATCATCAAGGTGAGTGTCCAGTTCTAAATACTTTGAACCTGTGCACTGTGAGTCACTTCAGTAAAATGTCATCAATACATCAATTATTCTAATAATTATTTGAGACACGTAGATTTTAACTTGAAAAATTATAATTCCTAAATTCAAAGTTATTTTGTGCCTTCGCATTGTCTCCACAGAATAAGCAATTTCTTCGAGGTAATCGTTTTTATAATAAGCTTTCTGAACTATGAAATAACTTTAAAAATATTTTAAGTTTTGTATAAACTTGTGTATAAAAATATGTTACTAGGTGGTAGAGTTTAGCAGCGACTCGCCCGGATTGGTACCACCGCCTTACCTATTCCTGCCGCCATAACGTCATGACGTGTTCCGGTTTGGAGGGTAAGGTAGCCGGTAAACTTACTTTTGCTCGAGGCCTAACATCCCGGCCTTAGGTTGGCAACGCACCATTACCACCTTTGGTGTCTCTAGGCGGCGTGAATTTCTTACCATCAGGAAATCCATCTGCTTGTTTGCCTTCCAATATCATAAAAAAAAAAATTATAGATATTCAGAGGACAGCAAACTAAAATCATCATTACCATCATAGCGTTTAACCTGGTTGTTCCTCACATTTTATAGAAACGATAGGTTGGCTTTCATAAGCAAACATCAACACTTTTTAAGATCATCAAAATCGCTAAAACTGAGTCCATGGAATAGTTGCTGTGCACTCAGCCTGCCTGTTTACGTAAAACATGATCATACCACCTTACGCGAAATTCCAGCAATTCATCTGCTTAGGTAAGAACATACAGGCCGCAACGTACGAGTTTGCGACTGATACTTCTACAATCGATACTTCTACAATACTTTACTCTTCACATCTATCGAAGCAAGTTCATCCTCGAGACATGCAATATGTTCACTGACAAACTAACTATAATTCCTAGTTATAGTGTCATATACCTGTTTTAGCTTAACAGGCATGTTGTCCAAACTGATGTAATTCAGGCAGAGATATCGTTATCAAACTGGACGTACGAATAAAGGATCGAAGGTACTTAAAATCTAAAAAAAGTTGTCTAGGCACTTAGCTACATCTTTACTTTTTCGTACAGATGAGGGAACTACTCTACTCGGTCTTGGCCTCCTGTATTTTTAGCATACCGCTTTCAAACAAACCCTCCGTCTATTTAAGTATCACACCCAAAAGTCACACTAAGCACTCCGTTTAGTATCTATGAGAGCAACACCGTCGGTAGTGAATCGTCCGTGCTTTCTAAGAGTACCTACAATGTCACACTAAATAACAACGGACCTTGTACTGAACCCTAGCATAATACAACTGTAACAGTGAAAGACTTTTGAGTCACCAACAGCAGTCCTAAATATTAATGCAAATTAATGGTAAATATCCTGGGTGATATCAAAGCAGATTTTCCGGAACAGCCTCATTATCCACCAAATTATGCACAGAGCACATAACAAGTTTTATTTCTCTAGCAGCATAAAAATACTTCTCTTAATTATTGTAACTTTGACACACTTTATTTCTTAAGTTATTATTTGCAAAAAAAATAAGAAACAGCACAAGTTTGTTTCTTTAACTTCTTCCGGCTTCTACTGTCAACTTGAAATAAATCTTATTCTTATTAAAAAAAATTAGGGTACAATACAAACAAAACTAAAAATAACAATATAAAAAGCCTACCCCAAACTATAAATCAAACTGAAGTTTTTAAATTATATGAAATTCAAAAACTTTCAAATAAATTCAGCTCCCCTATGCATCTACCTACTTCTTTAAAATAACACTAGCACTATTCCAGACAATTTATTTTACACTTAATTATATACGTTAGGTTAAGCAGGGCGTTCCCGTTAACGATATTTAGTCTATTTTATTTTAACTTTCAGTAGGTATTTGGTTGTCAGTCACTGACCGTCAATAAATTGTATTTTAGAAAAGTTCGAGTATGTTTAAGTTATTGTTATACCACAGTTATAAAGTTTTAAAATGAACCAAATTAGAAATATTTATGATTCACAAATTACAGTAGCTTCACATTATTTGGCCTTCAATATGACCGTTGAGGAACGATATCAATGTCAACAATCGCAAAAATGTTTAAATCGTTTTATCAGATGCAATCAGAATCAGAAACTAATTACTGGAAAATATATTTTGTCGGCTAAAATCTATTGTGATATCTAGTGCTGGCAAAATCTCGAGCTTTGTATGAACCAATTAGGTTTAGTGAGAGTTTTAACTTGTTTTTGAGTAAGGGAACGTACCCTTATTACGTTACCCGTTTAGGGGGGGGGGTCTTTAAAATACTATCAGTTACAAGAGAGGGTAACAAATTTTTGTTACTTAGTCGATTTCGCCAATAGAAATTTCGGACTATACTCGATATATTTGCAATTTTGCATGCTTCTAAAACTCACAGCTAGTGGCGCTGACGAAAGTATAATGATACGCCAGCTGATTGAAAATAGACACAGGCAGTTTGTAGTTTAGTGAAGTTGTCAAGCAAGTCCACGAGAGTCTACGCTATACAATAATTACCACAAGAAACTTGAAGGAGTCTTTGCATATACTATGAGTGGTTACCGAAGGGAGGGAGGGGTCGAAAAATCTTGAAAAATAGGTCACGTAGTATGGGTACGTTCCCTAAGGGACTCTTTATTGTAGAGGAACACAAGATAGAGATTTAGGGAGTTACTCGAGTGTGTAATTAAACAATACCACAACAATCACATATAAAAGTTCTATAACAGCGCGTGTAGGTTTTCTGTCAACATTTTTTTGTCTTGAAAATATACTCGAAAGTGTGAGATTAAGGCACGGTGCGTTTATTTCAAGCCAGTATACGAGTATTTAATTTGACGATTGGAGGATACTTTCTTTGTTCTTGAAAGTTTCTGACCCTCCCATTCCTCTACTTGAAAGAATACTTCACACGTACGGCACTAAATAGAGCTTTTATATTATTATGGAGATGTTTAACAATTGTACAAGGTATCTCCTTCATCATAATCTGACGCGCTCGTGTAACTTCCAAAATAATCTTCTGCTCCCATTCTATTATCAACTATGCAGGGTTACATTTAAAGAACCGGCCTTTGAGAGACGGTACGGAATCGGATAACGTATTCGATATATTATGAAAAAATTAAAAAAATACAAGTTTTAATTTTTATTCGACTCTTCTAAATATAAGATGCATGATTTCGTAATCAAAGCATTCCACTGATTCCTTGCGACCACAATCGCATGCGCAAGCTAGTGACGTCCTTAATCGTACTAGGTAGAACGTAACGTGACAAGTGAAGTATTTTTTTGCAGACTATTTTAAAGTATCTTCACGCCCATATCCCCGAAAGGATAGGCAGAGGCACAAATAGGGCACCCACGACAAGCCGAAGACACCCACAATGTGATAGGTGGTAGGCTATCGCCAACCGGGCACATTTCCAATCCTGAGCAAAATGTTTTTTATTAGAGAAATTAAAATGCATTATCATTTTTAACAAAGGAGAAGGTTCTCAATTGGACCTGTATATATATTTCTTTGTATGTACACCGATTTCGAGGTTTCTGAACCGATTTATGAAATTATTGTTTGATGCGGAATAATTTGATTCAGGTAGGCCTATTAGTTTTTATTTTATAACCATTTTTTATCCATTTTCACCTATCCCGATGTTTGTTTGTATTAAATTAAATCATATCAGCAACAAAAAGAATTAAATAAAAATAACTAGTATGTTAAAAAAACCGACATCAAAACTAAAAAGTAAAAAATCATAAAGAATTAATATTAATTATATACTACCTATTATTTATATGTGCTATTTACTAATAGGTCTGAAGTCGGTGCCAATCTAATTTGATAATTACTTATTACATAATTTTAAGTTTAAGGCTGTCTTATGTACCTCACTTTATCAATTCTTGAATCAGTTCAAACGCTTGTATTTGACAATAATTAATAGGCTGAATACCACTTAAGGCAAACCTTGAAAATGCATTTTAGTTGAAAACTTTTTTAGATTCGAATATGTTTTTGTAATCTGGTGTTTAAAATTTTGCTTTAAATGTTTACCTACGTTTTGTTTCATAATTATCGAATTCGAACCGACTAAAGCCAACACTAGTGTATTTAGGCACTTTTCATAGTTATTTCTAGTTTTACATTTTATCTCCAAATGGAACATAGTGTTATCAAAATTTGAATATGCTCAAGACCGGTAATTTTATTTTAATTGCGTAATCAGTTTCGGAAGTGAAGCCAGTGCTCCTGTCGTGTTCCGACTTGGAAGTTAGGATAACTGTTTATACGATGATTACTCGGATGACTAAACATTCGAGCCTAAAGAGGAAACGTTCTATTTCTCCACGTTTATTAACGGAGAGTATTTCATACCGTCTGGAATTAATGGCTTGTATACTTTTCCTATTGAGTACCTATAATTAAAATCAAAATTCCTGCTAAAACGAGCTCGAGAATTTTTTGCGAGACTAAAAAACAAGGGAACTTATTAGTTACTGATCGCTCTGTAGAAAACTCAGAGCACTTTGTAGAGAAAAAACATGTATTATTTGCCTGATTTCTTTACAATTTTCCCAGTTTTTTTCTTTAAAACTTTTTTAAGCCCAAAATGAAATATTTAAAAAAATAGAACAGTAGGTTTAGCCGTCGTTGATGGTCTGTGCCTTTACCATGGTTTTGTATAGATCACGTTCGGTAAGTTACATGTCGTAATCTATGACACTTTTATTCTAAAAAGGTGCTTCACTTAATTACCAATAGAGGCGCTGTTCAATGTTTTTATACAAACAATCTACAGAAACGGCAGCGAGTATAAACTCAAGGTAAGGGCTTTGGTCATGATTTAACGGCTCGTCAAGTTTACTATGTTTCGTCTTGCTACCGTCTCTGTAAATTTTTAGTACGAAAACTTTGAACAACGCCTCTATTGGTAACTATGAGAAACACATTTTTAGACCAAAAGTGTAATAGATTTCGACACGTGATTTACCGAATGTATTCTATACCAACTCATGGATCATCACATCACATTTAGCGATTCATATTATCTGTATGTATTTTTATTAACTGAATCATTCAATCACTTCTTTTATTTTCAGGATGAAAGTCTTAGCTATTCTTATGCTTTGCGCATTGGCTGCAGCATCACCAACTAATGAAGTACAACAAGTTGATGTTCCAGCATTCAGTAAGTGGATATGTGTCTGTATGAGTCTGCGTGTTTTATTAAATTTATCTCAGTGTTTATTCCTTAAATCTACCCTCAATAAATTCGGATTAAATTACCCTTACTATTCTCTGCCCTAGCTTAAGAACTTAAATGTCAAACTCAAAAAAATAATTACGGCGTGACCAACCAAAGAATGCGATCCTGACGTTTGTCTATTGCAAAGAATATTATAAAATACTCTTTAACAAGAGGTCTATTGGTTATTACTAAAGAAACTAAATATGATTCCGATTCGATAGCAAGAATTTCAAAAGCCAGTAGAAAATCCCATTTAAATCGGATAAGTAGGTAGGTACTTCGAAAAATTTGCAAACATGCAGACTATTAGACTAATATTTAGCTACACAAATCACAATAATTATGTTTTATTTTTAAATTTACATCCACACTAATATTATAAATGCGAAAGTAACTCTGTCTGTCTGTCTGTCTGTTACCTTTTCGCGGCTAAACCACCCAACCGATTTTGCTGAAATTTGGTATGTAGATAGTTTGCATTCATGAGAAGGACATAGGCATATTATTTTTTGGAAATTCAACCCCTAAAAGGGTTAAAAGGGGTAAAGTGGCAAAGTGTGTTTAAAAAAATATTGTTATTGCACATTTTTGCATGAAACTTTGAATTAAGTCTTTTTAGTACAAATGACGAAATACGTATTTCAGGGTTTTTCGAAATTCACCCCATTGGGGGTTAAAGGAGGTGGTAAAGTTTGTATGTGAAAAATATTTTTATTGCACATTTTTGCATGAAACTTTGAATTAATGCTTATTAGTACAAATGACGAAATACGTATTTCAGGGTTTTTCGAAATTCACCCCCATTGGGGGGTTAAAGGAGGTGGCAAAGTTTGTATGTGAAAAATATTTTTATTGCACATTTTTGCAAGAAACTTTGAATTAATGCTTTTTAGTACAAATGACGAAATACGTATTTCAGGGTTTTTCGAAATCACCCCCATTGGGGGTTAAAGGGGTGGAAAAGTTTGTATGAGAAAAATATTTTCATTGCAAATTTTTGCATGAAACTTTGAATTAATGCTTTTTAATACAAATGATGAAAAACGTATTTCAGGGTTTTTCTAAATTCACCCCCATTGGGGTTTAAAGGGGGTGGCTAAGTTTGTCTGGAAAATTCTATTCTTCTATTCTATTGAAATATTTTGCGTGATCCTGAAATAATGCTCTGCAATACAAATTATGAGATACATATCTAAGCGTTTTTTTAAAATCAACCCCTATGGGGGTTAACGGGGATGGCACAATTTGCGTAGGAAATATATTTCAGTAATAGTAATTTTTACCCTAAGTCCATAACAATGAACCACGTACTAACATTAGTTTATCATTAACGAAAAACACACAAAGAAATTATGATGCACATAGTAAAATAGCAAATATTAATATCATAATCATAGCAAAATTGGTTAAAAATTCCTACTAATATTATAAATGCGAAAGTAACTCTGTCTGCCTGTCTGCCTGTTACGCTTTCACGCCTAAACCAGTGAACCGATTTTCATGAAATTTGGTATAGAGATAGAATAGACCCTAAGGAACATCATACTAGGCTACTTTTTATTGCACAAAATAGGGGAGAATAGGTAAAAATAGGGGATGAATGTTCATATGTATATTCGTCATTTTTAAAGCTGTAAGTAACAGTGAAACTTTGTATTTAGACACTTTATGATGAACGAAAGAACCTAGGCTACTTTTTATCACTAAAAATGAGGGAGAATGGGTAAAAAGAGGTGATGAATGTTCGTATGGAAAATCGTTTTTTTGTTTGAAAGGGTATATTTCAGAGGTGGTCCCATGGTCACCAGGTCAGGATCTGATGATAAAATCCTGGGAAAAAACGAGGGAAACTCTAAAAAATGTTGGCAAGAATAGTGTTTTTGTGGGTTATGATCACTTTCTAGCATTCGACAATGGTCACTCCATACACACACTCAACAGACTTGCGGAATAGGCTGACCGTTAAGTATCTTTGAGGGACTTGGAGATATTTACATAGACGCAAGGGAGAAGATCAGCTAGCGCTCAGCGTCAAGCTCAAAGTAGAATAATTTTCAGAAGGTTTAATAGGAATGTTTTTGTTAATGCAGGATTCTATTATGACCACACGTTACAGTATAAAAATACTTCTTTGATTTTAATTGGCATTGTGATTCCTTAAAATTCAAAGATGAAACGCAGGGTTGTGCTAATGGTGAGGTATTATTACTTAGCTTGGTGAACCTACTGAGCTGCTAAAGTCTCTTTTATTGTGCAATTCTGATGAATCTCGAAGATTTTTAAGCCATATGCGCAAAAGCAATACTTAATTGTTTTCAAATGACGTCGTTTAGAGGTGTAGCTAGTAAGTATATACATAATATTTTCAGACCTGCCTAGCTTTCTCTACATTAATTACTCTTTTCCTGTTCCTGTTTCGGTAATTATTACGATATTTGGTAATCTGAATAAAGAATACTTAATAATAATAATAATGCATACGCTTGTCTTCGCACGTATGGACGTGGTGCTGGTTTATAATATTATTGTCACTTTTACCCGCATTACTTTCTTATCAATTGGAAAATTAATGAGAAAACCTTGAGAAAATCATAGTGTCACGAACGTCTTTGATTACAGCAGATAACATTTGGCACATCACTACAAAGCAATAACATCTATGCTTGTAATAGCGCCGCATGGTTTTAAAAACGTTTCTTTTGCCTTTTATTTCCTGCTATCTTTAGAGTATCTAAATTCATAATATACTTATTACATTTTTTACTTTTTACATTTTATCTATTTATTTTATTTTCATTTAATAATAATTAATCATAATAATTGGTTCGAACCTCACATAGGCAACTTTTGTCATTTTTTGAGGATTGGACATTACTCCTAAGAACATAAGATAGCGGAAAGTGACTTTGTTTTACACAATGTAAGTTGATGCTAGAATTCTAATCTTAATTTTTAATTCTTAAGATAATAATTATCAGTTAGTATTCCAAATAAATATTGCTTTTTACATAGTAAATTCAACGAAACTTCAAAGTAAAGACTTCCGTACGATAAAGGATACTATCGTGATCTCACTCTTTGGTTGGTCGCAGTTTAAACGTTTAAGGGCCCTAATAATGTATTGCGTCGCCGCAGCGTTGTCACTGCGTCACTTTCCATAAAATATATCCAATTCATATGTTTCGTTGCCACGACGCTTACGCGACGCAACGCAGCGCAACGCGCTAATAGGACCTCTCCTTAATACGACCTATTACGTGTACCTACTTATTTTTACAGAACAATATTAAGCTATCTATTTTCCTACAGACTTACCAGCGGAGGTGAGTGCCGACAACCGCAATTTCGTAGTGAACGCGTTGGTAAGACAACTAATTGCACTCCTCCGACGAGTGATTAACAATGGGTCAGATCTGTTTGGTATCCCTCCGCTAGACCCTCTGCACTTGGAAGCTTATCACCTTGTCTTACCCCTTGGACTTTTGAAGTAAGTAACGTATGTTAAGTCTTAACCTGATCATTCTGTGATCGACAAAATTACCCAGTTTTTAGGATGTGACATGATTAAGTAGCGAGCGAATTTGCATGGAGACTTAACTTTTTTTTTCGTGGGGAAATCCATCATGGATACCCGCCACTTCCCCCGAAAGGATTGTCAGACTCCTACTGACTAAAACCCCACGGTGTCCACCCCTTCGCCAGGTACCAGGGCTGCGGGAACGCTTTCGCACACATCCACAGCCCCGGCGGCGCTAGATCTTGCGCTCTCCATCATGCGGCCCCACTCAACAGAGGGCCGCAAACCGTCACGGAGACACATCGTGCACCACTTCGGAGGTTCCAGTGGCGACAGGCACCCCTGCACCTGCCGCAACCAGATCTCGACCGGGCGGACTATGTATGAAAAGCCCGCATCCCTTTTCCGCAGGCTTGGAAGCCGCCAACCCACGCGGGCCCGAGGGCCCACCACCCTGTGTGCGCTCCTCGTGTCCCCTACACAAGGAGCGCACACAGGGTGGTGGACAGAGACTTGGACAGAGAGGGGTACTGAGTCCTCCCTCCCTGGTCCAAATTAGTTTCCGGGGTCCCGGCTCGACCCTAGTTACTCAGTTACTCATCCCCCCGCCATGACAAGGCTCGGACCCTTAGCGTAAGACTTGTCTAGCCTTATTTAAGGCTTGAGCGAATTTACCGCTCTCATTGAAGATACCATACTTCACATCTTTTTTTAGACTAGACCCATTTTGGCTAAGAAAGGAGAAGTTTGAGGAACCACCTTATCAGGGTTGCAGCTAGACGAGAAAAACTGTGTTTTTACATCTAACTTCAAAGGGAATCAAAAAAGGCGTTCGTTATTAAAATACCATCAGCTTCCAACTATACGAAAAGTGGGAAAGGGCATAGCATGAAGAAATCAATATCGTCAGATTACTTATGCTATAAACTAACAATTGACAAATTTCGACATGACAAAAGATGAAGCAAAAAAAGACGTTATTTTTTATAATGCTAAGAGATAGCCACTAATAAAGTTGCGGGTGCATCGCTGGCACTTGTGGTCGAGGTGTTAGTGACAATTGTGCAAGTCTACCGTCTACCCTACACTCTGGACCTGAATAAGTCACTGTCATTACAGCGGCAGAAATTAGGCTTGGCGGTGGAACCCTACCCGGACAAGTTGCAGTAAGACACTCTACCATCAGTGGTCCTATAAGTAATGACACATTTAAACTTTGCTTGCGTCTGCATAGTAATTAAGTAGATACCTATTAATCATTACTATAATTGTGTTTTATGTGGTGGTAAATTTTTGCATTAGCTCGTTAGGATTGGTACCACTTTTCACTGTGTCCTGCCGTTATAAAGTCAGTATTTGACAATTGTGTCATTCGGTCAAAAGAGTTAAGGTTAGCGCCCAATGCTTACGGGGCGGAGCGGGTCGGGTCGGGGCACATCTCATTGCAAAGCACACTGAGGGCGGGGCACATCGCATCAGCGGATTTTTGTTACAGTACCAAAGAGTAGAGCAAAAAATAGAGAAGCTACTCGACAATACAATCATCAAGTATGGAAAGTGGCGCCTCTCGTAATAGTCAAACGAAACTTTAGCGTTAAAATGCCATTAGTGCTCTATTCTTAATAATGGTATCGTGATCTTTGGACACTGTAGGCCGCATCGGGAAATGCGCTCAGGGTGCCTCGCGGAAAACTCTGCGCCGATGCGCCAGCGTTGCCAAAACGTTACTTTTGTAACATTACGAGGGTCAAACTGAAAGTTCTTAGAAAATCAAAAACTAAGCATTCTAGCAAATTATTAGTTTTATTATAACTTTTCAAAATAGCGTCCATTTACATCAATACATCGCAACATTCGATGGAACCATTGAGAAAAGCACCTTGCCCACTCGGCCTTAGGGGTCTCTTCGACGGCGTTTTGAAACGCAGCCACTGCTTCTTCGGCGCCCATAAAATGTTTTCCTCGAAGTTTTTCTTTTATTTTCGGAAATAAATAAAAATCGCAGGGTGTGAGGTCGGGGCTATACGGCGGGTGACCCAGTAATTCCACGTCTGAGGTCGCCAAATAGTCGATCGTTTGCCTGGCGGTGTGCGACGAGGCATTGTCGTGATGAAGGAGGATCCTGCTGCGAGGTCGTTTCTCTCGAACTTTTTCCAAGACAAGTGGCAAACAGTTGTTAGTGTACCACTCTGCATTAACCGTTTTCTGATCCTCTAAGACAACTGTAGCGTAATGACCTGTCTTTCCGAAGAACGAGGCCACCATCTTTTTTCCAACACTTCGACCTCTCTCGGCAACTCTTCGGAAGGAAACACCCACTGAGCAGACTGTCTTTTGGTTTCCGGATCATAACAGTAAATCCAGCTTTCGTCACCCGTTAGTATGTCGAACACAGCATTTGAGTCACCTCCGTTAAATTTTTGGATCATTTCTCGGCACCAATCAACACGGCGGAGTTTTTGAGCCTCGGTCAAATTATGCGGTATCCAGCGGGCACAAAGCTTCCTGACCGCTAAATGTTCATGGAGGATTTTGTGCACTTGACTCATACCTATGCCTAGACTTGTCCGAATCTGCTGATAGGTCACTCTTTTGTCAGTCTCTATCATACGCCGCACAACACTGATATTGTCTTCCGATACGATTGCAATATGCAATTTAAAGTCACATTGATATCTGTCAAAACGACTTATTCATTCACTCCCGTGTATTCATCTATCTTTCACCCCGTTTAAGCATGCGACCAAGACAATATTCGATCAACAAACTATTATTATTACGATTATCCTAAGTTCTAAAAATAGGGACAAGAAACCTTTTTTTAGTTTTTTGTATTAATTGGTTGATATATTACTTATTAAAATTTTATTTTATAAATACATTACCATAATAAAGTATTTCGCCAAAATGTTACTTTGTGGTCAGTGTCGTGTTACTTTTGACTATCTGCCACTGGCAAGACTGCGATGCACCCCGGCACAGTAGGCATTGCTCTTACAAAATGTATGCAAGCGATCTAGGCGGATTATTGCACTGCAATGTACACCGTCCCGGCCCGTCCAAATGGGCGCTATCCTTATGAAAGCAAGTAAAATGACCTGGTACAAGCTTAATATCCCCTTCTCAGGTTGGTAATGCATTATTAAAGACTATCTTTGGAACGTGTATGAAACTTGCACCGGGAAACTGGTACATACTTGAAACAATCGACTACGTAGTTGCTAATTAAAACTTTGTGTTTCAGTCTAGATTTGGAGCTCAAAAATATCGTAGGTTCTGGTATTGGAGGATTTGTAGTTCACAAAAGCGATCTTGCCCTCTCTGATCTCTCTTTTGACATAGATATCTCTGTGCCTCGCATAGTTGCTAAGTGTGGTAAGTACCTTGTACCTTCTTGTGCTTAGAGAGTATTGTATGAATTAGTCAGAAAAACCTGGATTTTTTTATAATACCCGTTGCTACATTGGTCAAGCTATAGATCATTGTGACCAATGATTGTGACATACAAAATATTGACAGCAAAAATAATATTTTAACAAAAAGTTTAATAATTAAAGTTCATCATAAAAAATCATTCCGTTAACGAATAGATCTGACGACATGGAAGTCACAGAAGCGAAGAAAGGATATTGTTTAGATTGATTTTGTTTATATACTAGCTGATCCGACAATCATCCTGTCTTATATTATAGTCTGCTGAAGTTTTAACATCCGCGAGGTTAGGAACATATTAGCCATTTCAAAAAATGCCTCTCTTTTGATTTTTTTTTCTAAAGAATCTTCTCCTTACAATAACTAATAACAAAAAATGCGAAATCGGGCCATTACTTTACGCATGATGGGATGACCAAAGGAAATAGAAATTAATTTTTAAATACTTCTAGCCTAGGTAGATTCGCCGGCTAAATTGAAATGTCAGGTAACTAATATTTTAAGTTGTAAGTATTAAACTGCAATGTTTCCAAATTTTATTAAAATCGGTTAAGTTAAGCGAACAAAGATGACGCGTAATTAATATATTTTTATTTTTAAGAGGATCAGGTACCTATAAATAAATAAATATTCCTGGACAAGTTAGAGAAATTGAATCTAACCCCAAAGTGAGCAAATTATAAGCTTGTGTAATGGCTGTTAGTCGACGATTCTAATATATAGAAATACTTAAATATATAACAGAATAAATTTAATAAACACCCAGACCCGGAAATGCAAACAATGTTTATTACACAAATTCTTGCCCCCGTCGGGGATCGAACCCGAGCGTCGCGTTTGGTCACTGTAATTAGGCGTGTACGCTAGCCACTCGACCAACGAGGCGGTCAATATATGCAATACAATATTTGTTTAACACTAGCCCATCCCGCGAACTTTGTAATGCTTGACATTAAAGAATTGCTTTTCCCATTTTTCTAGTTTTTTTTCATAAGAAACTTCTCCTGATAATAATTAACAAAACAAAAAAGAATGAGTAAAATTGGTCCATCCGTTCAGGCGTACTTATAAAATAGCATCCTGGCTGACTGATTCATATTCGCTACGCAAAAACTGTTAGAGTTACAGTCGTGAGATATGGTGAGTAAGTGTGAGTGACACCCACTAAAAACGGAATATCAGAAATTCTACCCCTAAAGGGGTGAAATAGGGGTTGAAAGTTTGTTTATAAGACCGTCATTTTTTAAGCTAGAAACATGAGATATCATTTTTAGGCAACTCATTAAAATGGAATAGATACACATTTAAGCGTTTCTGGAAATTCTTTCCCTAAGGGGGTGAAATAGGGGTTAAAAGTATGTATGAAAGTCTTTATTAATGTATCTTTAGTATGGTTAATTGCCACGCGAGCAAAGCGGCGAGTAACAGCTATACATATAAAAGAAAGTCGTGATAATTACGCTATTTATAACTCAATAACAAAAGAACTGATTAGGCTGAAAATTAATGGGAAGTTAGCCTTAGTAAGTACGAGTTAGAGGAAACCAGGATTTTTATGTTTTCCATACAAACTAAACGGGTGGAACGAAGAAATAGCTATATTTCTACTATATGAACTTACAGGGTAACATCTAAAGCACCAGCCAAATTTTGAGAAAAGGTACGGAATCGAACACTTTCATCTGTGAATAAACATTAAAAAAGTCAATTATAATTTTTAGCCGCTTCAAAACACAAGATGCATGGTTATAACGTAAACAAAGTATAAACCTGGTTCCTACCGACCGCTGTCGCAATCCCTAGCTGGTGACGTCATGACCCAGTACAAGTGTACTGGGTGACATAGCGTGACAACAAATGAAGCATTTTTGCGGACTGTTTTAAATTAATGTTTATAAAAGTAAAAATATTACAATTTGGTAATAATATTAAAGATACATTACCATTTAAGCCTTTACCCTTTATACTGAAATATGGCCGGTCCTTTCAAAGTAACTCTGTATATAAAAATGAAATAATTTTATTTCAGATATAGTCCATATCTGGGTTAATAACGTACAAAATTAAAGAAAAATAAAATAGAACAAAAATAAAAATATTAGTAATTAGAAAAATATAAAAACAAAGCTCTAGCATTTAATTTAAATATTTAAGTATATGATTTACTTTTTTAATTTGATGAAAATATCAATTTTACAGATGTCTACAACCTGATTGGTGATATTATGACCGCCATACCTATTTACGGATTTGGAGATGCCAAGTAAGTTATTTATTACTTACTACTTACATATTCATTACTAGAAGCTGCAGTATCGGACTGCAACTCGCCCGGATTGGTGCCAGCACCTTACCTATTGCTTTCGCTCAACGCTCAGCAATATCGTGTTTCTTGATGAAGGGTATAGAAGCCGGTAAACTTACATATTCAGGCAGATATCACACTAAAAGGTCGGCAACGTACCTGTGATGCTCCTGGTGTTGCGGATGTCTAAGGGCGGAGGTGATCACTTTCCATCAGGTGACCCACTTGCTCGTTTGCCTCCTCTTCTGTATAAAAAAACTATAATGGAAAATCCCACATCTCAAGTCTCAACTACAATTCCGATTGGTGATATTACAAGGTTGAAATCCGCATCGTGTGCTAAGGCCTTATGACATCTATGTTAGCTTAAGATTCTAGCCGTATGATAGCAACAGATCAGTAACATCTATGGTGTATATAAGCGAAAAGCGAAAAGGGAGCGCCTTTTTCTTCACTGTCTTGCGACATAAAAAAAACCAAATAAGATCTTAATGGGCTTCAAGAGATTTCAAACCCATCGCATAACGTTTGGGTAAGCGCATTTAAACGTTTTCTATACCATTTGTTAAGTTTGACCACCACAGTTTTAGCCGCGTTGGTCCGGCTCCTTTGCTCTATAGACAATTTGCCTTTCTATCAGACAGGCCGTATAAGGTGAGCATTGACTTATCGTCACTAACACCGTGACATCTGACTAGATGGCAGAGTTTGGTAGCAACTCGCCCGGTAAAGTAAAGTAAAGGCAGTAGGCCGTCAGCGCTTGCCGTTGACGTGTTCTGGTTTTGAGGGTAAGGTAGCCGGTAAGCTTACTTTTGCTCGAGGCCTAAGATCCAGGTTTCAGGTTGACAACGCACAATTACCACCTTTGTTGTCTTTTTTATGATATTGGAAGGCAAACAAGCAGACGGATTTCCTGATGGTGAGAAATTTACGCTGCCTACAGACACCAAAGGTTATAATGGTCTCTAGGTGACGTTAATTTTTTACCATCAGGAAATCCGTCTATTTGTCTGCCTTCCAATACAAAAAAACTCCCTTTTTAGCCAGTAGGTGTCAAGCATTATGACACACGTGAGACAAAGTAGTCAGTACTAATCATACACGGTGGTGCAAATTTGGAGGATGCTTAACAAATTTTATTATTGCAGGTTTGTCATTGAAAACTTCCGCCTCCGCGCCAAGTTGATGTTGAGACAGTCTGACGATGGTAATTCGGTTATTATTGACAAAATTGTCAACGCTGCATTCGAAATTCCTCATTTTAAGGTAAATATATATTTGTGTTTGTAAATTGACATTGGCAACTTTGGTACCTGTAATGAATTTTCGATATATCACAATATCTATAAAATCGCTTTATGTTTGACTGTAAGACCATACATTTGGGCCTGTACGTATTTAAGCTTGGAATCTACAAGAAAAATAATTATTTAATCCTTTTCTTGTACCAGCATACTTATTTGGGGTAATTTCTTGTAGGTGGGTACGGAAATAATATGATCTTCAATTTACGGTGAAACCGATTTTAACTATGACTCCGTTCATTTGATTCACATCATGAATCTCGTATACCAGCTCGTTTTCATGACTTTTGTACCCATTGGAGGGTAAATACATGAGATTTTCTCCAATAGATCAGAAGCATAAATATTAAGTTTTTTGCTTTATGTACGACTAATAAAAACAAATGTAAACAAATCAATAAACTGCAAAAAAACGTGTCCAATTTCCTTATCACGTTGTATAAGTTAAGTATCTTCACGCCCATATCAGCGAAGAACTAGGCTGTGGCACAACCAGGGCACCCACGACTAGCCGAAGACTCTAAGTCCCACAGTGTGATAGTGGCAAGCCTATCACCAAATCGGACACACATTAAATCCCGAGCATCAATTTTTTATTAGAAAATTGGAAAAAACAAATTTTGTTGTTGCACTACTCGGGAATCGAACCTGGGATACTAACGGGCGACCACTAGTAAAATTAATAACTTGATATTTCCAGTCTGGTGTCACTGGCGCTATTGGTGGTGGAGACATCGACCATATCGTAAACGCAGTAATTGAAGAGGTCGTCATCGACTACGTGAGACGATTCCATGGTGCAGTAGCCAACGCTGCCTCTAACCTGATCATCACCTACGGAAACCCCATTTTGGAGCAGTTCGACACATGGAAATATCTTGCACCATTGCTGTAAAAAATGTCTTAAAAATACCTACTGGTACAATAAAAATCGCACTGTACTGATAATATTAAAATAAAGACCTTTGTTTCTGTATTGTTTATTTTATAGTATGACTAGCTGTCCCGGCGAACTTCCTTCCTCTCGTTCAGTTTGTTTAAGAAAATTTTAAATGTTTTTCGTAGTTTTGTTGGAAGTTTTTCCAATAGTATGTAGAAAATTTAGGATTGTATGTATTTTAATGACACAAAAAAATCTGTCTGAAAAATAAAATGTAATGGGTGTCTTTATTAATTAGGCCTAGTCCACACTGCAAATTTTCACCGTGCGATTTTTTCCTAGGAATTCTATAACATATAAACCTCATAGGAGTATCCGCATTGACAGTGAGAAATTAGTTTGAAAAAAATCTGTGTTTATTTCCGCCCGAAAAAAAACCGCGCAATCCATAATTGTTTTATTATTTAGTACTTTATTGCATACCTACTATGCAAAAAATTACAAAATACATGACAAGTAAAAATGCGCAAAACCCGTAACCGTAATTCGTTTTATCATAAGCTGCTTACCTACCTAATAACGCTTTTAAATTTTTTTCACTTCTCATATTAGGATATTCATGGTATTTACCTATGTAGGACCATCAGTAAAGATACGTAACTATTCGTAAAGAATGGTTTCAGCGGTTTTACTGCCCTTATTATGTGACATCTAGTTAAATATTACTTGTTACTATCAATGTACCTACATACCTACAATATATGCTATCGGTTATTATTATATCTATGCTAGCGGTTTCTTAAAGTAGAGAACCCCTTTAAGGGCGAGTCGGAATCACACTTACGGCCAATATTAATAAAATTAATCCTAGTCCAAAACTTGCTGTCCAAGATTGATATTTTGATCCATTTTTTGTTATCGCTTGTCAATAACATATCTGTGGACAGGATAAATATGGCAATTAGGTATAGGATAGGCCGGCAGATACGCAGCAATCCAGATTGCCAAAAATCCATCTTTAGAGATACATTATTAACATTGGCCGTTAGTCAGTTTTGTTAGACTGTTCATATTTTTAGCAAATTATAGTAGGTATAGGTATGTAGTGTGATATTGCAATTGCACGACCTTTTTTATGTTTAAGTGTTAGTTTTAGTTTCCTCGGAGTCGAACGGGATAAAATTATTCTTTGTTCGTCTACTGGTTCTGAGTTACCTTCTCATCAATTTTCAGCCAAATCGGTTTAGCCTTTCTTGAGTTATAAATAGTGTAACTAACAAGACCTTCTTTTTTTAGATAATAGGTAGGTGTAGATTTTCCCCGTGTTGTTCCGGGCTTCTTTGCAGAATAGACCATCTACCTTCCTGCCAGGCAGCTCATAAAAGGCGAGTCTAGGTTTACCGTCACTAACATCGTGACATTCTACAAGGTGGCAGAGTTTCGCAGCGACTCGCCCGGATTTGTACCATCGCCTTACTTATTCCTGCCGCCGTAATGACGTTAACACACATCAACGGCAAGCACTGACGTGCTTGCCGTTGATGTGTTCCGGCTCGGAGGGTAAGGTAGCCAGTAAACTTAATTCTGCTGGAGGTCTAACATCCTAGCTTCAGGTTGGCAACGCACCATTATCACCTTTGGCGTCTCTAAGCGGCGTCAATTTCTTACTATCTGGAAATCCGCCTGCTTGTTTGCCTTCCAATATCATAAAAAAATATTTAGACGCTATAGGCGAAACTAGCCAATAGCACTAATGTCTCACCAGAGGCGCAATTTTTGTTCCGACCCTCTCTGAAGAGCAGTTACCAGAAGAGCATTTCCATGATACACTCATTCAAAAGTACACATTCAATTTAAGAGAAACTTCCATCACGTAAACACTTTTATTACTCATAATGTTTGAGTACAATAGTAAGTAAGTAGTTACTAAACACTTTCAATGAAAAAAAATTGAGTTTAATTTTACCACAAAATTACCAGACTTCTCGGCAAATACCGTAAATGTCCATTCGATGGCCATCAGGACAGTCCCGATAATGCACTGGAGAATCTTCATATCGTATATTTTCTATTTCAAAATCGTTCTCAGGCGGTGGCAAAATGTCGTAATCTTGCAAAACCGACGCCGCGCTAATATTTATCAGCGCAATGATGAATACAGAAATAAATAGTTTTTTCCACATTTTAGGAGTATGCAGACTAATGTCGTACAACAAACAGTATAACGTTATCTGACGACCAAAGCTTAAATGCTTCCGGTTATCCAACCCACGTTCAACTGTATCTCGTTTTATCAATACACTAAAATAAAGAGTATTCTTTAAACTTGACGGACCTAAACCAATCATGTTGACAATTCGTCACCAAAATTACCTCGTGTTAGTCCGGGCTACTTCTCAGAATAGATCATCTGCCTTCCAGCCAGGCAGCTCGTAAAAAGCGTAGGCTTACCATCACTAACACCGTGACATCTAACTGGGTGGTAGAGTTTCGTAGCGTCCGGAGTGGTACCAACGCCTTATCTACTCCTGCCGTCATAGCGTCACTGTCAGTTTTTTGCTGTTGACGTGTTCTGGTTCAAAGGATAAGGTAGCCGGTACACTTACGCTTGTTCGAGGCCTAACCTCACAAATTACATTGAATAATAGGTCTCCTAACCTCCCGGCTTCAGGTTGGCAGCGCACCATAACCACCTTTGGTGTCTCTAGGCGGCTTGAAATTCTTACCATCAGGAAATCCGTCTGTTTCTTTGCCTTCCAATATCATGGAAAAATGCCACTGTTTACGCTGTCGTGTTCTAGTCCGCATGGTAGGTCCGCCTGATGTTCGAGTGCCTCGTCGGTCGAGAAGCTAGCGGACGCGTCTAACTTCACCAACTAACCGCGAGGCTCGGTTTCGATTCCCGAAGGGGCAGGCATTTGTATGATGAAAATTTAGATGTCCGCATTTCCGGGTTTGGGTGTTTATTACATTTATTCTAGTAACTATTTCAGTATTTCTGTGTAGGTAGTAGTATATTTGACCAATCCTTTGCTTACTTTGGCGTAATTCTAATTTTATCCAGGGATATTTATTTATTTGATTTTAGTTTGATGCAGTTACTTCAACCGCCAAATTCGCACATTAGTCCTAGAATCCCGGTCACAGGATGGCGATGCACCTGTAACATCTATGGGGTCCAGGGTTTCTTAAATAAATCATAAGAACGAATGGCACCTAATCCGCATTCAAAAAGTACTTTCGTAGGTACCTTCCTACTTCCTACCACTGTCTGAACTGACAGTGAAGAAAAAATGATCTTTTCTATACTTTTTATCGTCGGTGCTTGGTGAAATTCCTTTCTTGAAACAATTTATTCATGATCACTTGTACTTTCAACAATATATTTTTATTTTTTAAAGTTTAGCCAACCGGTTTCGCTACCTATACAAGCATCATCATAATAGAGCATTATAAATGTTGATTGATTGATTAACAAAATACACAAGTAGGTAGGTATTAAGTTTTAACAAACACAACGTTTTTAGATACATTTTTTTAATAATAACTTTAAAAAAAATATAGCATAATTATTTTTCATGATGGCATCAGCACCTTATAACACATACACACATACATACATAGTTATATTGATATTAGAAATATTACAAAACCACTAAAGTAACAGTAAGGTACATTACCTACCTAAGAATAATATAAAACGTATATAATAAGGTTTTACATGGTGAAAATAACTTAGTCTGCTTGTTCTACAGACGTAGATCTACTGTTCTCACAAGTTGCATGTTCAAACTTGAAACAGCTCGTAAGAGAGTGTTTTCAAAGTAGTTTGTTAATTGTTATAATTTAGTTTGTTTGTGACAAAACTGTGAACACACAAGAGATAATCGTGGCCTTAAGGGACTAAGAGAGGCCTTAGAAGATGAAGTTGCGCCTCTAAATGTGCAATAAAAAATGTGTGTTCTTTTTTTAATGAATCTTCTGTTATAAAAGCTGGCTTCGCAGTGTAGGCTTGTAAGAGGAGCAATAGGTCTCCTATAAAATTTTGGTTGTCGTAATTTCGCAGGTATATCAATAAATCTTTATATATATATAAATTATGTGTCACATTGTTCACTATGGACTCCTAACCTACTTAACCACTTTCAATCAAATTGCACACCATGTGCAGTTTTATCCAACTTGAAAAATAGGTTAGCTTACATCTCTATTTATGATAAAAAAATTACCATTCGAGTGAAGCCAGCTAATAAAATATAAAACTGAGCAAATAAAATAGTTTTGTTAGATACTTAGTAAAGCACTATTTTCTTTAGCTTCCAGACAATATTATTCGTATAAGCATCTTATAAACTACTTATCACACACCTTTAGTAACATCACATTAAAATTCAAATCACAAATATATAAATTTAAATCACAAGAACTTGCAATACTTATGTAACTATAAAAAGACTTACCTAGCACCCAGTTCTAATCCCTTCATAGTTGTTTCACCTGATAACTGCACAAAGCCATGATCAAACTTTGTATTTGAGCCCCTAAGATTTTTATAAGTAGTATGAATGCTTCACACTGCAAACTTGTTATTCTTTGTGTTTTAGAAGCATGCACTGAGGAAGCTTTAGCTTTTATAAATTCAGGAAATTTTAATTTAACAACATCATCCAAATCTCTTTAGACAATTTGATTCGACAGATAAATCAACACTTAAATGACCTAATTAAAATTTATATGAATTACAAAAATATTTCTCCAGGTCCAGATCATAACACATAAAATATCTATCATAATACTTTAGTGGTTTGGCTGAGGTGGGGCTTGTCTTTGTCGAGGCTGAGGTGGTGACTTATATTCTTTGGGAGGCACTGGAGGTGTAGCTGATGCTCGTTTAGGCATTGGAGGTGGCTGACGAACCCTAGGCTCAGGAGGTGGCTGACGAGCCCTAGGCTCTGGAGGTGGCTGACGAACCCTAGGTTCAGGAGGTGACTGACGAATCCTAGGCTCAGGAGGTGACTGCCGAACTTGTGGCTCCGAAAGAGCTTGCCCTGTTTTCTCTGCCATTGGTGATATTTGCTGTGCCTATATTATCTGTTAATTATAAAAAAAAAATATCTTGATGATGCATGATAATTTTTAGAATATTCTTTTTGTGGTAATATAATCAAAGAAGCTAACACTCTTTTTATGTAATACTAGCTGCCTTATTTGCTCAGTTTTATATTTTATTAGCTGGCTTTGCTCGAATGGTGATTTTTTTATCATAAATAGAGATGTAAGCTATCCTATCTTTCAAGTAGGATCCAACCAGGTGTACAAATTTGGTTGAAATTGTTTAAGTAGTTTAGAAGTCAATTGCGGACAAACAATGTGACATATAATTTATATATACTTAATAAAATTAGTGTAACTTAGGTATAATTGAGCTTACAGTGCCTAATCATCCATTGATGATATATTCCAGTGTTTATATTAAGTGTTAATTATAGCAAACAATTTATTTTATTCTATCTGGAATCTGCTGATCTGCTGATGCTATTCTTGAATATGGATACAAAATTTGAAGTCCTTACTTCCAAAAAGATATAAATTTGATAAAGCAAGTCCAGCACAAGTCTGCAAAGATAGTCTTTGGATTATATGACACACCATACGAACACCAGTTAACAACTACTTATTTTACTTAATGTTACTTTTGGCGTATAAAAGCTCCATTATTAAAGAATATATTCATCTTGAGTGAAAGCTCGTTTAAAAGGTCACTCCCTTAAAATCACTTGTTTCTCAAACGCACAACCCAAACTATGTTGTGCATCTATAGAAATGGTACCATTGTTTTATGTGCTCCATTAAAATCAGACTAAATGATATATACAAAACGACTTTTCTAACGCTTATAGTTGATAGAGTGTCAATTAAATGATTTACATTTTAACTTTGACGAGTAAAATACAAGCATAACAAATAAACCTTAATTTTTTTTTTAATTTGTTCAGTTTTGGTAAAATCAAAGATATATGTAGGAGAAATTAAAAAGAAAAATATAATAGATGCTATTCACAAATACCTGCAATTTTAAAGTAAAAACAAAATAGAAAGAAAAATTATTTCTAAAGTTTAATTTTGAACAATTTGCAATTTTTGAACAATTTGTTGTTTTTTAATTTTATGATTTATCCCAGTCGGGGAAAGGCAAAGAATCTGAGTCCATACAGCCACTTCTTCCGTATTAATAAATCTTTTCTTGTTATATATTTTCAATTCAAGTCTTCCGTATTAATTCTTTGTTTTAGTCATTAGTTACTATTTAGCAAAGTCATGTCTAGGTCTTGAGTAAAGTGGTGGTTTCGTTACACAAGCTCGTCTATGAGATTTGACGGCAGCTAGGAAATTCACGTTATACTGATTTCTTCAAGCTTATTTCATTTATGCACTTTCACTGAACAAAATTAAACTAATTCCCACCTAAATTAACGAATTTTACTCATATTTTACACTAAATTCAATAATTGTGAAAAAATTACGACCGTCTTTATTCACGATGGCGCCAAAACTCTCAAAACTCTTAAACAATTTAAATTATTTTTGACTTGTTAATTTGCCTCTTTCTGGAGCCGGCTAACCCTTTAAGCCATGCTGCCATGTCTTCCGTATTAATTATTTCGTCATTAGTCACATGTCTTCCGTTAATTATTCTTATAGTCATTAGTCACTATTTACAAAGTCACGTCAGGCTCTTGTGAAAGCGGGTGTCACTTTACACAAGCTCACATTGGGAGATTTGGCGGCAGCGAAGAAATTCACGATACACTAATTTCTTCATGATTATTTTTATATATATATTATAGACTCTATTCAAGATACCGTCCGGCCCCGGGGCCTTTTTGTTGGGAAGATCTTTAATTAGATCTTTCACCTCGTCGTGATCGGTGGGAGTCTTTGATCTTCGACGTCACAGTCAGATGGCATTTTAATTCTCCGGAAACTGACCGAGTACCCATTGGTATAAGGCCCAACACAAACACCCAGAATTTCGTTACAGAATTTTATTTGTTTTTAATTTAGCAAATCCATACAAATATGTAGTGATACCATATCCATTCGGAATTTTTCCGTTCCAAATTTGAATGGATTTGAATGGGTGAAAATTTCATTTCGAAATTTCAAAACGGGATTCCGCCTGTATGTGGCTCACCAGGAGAAAGGCTCAAAAGGAAAAGGAAGCTTGATCTTATACCAATTTAACGCCACTACAGTAAAATATAGTAGGACGAACATAAAACATATTATGTGTCTTTTTTTTATCTATAGGCTAGTTTTTTGGTGTAGCAATGTATAAAATTGAATTTTGAAAAAACCTTGGCAACTCTTATTACTGAGAACAAAAACTGCGAATGAAAAGTGATTTTCGGGAGTAAAATTTATAGCCTTTTCATGTGATTTTGTGAATTTGTGTTAGTGCAAAATTCATTGTAGACTGTATTTGTTTAATATTTTTGGAGCAAAGTTCCCAAAAAAACGTACCGCTTGGTAGTAATATGAGTAATGTTACCAACCAAAATGGAACAGGTCTAGAGCAGCAGGTCGGTGCCTCATGTACTTCGTATTGATTTTTCTTTTACTAAATGGATATTGTATTTTAAGGCCCATGTACCCTAACATTATGTTTGAACTTACATATTTTTCATTTGAAAACGGTATTTAGTTTATGATTCTATTAGTATCAACTTTACGTGTCTGAGCTTTTCTAACCAACATGGCGACTTTAGTCTTGACTCTCTATTGAAGCAGGGTTGACCTGAAAGGTTCTACTCTCTAGCTATTCAAATACATTATTTCTAAATCTTTTTAACAACCTGTTTGTCTGTTTGTCCAAGATTTACGAATATTGCACAAGCTTAGACAGAAAAGTTATTATGAGTTAACCTATTTTATAAGTTTTTTTAAAGTTTCTAATAGCTAACAACTTATTTGATTAAATATTTGAATAGAAACTTTGATAAATTAAATTTTCATTCATCAATCATGATCTAATTTAATAAGAGATGCCATTTTTGACTTCTTTGAACCTAAGGTCATCAATAATATCAACTATGAGTGTAATGACCTTGTGTGATTCATGATTGGGGTTAAAAACTAATTTAATTGAGAGTTCTTATTCAAAAGATCTTCCAGTTCTATGCATAATACTTCTATCACTCTATCTTATTTGTTTTTGATTATTATGTTATACAATTTTTTTGTTCATATAGTGCTATTTAAATAAGCTGCCATATCAGCCATTGTAACAGTGATGAGATCTGAAAGCTTTGCACTTGTTGCTTTGACTGCTAGTTGTTTAATAATATAAAAGTTGCTTACATTCTTATATCAAACATGATATAAAACCAACCATATTACATTAATATGACAATTGGTTCTCACAATTTGTTCAGCTGGGTGGTTGAAATAGCTAGTAGACCTTGTATACATCTCGACTAAATTAAGTCCATAACAAAGTGTAATTCACCACAAACTTACCTTAGTAATATACTTTTTGGACTTATTAAAAATCATATACCTTATTATTAATTAATATAAACTAATGTACTCTTAGGTCAAAGTTGACATTATAGTTTGTAGCACAGTGTAACAGAAAGATTATAATGTCAAATTAAACCATGGAGTACTATCATCTATGATTATTAATAACATGGATAAATTAATCCACAGCTTAAGTTGACATTCTGTTACAGAGTAAGTAAGACTAAAATGCTATTAGCCTATATGATATTAGTATTATACAGACTTAAATGACTTGGAATAATTTAGTATTCTATTAGATTGAGACAAAAAAGGTTTTGTAGCTATTACTTAAGAGTGGGGATGGTAGGATTTATGAGGAAATTTACTGTAGTATGTATATGTTTATTGTAGTTTAGTATTAATCAAGTTTTAACTGTTTGATCCAACAATAAAATTCATATTTTTCATCACAATACTGCAGGCTGGTGCTAGACAAATACACAGCTGCAAATAAGTTATTTATAATTTTAATTCTGATAACCTTATACAAAGACATGGCATTCTAATATTGATCTATTACGCCAAGTTCTATAAATTTTATTGTTTCAAGAAATTTTAAATAAATAAAAAATTTCACTATTGACAGGATTTAAATCTGCACCCTTTCGTCCCCAAGCCAAACATTTGAGCTACTGAAGGTTCAAACCCAGTGGTGAAATTTTTAATACTTTTCTATTGTACTGTTTTAAGCATGTATTATGTAAATTTAATGTTTTCAGTTGTATGACACATTTGTGCCCATTTTATTCTCACACTTGTGTTTGCAGTGTCCTCATGTTTCTCTCGCACTTTAACGACAAATGTGTGTAATCTGTTAAAGTAAAATAACTAAAAATTTGCCTAGACCTATCTAAGTAAATTGCAATGATAAGTGTCTGTTGAAATATCAAAGTGATATTAAAGAAAGTCTAAAATTATGGTGCTTTTTGTTTTGTTTGTTTTTATCTCAAACTGTCAGACCAATTTTGGCTAAAACTTCTATGGTACTTATGTGATATTGGAAGAAATCATATAAGTTGTACCTGTGACAGACCTAACATAAGGTAGCCCTAACCAAAACATATGTAAATGTATTTTTTTAGGGCATTATAAAGTGAAAAAGCATATGGCTTCCAATGGTAAGAAATAACAGTAACCTAGACATCATAGATGCTAATAGCGTTTTTTTTGTTTTTCGGCTGGGAGTTTTTGCTACCCTTTGGATCATAATACAGCAATGTCAAACTGTCATTTAGGGTGCAAAAATAGGTAAGGCAAACATTATGTTGCTGTTAAGCTTTCTACCGCTAGTATTGGTAAAGACTTGGTAACCTGTATTTAATTACGATAATTTAATAATGTCATTTATTTTCTATTCTAGCTTGCTGGTCTGGACTTGCAGCCTCAGGCTCCTAAGAGTGCTGGCCGCTACATCCCTCCGCATCTGCGTAGGCAATTGGAGGCCAAAGGTAACTAGCTGTTGACCGATGGTGAATGGTCACCCAAGAACATTTTTCGGGATAAAAACTATTCCCTGCTAATCTAAGTTACCCTTTATGTGTGTGCCAAAAAATCAGTTCAGCAGTTTTTGCGTGAAGGAGTAACAAACAAACATACAAACTTTTCATATCTTATTATATTATTTGGATTATTATATTAGGATGAGGATACTTTTAACTTAGTACATACATATGGTATTTTTATGAAAAGATCTCGTCAAAAGTGCATCATGTATGGTCTATGTAAAATAAATAGGTACAGGTTATTTCTATTTCTACGTAGAAAATGAGTAATTTTGGAAACTATCTCAGACAGCAAACAGCAGTTATATGATTCATAATATTATCTACTACAGTGACTACTGCCTTTAATATAACAATATACAGATACAAAATAATAATAAAAATAATACTTAATAGTGAAAGGTTTGTGAGAGTAGGCCGCATAGCTTTCACTAATTTTTATACAAAAATCAAAATTTTATGCTAGTCTAAGTGTGTCAGGTGTAAATGATGTAATGTGATATAAAATTATAATGATTTGTTTTTGTTGCGAGGGAGTATGAAGTTTTGATGATTTTGATGAAGGCACACACACCTACCTACACCAATTTGAACACTTTCTTTCTTAATAAATAGAGTAGTATTTGATTTATAAACCAAAAATCCTATGCCAATGTATATGGATAAAGATGTCCAGGAAGGTTGTCAATTCACTATCAAGTTTCAAGTCCTGGTCTGCTGAGTATATTAAATGACTGCCTTTCATGGATAAAGATGTCCAGGAAGGTTGTCATTTCACTATCAAGTTTCAAGTCCTGGTCCGCTGAGTATATTAAACGACTGCCTTTCTGCAGGCAGGCAGCTTGAAAGAGACTTTTCAGGTATAGTTTGGTTGGTAATGAGTATGTAACCAAACTATTGAGTGCAGTTAGTTATTTAGTTCTGATGCTGGGGTCAGTCAATAAATTGGTATAAAAATTGACCTATTTTTAAAATGGATTAAACTACATGTAGTCACAAAATTTGATGAACATTGGCTAAGTAGTTAGAATTTATCCAAACCTATGATGCGAGATTTTTATGTAATTTATTAAAAAAATATATGGTTAAATGTAGCTTCAAAGTACTATTGATTTAAACATAATTGTAGGATCCACAGTCCTTACAATAATAACAATCTAAACAAACAACTATATCCATGGCAAATTGCAGTGAGTAGGTATTGAGTGTCAAGTATCATGAACCATGAAAAACTGTTTCCTCTACATTTGTTACACTTTTCATACCAGTCAGTTTCTGAGACTCTTGATTGCCTTTGGATAATAATTATCAGAGCGATTTGAAATTCAATAAAAAATATTTCAGGAATATTATTTTACTACATTGTGGTGTGCAATCAGAGTTGGGCATAATGTAATCAGATTAATGATTAAGGATTGCAATTACATAGTGTAATCTTCAATCATGATTACAGATTACAGAAATCAATCAAGAAAGTAATGGTATTGCTGATTGATGATTATTAGTTTGTAATCGTAATTTTGATTACTTTTTTTTATTACTCTTGATTAAAGCATGTTATCTGCATTTAGAAAACTGAAAAATAAAATAATATTAGTTATTTTATTTTTCACATAATTATGTATACTTATTACATAATTATGTATACTTATTTTTGATCATTCTTATTATTAATGTCTGAGATATCAGCGAACAAGCACAGGGGTCTATCATTAGACCAATAGGTAGATAAGTGATGACTGTGACACATAGATACTATAGATGTAATAGGTGCGTTGCTGTCCAGTGGCCAGGATGTTCAATCAATCGTGTAAGTGTACCGGCTACCCTACCCTCCTTACCAAAACATGACAGTCATTGTGGCGGCAGGGATATGTAAGGCGGTGGATCCCTACCTGGACAAGTTGCTGCACAGCACTCAACAACCAGTGGTCTTGTTGGTAACTACCTAGGTCCCAGACCTCTTTCAAGATACCTGGCAGAAAGTCAAATAGACTATTCCACTTAGCAGATCCGGGCCAACCTTTGTACCTAACAATTTCATAGTTATAGCAATTTCACGGGGAAAGGAGTAGGCAACTTTGGTTATTTGGACTGTTATCTAGATCGAAAATTAAAATAAAAAAATTTAATAATTAAATATCCATATTCGATTTCTATTGGCAACTTATCAGCTGATACATAGCATTATATTATAGTAGTTGTAGATGAATATAATTATTAAAATGATTGGTGAGGGTTAATTTTGTATGTGATGGATCTTAGATTAGACATATTAATAAATTAAATCCGTTAATATTGTGGCAAATCGTGATTAGTTACGTACTGCAAATATTTTTTTATCAAAATTATTTTCATATTTCTCAACATTATTATGATTATTTTTATCAAGATATTTATCTACAGGGCCGTCCCATGGCTGTGACATACTGTGGAGGGAAAATATCTCAACTTGGATTATATACTTTAGTTTATTACTTTTTTTTTAAGTATCTCCACGCCCATATCCCCGAAGAGGTAGGCAGAGATATAACCAATGCAGCCACGACTAGCCGAACCAAGTCCTATAATGTGATAGGTTTCGCCAGCCTTTCGCCAACCAGGCACATATTGGGGAATGGTCCCGAGCAACGTTTTTTTATTAGAAAATTGAAAAAACCCGATTTTCATTTTGTTGCCCGACCTCATGTAGTCAAGTCCAAGAACTGAACCACTAGACCACAGAGGCGCAATATTTAATTTCGATTTACTGCACACTTTATGGTATTTTCTCTCAATGTGCAGTAGTCATAGAACAGCCTATATGCATCCATACTAATATAATACATGAGTGTATCTTTGTTTGTTTTTAGTGCTCTGCCGGCTGCAGCGGTTTAGTAGATTCTTATAACATTTGATATGCATGTAGCTTAAGACCTGACTACAAACATAGGTTACTTTTATCCAAAAGAGAATGAAAGCTAGTATGAAAATCATGTGGAAGTTGCCTACGGAGATGATTTAATTGACTATCGCGAAAACTATCGATACTTCCAAACTAATTCATAAATATTTTTTATAAATGCGCAAGTCTGTTATGCTTTCACAACTAAACCGCTGAACCGCTGTCGTCTGGAATTCTTCTCTGGGGGAGTTCTGCCGAAGTCAATACTATATTTATTTTACAAAAGAGAGCCATAAGGGCAATTTATAACCTAGGCCCAAGAGTTTCCCTGAGAGAAAAATTCAAAGAAATCAAAATTCTAACTAGCATCCCAGTACATCTTTGAAAATTTAATGTATGTTCAAGTTCATTTAAAAGAAATTGTGATATACACTGTGTCAATACTAGGAATAAAAATAATCTTGCTGTGCATGTGTCTCGTCTCCACAGAGTAAGCAATTCTTTCATGGGCCTATGTATACAGTTCTACAATAAACTTCCCACTTATATGAAAGAACTTCCAATTAATAAATTTAAGAAATGTGTTAAATGTAAATTAAATCAAAAAGGTTATTATAACATTGCTGAATATTTAACAGATAAGACTGCTTGGGATTAATTGCTCCTCATGCCAATCTCTTATAAAATATATTGTATCATTACATAAATTATTGTAAATATATTTTAAAGTAAGAAAAAGAAAGACAAGTCCGTTTCTTGCCGGATCTTCTCAGTGTGCGGCTGCGTTCCGATCCGGTGGTAGATTTATTATTCTATAGACCCGTCACAAGTGCCTCTTTTAGGTTTATATGTTAAATAAAGATGATTTATTATTATTATTATTATTGACCGCTGAATTAATGAAATGTAATAAGTGTGCATATAGCTAGACTCAAATCCAAAATGATGTTCATAAAAATATCTTAAATTTTGCCCTTTTCTATACAACAGCATTGCCTAATACATGTGTTGCTAAATTATGATCTAAAAAATACAAAAATGCTCTCCGAAGTAACTATTATACACATAATACAATATGGATATAGCTAGTATGAAATAAAGTCGGGTCTACTACAACATTTATAACTCGTAAAATAAAACTGCTGGAACTATTTTAAATATTTTGTTTTTTTATTCGTCTTAGCTCTCAATAGCTGTGTATCAAAATATTTGATTGACGAAAAGAGAAAGATAAGATCCTGGATAGCTAGTTCATATAAAAATCACTAAACCAGCATACGCCTACTTACATCCGACTGCGAGGCTCAGGTTCGATTCCCGACGGGGCAGGCATTTGTGTAACAAACATTTAGATGTCTGCATTTCCGGGTCTGGGTGTTTATTAAATTTATTCTGGTATCTATTTAAGTATTTCTATGTATTAGTATTGTTGACTAACACCTATAACACAAGCATATAATTATTTGCTTAATGTTGGGTTAGATTCAATTCCTGTAACTTGTCCAGGAATGTTTATTATTACTAGTGCTCGCCCGTTGGTCGAGGTTCGACCATAATAAATTTTAATATCTTGTTGATTAGAACGCCATCTCCATTTCTCAAGACCAACTACTTGACCGCCTCGTTGGTCGAGTGGCTAGCGTACTCGCCTAACTGCATCGACGAACCGCGAGTCTCGGGTTCGATTCCCGACGGGGGCCAAAAGGGGTCCAAAGTTTTTGCTTCACGTATTAATATACAGATTATTTATTTATATTATCAGTAGAGACTGTCATTTTTCTGACCTGCATAATATTTTTTTCTACAGGAGAAGAACCTAAGCGTTCAGGCTTAGATTCTAATCCTAACGACACAAGGGACAATCGTCCATCATTGGGAGGCAACGCTAGAGGCTACGACCGTGGTGGTCGGCGCGACGAACGCGACCGTGACCGCGACCGTGAATACGATCGCGGCTACGACTCGCGATTCCCGCGCAGAAGCCGCGGTAATGTATACATTCTTTTTGTTATGATATTGGAAGGCAAACAAGCAGACGGATTTCCTGATGGTAAGATATTCACGCCACGTAGAGTCACCAAAGGTGGTAATGGCGCGTTGCCAACCTGAGGCCGGGATGTTAGACTTCGAACAAAAGTAAGTTTTACGGCTACCTTACTCTCCGAACCGGAACACGTCATGACGTTGTGGCGGCAGGAATAGGCAAGGTGGTGGTACCAATCCGGGTGAGTCGCTGCGAAACTACCACCAAGTCAGATGGCACATGTTAGTGACGGTAAGCCTATGCTCGCCTTTACCAGGCAGATGGTCTAATCAATTCTATTTTACAAAGGAGCCCGGACCAACACGGGGATCTTATCATCATGATACTTTAATTAGCATAAGATGATCACCAGCTGCCTGGCTCCATTCTAAATAATAAAATTTACATGGAACTACAGTTACACCCACAGCCCTAACACCAACAGCACAAGCATATAATTTGCTTAATAGGTCAAATTCAATTTGTGTAATTTGTCCAGGTGTGTATAAATTTATGAATTTAATATTTATTCAAAATAAATTGTTTACCAAAACTTGTTAATCCAAACCCTACTTCCGTTGTACTAGTTATCTTAGGCCCGCCACTTACATTCGGATATTGTAGCGGAATTCCGTTTCGATAAAAATTCGAACGCACCGAATTCATACAAATCAATACATACAATTGATACAAATATCACATACTGATTTTTTCCGTATGATATTTGAGTGGATTTGTATGGGACGTCACTATGTTTTCGAAACGGTATTTCGTAAAGGAATTCCAAATGTATCTGGCGGACCTTAAGGGTAAAACATGTCGGAGACTTTCAAAGATTTCTTCTCATGTCTGTTCATACTTAGTGTACTTAACTAATAAGTCACTGTAGTGACTTTTTTTTAAGGCGCTGAAGTTGTAAATTTTTGAAATATTCGACTTGGTGTGTCCCATGTCATGTCCTTAACTAAGGAAAAATAATTACCGCTCTTTTACTTTTGATGTAGCGAAAAATATCAGATAAATATAATATGTCTATCTTGCGATACTTTAATTTCCGGTTTCCGAAATGCTGATCAATCTGTGATTTATCTCTAGATTTAGAAGTCTAAGCCGAATTCTTATGTAGATGTATGTTAAACAACTGTTATGCAGAGATCATCATACATTTTTTTTATACAAGAGGAGGCAAACGAGCAAGTGGGTCACCTGATGCAAAGTGATCACCTCCGCCCACGGACATCCGCAACACCAGGAGTATCACAGATGCGTTGCCGACCCTAAGGAATGAGTACGCTATTTTCTTGAAGGTCCCCAAGTCATAATTGTTTGGGAATACCGCCCTCAGTAACTGATTCCACCAACAGATTAAAATTGATTGGCGTTTTGGAAACTGAGAGTAAGACTTATTTATATAGCTAAGAAACATCGCCAGCGGAATGGAGCTCTTGAGCAAATGCACAGAAAATAATTCCATAGTTAA
Source organism: Calephelis nemesis (assembly GCA_002245505.1). Lineage (NCBI taxonomy): Eukaryota > Metazoa > Arthropoda > Insecta > Lepidoptera > Riodinidae > Calephelis > Calephelis nemesis. Next base: position 289,143 of record NJDD01001718.1, on the reverse strand, counting down.
CAATTGTTTATACAGGTCGTGATTCAGGATATCAAAATGGCGACACCGAACGCTGGCCAGAGAATGAGCGCTGGGGCTCTGGCGGCGGTGGTGGCGCAGGCGGCG
>NJDD01001718.1:228119-279029 GCA_002245505.1 Calephelis nemesis | reverse complement strand
CCGCGCTCCGCCCACCACACCCGGCTACGTGGCTGCAGTATAATCCTCATCCCCCATTACACACCCAAACACACAGAAATATCTCTCGTCACTTTGTAGGGCAATGGAGCTGTCCCACAGATCTAAATTTTTAAGTTAAGCACTTCCTCAAATAAAAATCAACGTTAAATCTTACTAGGCAGTTGATTTTTAGATTATTACACGTGGAGGCATTAAATGCTGTAACTTCTGAATATGTTCAGGCATTTCATTTCACATAAAGCTTAGCTCGATTGCCCCTCAAAGTGACGTTAAATGGGTGGTGATAAACAAAGTGTCAAACTACACAGGAAGTGATATTTCTTAGTAAGTGGAGTTTAATTTTGTCGAATTTGTTACATTAATATCTTCCCATCTATTTCTTAATGTTATATGAAAGAGATGTAATGAAAATCATGAACTAGAGCAATGGTAAATTAAAAAGTGAGATATCGCTGAGTATTATTTTTTTTTTTATTTAAAAAACTTCTTAAACTAAGTTTTTTTGTTTAACGTCTACTATTACTCATAACAGCTAATATTGTGTTGCAATTTATAAAAAACGATCCGTGTTTTGAAGTTATTTTACGATAAAAATAAATGTGGATTTTTTTTTCGATTTAATATTTAAATGTTCGATTTTAACAGTTTGTGGATTGGCACCTTGCTTATCATCAACTTAATTCGTTGCGCGTGTAAAACTTTTTATGTGACTAAAATGCGAATCGAATATGTGTTAAACATATAACACTTAACATAATTTGCACACGCAACAAAGCTGTTTACTATGTTATTACTTTGTATGGAAGGATAATTAGGGGTTAACAGGCTTGCACTAAGCCGACCATAGGACAGCGACGCACCTATAACACCTTTGGTGCCTATAGATCACGGATGTCTCTTACCACCGGAATTATTTGCTGTCCTATGACAAAAAATATATAAAAAGCCATAACATTAAGAACCGACTTGAGTATTATCATCCTTTTGTCAACTGTCATTTTAGTAGCAATAATGCAAATAAATGTATGCATAGATAATGATTAAAATCATACAATAAAAACGTTTCATTATCTGTAATATGTTTAAAAACTTTTTGGTTTATTGTTTGAAAACGTTACAAAGTTATTGCAATATTTCCAGATATTTCTAGTTTTAAAAGACGTTTTAAATTTGCGAATATTACAATAAAGTATTTTGACATTTCATTTGTGATTTGATATCAATTTTTGGGTTTGAATATCTATCTCAAATTTTTATTTGCCATTACTTGCTAATAAAAAGATGTCTTATGTCAAGCCTCCACAAAAATAATTTGGATTCGCTTCCAAGATAATTGTTAAAAATCGAGGCATGTGTATGTTTTATTTAAACAAATATGGCTTTGTTCTAATGTCCTCTCTATTCATTGTAGTAAATTAATATCTCTTCCATTCAAATACAAAATATAGTCAGGAAACAGCTACTAAAAATATATAGATAACCCACATTGATATTAAATTGAGATTTTTAAACTTTGAAATTACTGATTGTTTTTTTAATTATTATACTCTTATTATTAAACTAATTTGGTCTGTTTTAACAATTTCTTTTAGTAGAAGACTAACATGTGAATGAGAAACGAAATGAGCAAAATACTAAATCGTTTATTGTTGTTTTAAATTAATAGTATGTATGTCATAATTTTAAAACATTTGTGAAAAGATACGCCATTTTGTTCCGAATTAACAAGTGATTCGATCTTTAAACTTATTTATTTTTCGAAGTGATAATATTAGAACTGTGTTCACTAAAATATTTCCTAAATAATAAAGAGATGTAATTTTCCTGAAGCTAGTCTACCGTATAAAGCGAAATAATAATACACAAATTGAATATAAAATACTTTCATTACCACAACAAGAATTTCTATACAGGATCCAGTTTAATGATGAATGAACCTTAATCAAATTGGTTCAAATTGTAGGAGTGAACGAATGAGAACAGTTTTAAAAAATATAGTTTCTATTCCTGCCTATATATTGTTCATAGATTTATTTTATGTCTACCCTCCTATTGTTTTTCACAACGCAAGACTATGTCTTATTGTAGATAAATGTATATAGTTAATCTAACCGAAGTTGTATTTCCACGTAGATTTCGGACTGGGCCACTTATAGACCTCAATCACCGGACGGTCACAAGTCTATCTGTATTTATTTTTTGGCAAACGCCTCCTATCCGTCTAACTCGCGTCCATGCTTATTCGTATAAGCATTGCAACGTTTTAGATTATTTTTATTGTTAATCTGAGAGTTGGACTGACAACCGCTAACTATTTATATATAGTTAATTTTTAAGATTGTTGAGAGCGGTGCGATAGACGTATGCGTGGACGCAATACGAGCACTGAATCTCAGGCATGTTGCGAATGTTGCGTCGGAATGACTTATTTTCATCATGGGTACGTTTTGCGATGCCCGTTTAAGAATTTTTAATAACCCGTTAGAGCATTGTGAGATGTGCACAGTTTTATGGTTTCCCAGTAATGTGAAATTAGTCTTTATTAATATAGAATATTTTGGATGTCTGGTCTGTATCGTGGATTTGTTGAAATGTTTTTCGATTTGTCTATTTTCTGGTTTAATCTGACTCACAGTTTCCGAAGTTTGAAGCATTTAAGCACTAAGTCTCAATGTAGCTAATCGATGCAGTAGATATAGTCGAGGTACAGACAGTATCATAGCTGGTATATACGAAATTTTATCTGTAGAATTCCCATAATGTAACATCTGTCACCATCGCGGTCTATTATTTGAATGTGATTTTACCAATAAAACTAAGAAACAGAAACTGAATTATTATTTATTCTTTATCCCCATTTTGTCTAGTGATTGCTGAGCTTGTTTTGGGCGCATTGTAATAGAAGCAGGACCCACAGCCGCTAAGTTGACGAAGATTTTATGATAGTAATTATTTCGTTATTACGGGTATTACAAGGTGAAGATGTAAGAGATTTAGTTGATGTTGTGCTAGAGCAAGTGCATTTACTTGTAAATCTTGATTGGCTTGGCTAAAAGCATTAGCTACAGAAGTCACATTACATTTAGCAGGGATATTCTTAAACACACTCTTTTTTACAGATGTAGAAAGGAGAGTTTTGTAAGGAATAGAGTGAAAGAAAAGCTGGAGAAGCTATTTCAAAGTAGGGATTTGAAACAGAGTCAAATCCGTTGCATAATTTTGTACTTGTTACTTTATGAAAGCGAGAGTGGGGTGTGTCAGAAAAAGCATGAAAGTAGGATAGAGCGGTAGGAAACATTTGTGGTGCAACCGCCTGGCCACGGGAATCGGCGGTGTGAAAGGCGAGGCGGCAATTCGCGCGGCACCGTTTGCAGGCCACGGACAGTTGCGTTCACCGCCGCGACCAGTAAAGGAAGTCCCATAGTGAAATGTCTTTTTTTATAGTACTGGAAGCCTAGAAACACCAATCGTCGTAATGGTGCGTTGCTAACTTGAGGCTTAGAACAAAAGTAAGTTTACTGGCTACATTACCCTCCAAACCGGAACACGTCAACGGTAAGCATCGACGTTATGGAGGCAGGAATTGGTTATTGCAGATATACAACTCCGGGCGAGTCGCTGCAAAATAGGTGGTACCTAGTGAGATGTCACGGTGTTAGTGACAGTAAGCCTATGCTCGCCCTTTTCGAGCTGTCTGGCTTGGTTAGAATAAGAGAGATACCCCGAGTATTGATGGAGAATTCTACAAGTAGTACGAGAAATATAGAAATCAAAATAAATCCAGAAAAACTTTTCTAAACGAGAATGACTAGGTATTGAAAAATTCGATTACATTCTTAATAATACTCAACCTGAATTGGAGAATAAAGTCTATGCAAATAGAATTTCAAATGTAAAAATTGTTTTTGACATTATTTACAGCAATAAAAATCTCGGTGTTCATTTTTCCATTTCTAATTCCATTCATATTAATGTAAAGGCGATTGTCTTTTTTTCACCCTTTCACGACTAAACTGCTTGATCGATTTTCATAAAATTTGGCACGCATATTTATTTTTTATTTACGCATATAAATCCACATTCGAAAGGCTTTCTTTCAAAAATCAAAGCAACCCCCAAAACACTAAAATGAGGGACCAAAGCTCGTACAACCCGTACGAATTTCCTGTGTACTTTGTACTGTGACATTGTATTTTTACTTAACAAAGATACTGTTGCTACTGAGCTGACGGTGAATGCGGGGTGCCGCACCCCGCAATGGGAGAAGGGTCGCATTCCAGCGGAGTGCATAGTTGATTCGTACGAGTTGCATGAAATTCATGTGGAAGTTAACCATAGACAAGCTGACAAAGTCGCGTGTAAACAGCAAGTTTAATAAATCTGATGATGAGCAAAAAGGCTTAGTTTTTAGTTGTCTATTAATCAGATAGTCCGGGTAGTATCCACCTCCTTAACTATTCCTTTCTTTTGTATTGCTCTAATGTTGCCACTTGCCCGCCTCGTGGTTTTAATAATTTCACCGGACTTGCATACGTGATGATATATGAAATTGTCATGCTCCGGTCATAGAAAGTAAAAAAAAAGTATCTTCACGCCCATATCCCCGAAGACGTAGGCAGAGGCACAACCAGAACACCCACGACTAGCCGAAGACACTAAGTCTTGAAAGCCCGGTGAAGTTGTAGAAACCGCGATGTTGACAACACATTAGTCATTCAAAAAAAAAAGTCTTACAATGTGATAGATGGCAAGCCAACCGGGCACATATCCAATCCCGAGCAACATTATTTTTTGTTAGAAAATTGGAAAAACCCAATTTTCTTTTTGTTGCCCGACCCGGGATCTCATGCAGTCTAGTACAACAGCTGAACTGCTAGACCACAGAGGCGACCAAGTAACTGTCCAAAAAGGAACCGTAGGGCGAGATAAAGCCGTGTATCTACCTACTTGTGTTCCGGACGGACGGAGTAATAACCACGTCTTAAGTTTTTAATGACTGACGTAAATAATATTCGACAAAAGACCTTTTTCGATTTCTCCGATCTTTACAAACAAAACAATTTATTAAAATTTATTTCACTTTATTTCGCTATACTACTTAACGTAGAAAAACTGTTTTTTACTGTTACATGTACCTACTTACTTACCCAGTGGCGTAGCGTGGAATATTAGATATATAATATTATATATTATACGTGGGCAAAGTCGCATTAGCGAGGCCCTTTTCCGTTCGTTCCCAAAAAACAACCCAAAGAGAATATAATTACTACGTTCGAAACAACCCAAAAACTTCATCTTATACTTATATTATTACACCATGGCCCAAAACCAAACAACCACCAAATTAATTGACATCATACCTATGTACTTAAATAATAATAGTGAAAAAATTACATGGGGCACACTAACAGTTTTGCACTTCTAATCGGTTTAAATCTAAGTTGCTAATCGGAACTATTTAAATTTCGAATGTTATATTTTTAAAACGTTGCAAGCTTTTTAGTACTTAATGAAAAAAAAACCATTTCTAGAGTTCTACTTTGAGTTCTACGTACGCGACAAAAATGGAATTAAGTCGAAAAGATTTAAGAGTGATGTTTTTTTTATGACTTTAATACTCTTTCTCCGCAAGACTGTGTCGCTCGTCTTAAAAATACTTTTGGGAGAAAAGCACCTTGTTTGAGAACCGTGAGGCGATGGTTTGCTGAATTTGAGGAAGGCGTAAAGAAACTTTTCTTTACATGACGAATTTCGTAAAGGGGAGTTGAAGGCCACCAGCGGGTCTAAAACGGCCGCTTTCGGTGAATCATAATATGAATCTGATATGAATATTTCACCAAATCGTAAAAAGGTCACTAAAGCGGCAATTCATATTATGATTCATTTGCAATTCTTTTCTGGCAATTCCTTCGTTTGACAGTTTTCTAGTGGTTTTCTATGTGTGGAAACACACATCAAATATGATTCTGCTAATGAAATGAATTGTAGATGAATCGCCGAAAAGGCGCGACCATTTTACCAAAAAATATATAAATTGCTGCAATATTGCTACAATTCACGAACTGAATTCCTTTTAGATGAATTGCTAAAAGTGGCGGTTTTAGACCCGCTGCCCTCAATGAAAATAATGTGGCTACTGATAAGCGGTTCATTAAATGAATGATAACAGCAAAAGTATGGTACCATACCTAAAAAATATTAATGTGCAGTTCTCTTACTAGTGTCTGTGAAAATATTTGACAATTTTAATGTTTTGTTTATTATCTATATATTAATACGTGATGCCAAAACTTTGGACCCCTTTTTACGAAACATTCGGGGGAACGCAGGAGCATAAAATTTGGCACACTTATAGCTTATGTGTAGGAGAAGTGCAGAACGCTTATATTTTTCAATAATAATGCTTATAAAATATATTAAATCAATAAATAAAACATTACCCACACTACCATGCACTTGACACACACAAACAAATATATTGATGATAACGATTAAAGATCAGAGATGGCGCATCGTACAGTTTGGAAACAAAGTAGTTGGTCTTGAGAAATGAAGATGGCGTTCTTATCAACAAGATATTAAAATTTATTATGGTTGAATTTCGACCAACGGGCGACTACTAGTAAAAATAATAAGATAACACGATAATGTGTGATAGTATTCTGCACGGTTCTTCAATTTTTTTAACCTTCTCTTTTTCCATTTTTTCCTAATTTCTTGTTCTCTAATATACATGATCTTTGGTCATACGGAGAATTGTATTATATATTCAGTAAGCCGAGAAAGTATTTTGTGACGACCCTTTGCTTGCTACTCCACAAAGTTTTTTTTTTTGAATGACTATTGCGCTGCCAACCTCGCGGTTTTTACAACTTCACCGGGCTTTGTGGGCCGAGCAGAGTGCTCAGCCCTAGACATCATTATTTATATGGATTGGACTGTTCCCTACAACGCCAGCAACAAGGGCTGTCTCCCGGGAGACCGTACCTCGACTTGGTGCTGCGTTCTGGTTACTGGGTGGACTAGGTGGAGGAATAGTGGCGGCTCGTCGCTCGGCGTTAGGCGCCGGGCGCAAGAGAGGTCTTCGTCGCCTAGACCGGCGGCGACGGTGTAGTGTAGTGTCTTGTGAATTTGTGTTCCGGTTGGGATTGGGAGGGAGGTTCGCGTTTGCCGCGTTTATTGGATCCGGTGGATCCGATAACACGTGACGGGGTCTCCTAAGTTTGGCGGGCGCGTTCGCGACCGGTGTATAGTCACACGCGGGTGCTAATACCGGGTTGGGGTGGGCAGCCGTTATTTCAAAGTAGCGTTCCGACACTTCTTTGAAATGCTGCGCTATTGTAGGCAAATCTAGGTCGCGATGTAGGTCCTCGTTGCGTACGTACCACGGACAACCGGTGGCAGTACGCGTGAACCTATTTTGGATAATTTGTAGCTTTTTAAGATGGGACGGGTACGTATGTGCGAAGGCTACACTTGCGTAAGCTAAGATTGGCCTGACACACGTTTTGTAAAGTGTCACTTTGTTACGAAGTGACATTTTACTGTCTTTATTAATTAAATAATAGAGACGGCTAAGTACGTGCTTAGCCTTGTTAGTGACACGTAAGATGTGCGATTTGAACGACATCTGATTGTCTAGAATAACCCCTAGGTATTTTGTTGATTTTTCCCAGGGAATTATTCTATCGAACATTTTGATGTTACCCGGGTTGCGATAGGGTCTCATCCGTTCGAATGGCCTAGTGGCCCGATTAAAGTACACCGCTGCACTTTTATCGGGGTTCATCCACAAAGTGCAAATTCGCCCAAGTATGGAGCATAATTTTCATATTTGGGCAGAGTTTTGCTAATACTAGTTCTCCCGTGAACGCTGTTTTGCCTATACTTCGCTACGTCCTGTATTATATATTATGCTAAACAGAAGAGCTTTTAAAAAGTTATTAGTTTGAATGAAGGCATAGTAGTTATTGTTATTGAGTTTGTATTTTTTTTGTTTTGTATAGTAAATCCTTGTATTAAGTATGTACAGCATATTTTAGCTACCTTTAAAAGTATTCTCTCTGTTTTAGGATTGTTCTTAGAGATAAGTTTGAATTTTAATAATTTTACAAATGTTTTCACTTATTTGATTACTGTTTTGTGTGCAATAAAAATGAATAATTATGGAAAAAAATAATTGTAACGAAATGACTTTTTTTTGTATGACTCAAGTGTCGCCTCGCGATTCTTATAACTTTACCGAGAGCCAGAGATATCATTATTTAGATGGATTGGACTGTTCTCTACAAAGTCAGCAACAAGGGCTATCCCAGGACCTCGACCCTCGACGTGGTGGTGCGTTCTGATCACTGGTTGGGTTGATTTGGACGAGTAGTGGTAGAGTTCGCCACTCAGGGCGCCTAAAAGAGTTCTTCGTTGTCTATTTCGGCGGCGACGTTGTAACGTGGTGTCTTGTGAGTTTGTGTTAGGGTTTGGAGGGAGGTTATGGGAACGAAAAGAAAGGAATGTACTTACTGTGTTTACATACTGACGCAAGCCATTATATTCTGCTTTATTTAAATATATCTCTGTTCCTATTGAATGGACTTTGGAGCTCTTATTCAAATTGCAAACAGATTAAAATACCTAAATCAGAGATTTTCTGTGAGGTGTGAAAAGAACAAGAAACAAATGTATTCAATATACAGGGATTCAAAATATGGCCTTCATAAATGTCGTTTTGACTCGTTCATTTCTTTCTTAAATTTCTTCAATGAACATATATTATAACAAGAGATATATGTATATCTCTTCTCTTACAACTACAGTAGGTTAAGTTGGAGCCTTAAAAAGGAATAATAATGGAACTAACTAAACTAAATGCACAGCGACCCACAGAATGGTAATTTTATACAGTGACCTATTTACACTGTTGAAGATGACAGCCAGATCCATCATAGGTAAGTAGGTGGCCATCACCATGCTAAAACAGTTCAAAACATCTCCAAATTTCATTATTGTTAATTTATCTCATCGATTACATTTGTAATGGACAATGGTTTATTGAATACGTCTTTTTGTGGCGCCTTTTATTTGGAGATCGCGTCTGGCTTCACCAGGGTCCCCGCCGAGAAGGCATCTAAGGAATGCTTAAAAGGTGACTTGTGGATAAATTACGGATATTTCTTCTATTTTAACGATTCCCTTTATTATTTAATTTATTTTTATTTTATGTTACACATTCAACCTGCAACAAAGTTTGTTTTTGGGCCTCATTAGCATAAAGCTCATGCTGAGGCGAAAAAAAGTATTCTATGACGTTCGATTTCATGATAGTTTTAATCTTATAACTGCTATTATATTGTTCCATATCTGTAATAAAAAAGATAGCGGGATGTCTCAATTTTATATTAATAATTTGTCTTTTTATCGCATCTAGCTAGTGACGTATAAAACAATTAATTTATTATCTTTCTGTAAGGTTTGATCAGTTTATTGGCGGCGCTCTCGGTTGGATGTTAATAGTTTTATGTAACCCGTAATTTTTATTAATTAGTCTATGATAGAGTATACGGAAAGACCATTAAATTCGCTCTCATGCGGGACGCGTCGATAATGTACATTAAAACGTATCATTAGGGGACAGTTACGTTTTTCATTCCTTGGTGTAGGTATTCGAGTACCGGTTAAGGAGTTGGTTTATGTGTGGTCTTAGATTTCTGATATTCGGCTACGAAATCTTTAACACGTTCGCGCTAAAACGTCGTTTATTTAAATGTGCTAAAACACAACGTCGCCTGACGTCCCTTAAACAGTCGTATTCCGTGGAACGTCTTGCGACGTCTGATAAAAGAAAAAAATCCAATTACAAGTCTTTATTGTTTTTGCTATTCTGCTACGAAACCTTTAACACGTTTGCGCTAACGACGTCGTTTTGGTTTAAATGTGCTAAGGCGCAACGTCGCCTGACGTCCGTTAAACAGTCCTTCCTATATCCGTGGGACGCTTTCTGACGTCGGATAAAAGAAGAAATTCAAGTAGCACGTCTGTTTTGTGCCACAACAGTGTCGATTTTTGTAGCTTACAATGCTTAAGACATTTGTTTATTTGACAAGCACATTGTTTAAAATCCATGTTATGGCGGAACTACGGGATATCTACTAGTGAGCTCTAACAGTACAAATGAGTTGCGAGATTGTTATTGTTTGTATTAAAAACCAACCCCATAGAACCCATGTAACCTACAAAATACAATAAGAACAAGAAATACACGCCGTCTCTAGATATCTAAGCTGATATGTAATGTCTGCTATTTTGAGAGGAGATGTTAGCCTAACCTAACATATCCTGGACGTTATAACACGACAGTGGAGACCACTGACGTTATATCGACAAGAATAGGCAATACGATAGAAACAATGCTTATTTGCGAAAGAATCTCCATTCCCGTAAAAAGTTATATAAGTATCTTCAAGCTCATATTCCCGAAGTGAAAGGCAGAAGTACAACCAGGACACCTACGACTAGCCGAAGACACTATGACCAATGTGTTAGGTGGCAAGCTGATTGTCAACTGGGTAAAATTCCAATCCTGGGCAAAGTTGTTTCGATAAGAAAATTGAAAAACTAATTTTTTTACCCTACCTAAACCCAGGACTTCATGGATTCAAGTCCTACACCGGACCGAAATCCGAGAAAGAACGAGATATTAAAATTTGTCGTATCTAAGTACGCATATCACTAGATAACGTCAGCGGTCAGTTACTTGACAGTTTACAGTTTCCCCGTGTTGGTCCGGGCTCCTTTCCAGAATAAACCATCTGCCTTTCTGCCAAGTAGCTCGAAAACGGTGAGCATAAGCTTACCGTCACTGACACCGTGACATCCATACTAGGTGGCAAAGTTTCGCAGCAAATCGTCAGGATTAGCTAACACCGCCTTAGCTATCCCTGCTGCCATAACATCAATGCTTGTCGTTGACGTGTTCCGGTTCGGAGGGTAAGGTAGCCGGTATACTTACTTTTGTTGTAGGCCTAAAATCCCGGTCATTAAAACCTTTGGTGTCTCTAGGCGATGTGAATTTCTTACCATCAGGAAATCCGTCTGCTTATTTGCCTTCCATTAACATAAAAAAGCTAAATAAAAAGAATAATAATAAATATCTCTGGACAAGTCACACAAATTGAATCTAACCCCAAAGTAAGCAAATTATATGCTTGTGTTATGGGTGTTAGTCAACGATACTATTACATAGACATACTTAAATAAATACCAGAATACATTTAATAAACACCCAGACCCGGAAATGCAGACATCTAAGTGTTCATCACACAAATGCCTGCCCCCGTTGGGAATCGAACCCGAGCCTCGCGATTCGTCGATGCAATTAGGCGAGTACGCTAGCCACTCGACCAACGAGGCGGTCAATAAAAAAGCTAATGCTGTAATTGTCAGGAAAAGGTCTGTATCGTAGTTTATATTATGTCATTTGATTGCCACCTAATCAAAACGAATGACAAATGCGCCTAATTAAGTAATAAACTAATAACCTTAAGAGGTCTATAAACTAAACGAATTCAGCTCTATGCCCATTAAATAACATAAATATGTATCTTGTGCTTTTAATTTTTATAATTAAAGGTTTATGCGTAGAATGTGGCATCTGGGAAGATCATCTCATACATAATGGGTGTTTAATCGTCGTGATGAGAAATGAGATACAATCAGTTGGCTTGATTTATGGAGAACATGGGGCATGCAGACGCGACGCGCGACCTCGTGTTGTTTAGTTTTGTTGTAGTCTGTCAAAATTTTAAAATAAAACTAGCTGACCCGGCAGACGTTCTGCTACTTTTTTTAATGTGATTTTAGTAAAAAAAATTGGGGTAAGTCACCCTTGTGAAAAATAGACTGCCGATTCTCAGACCTACTCAATATGCTGACAAAATTTCGTGAGAATCGGTCGTTTCGGAGGAGTACGGGAACGAACTTTGTTACACGAGTCGCTCCCTCTGTCCCTATGTCCCTTTGTATGCTTATCTTTTAAACTACGCAACGGATTTTGATGATGTTTTTTAGCAGATAAAGTGATTGAAGAGGAAGTTTTATATGTAGGTATTGCCCGCTTATATGTAGGTATCCCCCTACGAAGCTGGGGCAGGTCACTAGTTTTAAAAATAAAACTAACTGACCTAGCAGATGTTCTGCTACTTTTTAAATGTGGTTTTAGTTAAAAAACATTGGGTAAGTCAGCCTCGTCACCTAGGGGTACGACAAATAGATTGCCGATTCTCAGACCTACTCAAAATGCTGACAAAATTTCATGAGAATCGGTCAATCCGTTTTGGAACAGTACGGGAACGAACATTGTGACAAGAGAACCACTACACAGTATAAAACAAAGTCGCTTCCTCTGTCCCTATGTCCCTTTGTATGCTTAAATCTTTAAAACTACGCAACGGATTTTGATGCGGTTTTTTAGTAAATAAAGTTATTGAAGAGGAAGGTTTATATGTATATTTCATAACCGTGCGAAGCCGAGGCGGGCCGCTAGTTTTAAAAATAAAACTATCTGACCTGGCAGACGTTCTGCTACTTTTTAAATGTTGTTTTACTAAAATTTTTTTGGGTAAATCACCTTTGTCACTTAGGGGTACGAAAAATAGATTGCCGATTCTCAGACCTACTCAATATGCTCACAAAATGTCATGAGAATCGGTCATGCCGTTTTGGAGGAGTACGGGAACGAACATTTCGGCACGAGAATTTTATATATAAGATGATATTGCCTGTTTAGACCAGGATATTTCATTCTGCCTGATAAAACTGTTAGTCAAGATCCGAAAGTAGTTAGACTAGCTGCTGCTAGGAGGTAGGCACATGGGGCGCAGTAAAAGTTTTGCACTTCTAGCTAATCGGAACTATTTGAATTTCGAATGTTATATATTTAAAACGTTGCAACCTTCTTAGTAATTAAAAAAAAACTGTCGGAAAATAATTTGTCAATTGCTTTTTTATCACACATCAAACTTCTACGTCGGTACGCAACGAAAATGGAATTAAGTCGATAAGATTTTAGAGCGATGATTTTTTGTGATTTTAAAAGTTCTCTTTCTTCGTTCGTCTTCAAAATGCTTTTGGGAGAGAAGCACCTTGTTTGAGCACCGTCAGGCGATGGTTTGCTGAATTTGGCAGAGGTTGAGTTTCTTTACATGACGAATTTTGTAAAGGGCGGCCTTCAACTCCCATCAACGAAAATAATGAGAACAGGGCAACAAAAGTGAGACAACTTGAAACGTTAGTAAAAAAATGATAGCGTTTTTTTCTCAGCTACGGGTCCAATCTGTACAATTCTACTTGAAGGTCAAGAGTGTTAATGACGAGTGGTATTACTACTACCATTACTACCGTTTGTATACCCAGGGTGTTAGAAAAAGTTCGCAAAAGACGACCCAAAAGTCGTATTCTCAAACCAACAAAACAAAGTTGTTTTTAGCTTCCAAAAAAGTACATCTTGTCACTGATCCTGCGCATAGCCCCGACCTAGCACCCTGTAATTTCTGTATTTTTTCCAAAATCAGAGTTGATGAGAGGTTTTACTCTTGCCAACTCCGAAGAGGCAGTGATAGCGTTCAATCAGCAAGTAGAAAACATGCCTTCAGATCTGTGGTCCTCTTGTTTAAAAACGTGGTTCGATCGCATGAAAAAATGTTTAAAATGCAAAGGAGATTATTTTGAAAAACAATAAACATAATATTTTGGTCATAACATGTTTTTTAAGTTACGCAAAACTTATAGTGTGACCTACGTACTCCGACATCATCATTCTGTAGTAGGTCCAGGTGGATTGTTATCTACCTCTTGGTCTGTTTCCTTTTGAGAACCGACGGAAAACGACGCACGGGCGGAGAGGAGTAATCGGGTAACAAACATAAAAAAAAACATACAGTCGCATTAAGAACCTCCTCAATTTTTGAAAAAGGTTTGTTCTGTAACTAACACAATGACTATTAGGAGGTTAAATTTGGTGACGACTCATCCATCCAAGTATGTGCGTTTGTCTTATTGATATCGGCTTATGTTGATTGAGGCTATTTTAACTTAAAGAGATAAATAAAGAGTAAAGTTAAAGTGAGTTTAGTAGTTTAAGTTTTAGCCATGTTGATGATGTTATAAGCAAAACCGGTAGGCTATACAAAATAATAAATTATAAGTGATACGTAAGACAGTACAACTGTTTCTTCATTTGAATAGGTATAAGAATATTTGGAAGTTTTAACAAGCGCCGACGATGGGAAATATCAAATATAAAAGAGTAGAGTTAAGTCGATATTGTAGCCTGTATCACAGTGCGATAAAGACTGTAATACCAGGTTGAACCTTGGAATACTTTAGTCTTTGTTTATTAAGACGGATAGCTGACCGTCTCGTTGGGGTCGAGGGACTACTGTATTCGATTCCCGGCGGGGGCAGGCATCTGATTTGTGTGATGAACTTTTAGCTGTCTACATTTTCGAGTCTGAGTGTTTATTAAATTTATTCTTGTGAATTTTTATTTGAGAGTTATTTATGTATAGGGTTTTTTATAGTTATTATATAGTATAGTCCGCTCATTTATATTTTAAAATTAGTATTTAAAAAAAAAAGACTTAAACCTGGTCCACAATTTGCATCTTTATGCATAGGCTTGCCACCTATCACATTGTGGGACTTAGTGTCTTCGGCTAGTCGTGGGTGACCTGGTTGTGTCTCTGCCTACATCTTCGGGGATATGGGCGTGAAGATACTTTTTTTCTATGTTTGTAAAATACATTATTTTGTTCTTTCAATGCCATTTCTTAATTTAATAATACACTTCCGGAAACCGAATGTGCCTTCCGATATATCTTAACTAATGTTTTGTATAGTCACCTGGACTGACAATATTATTAAAACCAATTTGAAGGTGATATATGGTAGAGAACAATTGCCGGATCCGTCACGGTGGGCTCAGATTGCTCTCTATTCTATAGACGATTTCTCCCTGGACGTAGGTAACATTGTTCTCCCGGTTTTC
Source organism: Calephelis nemesis (assembly GCA_002245505.1). Lineage (NCBI taxonomy): Eukaryota > Metazoa > Arthropoda > Insecta > Lepidoptera > Riodinidae > Calephelis > Calephelis nemesis. The sequence goes on along the minus strand of NJDD01001718.1, from coordinate 263,971 downwards.
GAAAAACGTAGAATACCGGAACAATGTGTTCACTTTTGTATTGCATTACAATGAGTATTTTACATTTTGTCAACTCACAAAGTTGATTGATGATAGGATTCCAGTTAAAGGTTTATGATGACATGTTTCCATGATACACCGTAACTAATGTATATTTATGTTTGTATACAACAAGTAGTGTCTTATTATTTATGAATTGTTTGATTTTGTGTTCAGATTTTTGTTGAGATTTATATTTAGAATGGGTTGTAAATTATAACTTCCTCTTGAGAATTGATTTAATTTATTTATTGATGGTTTTAGGTAGAGGCACGTTTTGAGGAAGTGTTTTGTTGGATTAGTACCTACTTAAATTTAATTTTTTTATTTTGTACATGATGACCATTTCAAATGACTTCAAAAGAGGAGGAGGTTACACTTTCGAAGTCTATTTTTACGTGTGTTAGGAGATTTCTCCGTCACGTTAAGATGAAGTCGCCATATGTTATAGGAGTCAAATCTATCCCCGAACAGAGCAATTCTAATTTTATACGACTTTATTTTTTATTAGAAATTTAAAAATAACATATAACAATATACCTAGTCTTGCCATAAATATTGTAATAAAGAAAAAAAATATTTTTTTAACTGCAAATAACATATATTACTTTTACAGTGTGTTAGTTTAATACATAAATATACAACAATTAAAAATATAAAAAGCTTATTCGAAGTGGTCTCCATTGGCTGCAATACAGTCCTTTAAACGTTGAGGCCAGTTATCAATAGAAGCACGCACTCTTTCCATGGGAAAATTCTTCACTGCCAATCGTATAGATTGTTTTAGGGACTCCAAATTATCATGGCGTTTAGAGCAAGCTGTACTCTCTAAAACTGACCATAAATCATAATCCAGCGGATTAAGATCGGGACTAGACGACGGCCAGTCTTCAGCTCTGATGAAGTCCGAAACGTTCGCTTCCAACCAAGACTGCGTGGACCGAGCTTTATGACCCGGCGCCGAGTCTTGCTGGAAGGACCATACTTGGTTATTGAACATGGTGATGTTAAGGGGCTTAACTACCTTCTCAAGAATGGTATCTTGATACACTTGTGCCGATGTTTTGATACCTTTTTCACAAAAATATGGCTCAGTCACTCCTTCATAGCTAACACCCCACCAAACCATCACTGAAGTTGGATAATGTCCACGTTGCACTCTGTCGACTAATTGGGAAGCTTCCTTAGAGCTTTGAGCATAAATACGGTCATTTTGTTTGTTAAAATGTTGCTCAATTGTAAAAATTTTCTCATCCGTAAACAAAATTTTTCTGTGACCTCCCTTTGCGTACCGCTTCAGTAATTGTTTCGATTTTACGACCCTATTCTTCTTTAAATTATCAGTTAAGAAATGACCAGAGCGTCTCTTATAGGCTGCAAGTCCTAAGTCATCTTTTAAAATTCGCGACATGGTTCTAGGTGCTATCTTCATTTCCCGAGATAAAATCTTTTGCTTTCGGACAGGATTTCTTCGAATTCTTTCCCTTACTGCTTTGACCACCTTTTTCGTACGAACACTACGTGGACGGCCAGATCTTTTTCTGTCACAAACAGAGGAAGTCTCATTGTACCTATTAATAGCCCGGTACACAAACATTTTACTAAAACCAAGTGTATGGAGAGTTTTAAAAATTGCATTTGGCTCCATACCTACTTTGTGTAATGCAATCACAGCGATTCGGTTCTCTTTATCACCCCACTCCATTTTAATATCGCAAAATATTGTACAATGTATTGGCGCCAAAATGAGAAAACACAATGAACAATCGTATAAAAATGACAGATTCGAAATTCAAATGTAATATTTTTTTATTTTTAAGTGTAACAGTATTTATGGCCAGACTAAGTATAAATAATGTATAGTTTTAAGAAACCTATAACAAACATATTATTTCCTTGGTAGGTGTAGCTGTTTACATCTAACAAAAACTTTCATACTTAGTAGGGGAGTTCAAGAGGGAATATGGTTAGAACAGGAGGGTAGGTGTTAGGCGCGTCGGATTATGACATGGAGGTACTTTGTTCCATCATTAAATTTAAAAATATATTGGGGCACTTCTTATCACAGGTGGAATCATAGTATACAAATAAGAGTAAATTTAAATAATCAATCAAGTTGCTTCGATTTAATAAAGTTGAAAGTTCAAAAAGATTCAAAAACAAGTCACCTATGTTTATATCCCTTTGTTATAACCATTACTACAACGTGACTATTTCCGGCAATGCAAGAAACTTCATTATCGATATCAGGGGCCCCACCATGAATGCTTTTAACAGTATTATTTCCATCTTGCTAAATGTCCTTTTTTATAAGCAACTTTGTGATTTACGTCATAAGGTTGTCTTTCTCCGATGACATTTAGTATTATTGAAATAATACTGTTTTAAGAGCTTATGGTAACCCCCTTATTTGCTTGCGTATGATCAAGCAACATATTTTTATAAACGCTAGATGGGAGCAAAGTCAAATACAAACTTTACAGTGATAATTTTTTGCTGCACTATCTAATCGACAAAAAAATATGTCGGTGGAGTGACTTCACATTTATCAACATGAACTCCCCTTCTATTACTGTTAAAATACAAAAATATAGTTTTTAAAACCCGAGCTAACAAAAATAATACCCATTTTCAGATTTATCTAATAATTTTATCTAACTTTGAACAAGAGATTACTAATCAGATGAACATAAAATATATCTATAACGTCTTTATAGGGCGGATATTAAAATATTAAGGTAAGAGAGAAAAAGTCTAAATTGAGTTATGTAATAGTCGATGCACACCCTTTATTTAAAACAGCAGCTGCAAATACCAGTGGTACGATGCAAGCATACTGTCTCCGCGGTGGTCCACCACGAGCGGTCTCCTGCTGGCAGCGCACGCGCCGGTTCAAACCTCAAGTGCTCAACTGGATTCAGATCAAGCTTGAATCTAGAGTTGATGATCAGCGGGGTAACTGATCGTATTGGTGATTGACTTTCTAAGAGCTATTGTACATATGACGTTACTACCCTTAGAATCGGAATCAGAATTAGAAAAAAACTATGTTCACATGAACCATTTTTTTAAAAACATTTTTTCGTAGTAAAACACTTGTACTCATCCACTATACACACAGTAGTAGTAGTAGTCGTATACTGTACAGTGTGTAGTGGTGAGTATAAGTGTTTTACTATGAAAAAGTGTGTATACAATTTTATTACACCAAGTGCCAACGACAGCAAGTATAGATTCCACTTTTTTTTTAATTAACACCGGATTGGAACCCGACCGTACCGGACCCTAATAAAGTTCGTACAAGCCATGGTGGTATTTCTGCAAAGCACCAGATAAACTTATTTTAGATGCTATCTTTTTTCAATTAAAGAAAAGCAAAGGAGACTTCCCCGTGTAATATCTGAAATATTATACCAATTGTAATAATCGCCTCTGTGCTCTAGCGGGCCAGACTTGACTTCATGAAGTTCCGGATTTTATAACCAGATCGGGCAACAAAAAGAAACTGTGATTTTCCCAATTTTACAATAAAAAAACATCTTGTTTGGGATTGGATATGTCTTCGGTGGGCGATAGGCTTGCCACCTATCACATTGTGGGACTTGCTGTCTTGGGCTAGTCGTGGGTGCCTTGTTTGTTCACCTGCCTACCTCTTCGTGGATATGGGAGTGAAGACACAAATATCAATACTGCTATGGTTTACAGTTTCCATCGCTGCAAACTTCCATTATTGTGAATTATAAATCGCTTGCAAATTTTGACTCTATAATTAAAGTAACATTAACTGTGTTAAGGTAAACAATTGTATATTTTGGATTCAAGTATGCATTTCCGCAAAGTAAAGCCTTTTTTTTAAACAATTATGTTAAGGTTGTCTGGCGTTTACTTCAAATACCGCGTTAAAGTATCTAATGTTTCGGCAATAATAAATGATTTTTATAGTGATACTAGCTGTCTGACCTGGCTTCGCTCTAAAGGTATTTTTTTGATAATAAATTAAGATGTAAGCTATCTTATCGTTCACGTAACGTTAGATCAAACTGCACACGGTGTGCAAATTTGATTGAAATCGTTTTAGGAGTACATCGCGGACAAACAACGTGACACGTAATTTGTATATATTAAGATTTGTAAATTTTAATGAGTAAGTCATCAACAATAAATATCAACAATAATAAAATATTTTATAAATTTAGATAAAAACACACAATTTTAAATAGATTGCAATAAATTAAATTACTAATAAATTATAGTGAAATACATTGATTATTAAGACATCACATTACAAATTAAAAGAAAAAGGACATATTAATAATTAAGAGATTAGTATTGTTTATGTAAATCAATTGTAAAGATTTACCAGAGGTTCTCAAACTGGGCGTTGCCTGTATCTTGGGAAATCATTTTTTTATTCACAACTAGCTGTTCCGGTGAACTTCGTTGCACCCGTTCAGTTTGTATGGGGAAAATAAAGTACTGTTTTTCCCATCTTCCCTGCAACTTTCCCGGGTTTTCTCTTCATAAGAACCTTCTTCTGACAATTACTAATACAACAAAAAAAGAATTAGCCAAATCGGTTGAGTCTTTCGAGAGTTATGCGCTTACCAAAACATTTAGCAATTCATTTTTATATTATAGATTATTTTATATGCAGGACTTGATGCTAAGCTTGTTGAATCATTTATAATTTAGGTTAAGTATGTAATTTTGCAAAATGTTTTAGAAAGAAGAAAGAAAGTTTAACAAGTTAACGTATAATAATTAAAATCATTGATTGATTCAATAATAGTAAATTATTAGTTTTTTATTTCTTTATTTAAAGGCTTTATTCGTGAAACGACTATGCCAGCCTTATGCATAATACCTTAAACTAAATAAAACAGTATGATACAAAAAATCATTGCACAAAAAATCTTTATCTAAAAAAATTGAAATAACGAAAACTAGCATTAACTTTTGTTACTTCTAATTTTTATTAGTACTTACCTAAGTCAAAAATTTATTTTATACTATTTTCACTAGTAAAATATAAAGAGTTTAACAGACTCTCATTAATCAATTTATTTAACAATCTGTAGTTTTAATAACCTAAGATAGAAGATAGGACTTCTTTAAATCTTCTTAAAGTATCTTCACGCCCACATTCCCGAAGAGGTAGACAGATCCACAACCAGGGCACCCACGACTAGCCGAAGACACTAAGTCCCATAATGTGATAGGTGGCAAGCCTATCGCCAACCGGGCACATTTCCAATCCCAACCAACATTTTTTTTATTAGAAAATTGGAAAAATCCTATTTTCTTTTTGTTGGCCGACCCGGGATTCGAACCCGACCTCATGCAGTCCATCAAGTCTAACACCCGGACCGCTAGACCACAGAACATCGGCTCTGTGGCGTAGCGGTCAGGCGTCGGACTTGACTTCTTGAGGTCCCGGGTTAGGTTTCTGGGTTGAACAAAAAAAAAATAGAAAATGTATATTTTTAACTTTCTGATAAATACAACTCTTTTTTTATAATAAAGTTATAGATAGCGTCACATTGCCTTCCTCTTGTAGGTACTACGTAGTCGAAGTTCCTGATGTTTCTGGCTACTGTAAGGCCTGCCGACCACAAATCAATTAATTAATAATATAATTAATGAAATTAAATTACAATTTTGTATAGAAAATGATGACTTCTTTTCTTTCTTTCAGTCAAGTAGAAATTTGCATCAAATTTACCAAAATCGAGATTCAATTATAATTAGTCACAAGTCGTCAATAAGTCATGTTAGGGTCTTGGGTAAAGCGGTGGCCTCATTACTCTAGCTCATATAGTGAGATTTGGCGGCAACGAGGAAATACACGATACGCTAATAATGATTATTTCATTTGTGCACTTTCATTGAACAAAATGTGCAAAGTGCCACCAAAATTTACTAATTATACTCAAAATAAACACGAAATTCAATAATTATGAAAAAACTTCGACGTTGACTTAATGACTGATGAAAAGATAATTGGCGTCTCTGAGTGCCGCTGGGCGACGTTGACCGTAACAACGTCTCTTATTTATAAGATTGCTGAGCAAGTAGTTTAATCTGACAATTTGATTATTCTAAATTTTGAAATATCGATTATACTTGACATTTAATTTTATTTTTTGACATGTAAATTATTTTTTTAATTTATTTGATGTTTTGATGTATTTTTTTATAATTTATTGTGCGTAGGTTTTTTTAGTTAGCTATGTTTTAATTTTACATTCTCTTTAAATAGGTTTAATAATTTCGACATGTAAGTATTTTCCTACATATTTACTATTACGTGTGGGTATGAATATTTCATATTAATTATTTAGATTTTAGAGTATACCATTTTTATTTTTAAAGTTTTGTTAATTAATCTTGTAATCATATAACATACTGAAAGTATTTGTTGATATGAATTATGACTAAGTTGTAAGTTTATGACGTCGATAAGAGTATATTATGTACCTACATCGAATAAACCGATTTGATTTGAATGAAAGTATGAATTTAACGGCCATCAGTATCCCTTATTGTAATAACTAACGGTTGCAAAGATTAGTGGATCCTTAGCTCCAATTGTGGCACAACAGTGGCCCGCCAGGCGGGGTCTCCTGCTAGCAAGCGCGCACGCGCCCTTTTGAAGTGCACAACTAAGTTCAGATGAAGACTTGATCTAAACTAAATGCAAGGACCGGAGGGCTGGTAAGTGGTCATATGTGATTGAGTTTAAGAGAGGTATTTTTGTATTTCGTTATATGTAGTCAAAGTTAAGCTACCGTTTTATATTAAAGTATTATATATAGTAGTTTATTATGTCACATTTGACATCTGTCAGTAATAAAAGAATAATCTCTATTGTAAAGTTTTGGCGCCATCTAGAGAAGGTCTTGGTTTTTTTGTAGTTATTGAATTTCGTGTATTTATTGAGTAAAATAAGTAAAATTTGTTGGTAATTTGTATAATGTTGTTCAGTTAAAGGGCAAGTGAAGTAATCACGAAGAAGCTAGAGAGCATTATGTATTTAAACCTCACAAAAATGAGCTCGGGTAAGAGGCGATCGCTTTACTCAAGACTTTGATACGACCTTCTTGAGGAATAAGGACTAATTTTAAATGTTTAAACCCGATTTGTTACATGGGGTAACTTAATACAAATTTCAACTTAACTAAATGGCTTACGTTAACGCACATGCCAAAATACAAAAATAAAGCCTCTATTGCTCTGACTGGGAAATTCACTGTTTGTACTAGAAAATTTAACAATCATGTCTTCGAAACTGAAGTAGGAATATGACAAGCACTGAGGATAGACCTTGCCAGACTCTATCATTTAATATAGTCTGCAATAGAGGGCGAAGCTAGCACTAAACAAATTTTATGAAAAAGGTGAAAGTCTCTGTCTAAGTTAATCGTAGAAGTGTACTCCTTTGTTATTATTACAACAAAATTATACTGCTAAAACAATATTTTCACATTTCCTTAGGTATATGTTGGCAACGTAACCTTGTAACAATATTGTTTGAGGCTAAACACTGCACAATTGCTTACTAAATACGTTTGAAAACGCACGTTTATTGTAATAATAATTATATGATGCAATTTTATAATTAACTTTGACAGAAATCTACTAATTTGTCAAATGGAATATTTTTAATTGACTCAACTTTCAAACACTAAACACATTCTATAAATAATCCTGGAATAAACTTAGGCACCTACCTTCAGGAGCGTCGCACGTCGGGGAGAAGTTGATACAGAGATTGAAAAAAAAACTTGAATTATAGGTTAAGTCGGGAACCAAATGCCCTCCTTTTGTTTACTTGCCTTTCATTTCTCGCTTAATTAGTAACAAAGTAGTATAAATACTACAATAATCGATCAAGCAAGTCAATACAATACAATAACTCTTTATTGTGCACCAAATACAAAGAAATTACAAATACATCAAATAAAACTGAAACTATGTATCATAACAAAGGCGGCCTTATCGCTGGCAGCGATCTCTTCCAGGCAACCCTAGAGTTTGGAACAAGATTTAACGAGATATTGTGTAACACTTAAAAATATAAAAATGTATTTAATACTAGACAAAACAAATCATCCCAAAAGCAGAAGCCTGTTTTAATATAAGAATTTAGAATAAGCAATAAAAGTATTAAACACAGTTCACAGTTCACAGTGAACGTAGAAAGTGACGCTTAACTTACTTTTGAAAATATTAATATTTGGAGCTCTCCTGATGTCTACGGTAAGAGAATTGCAAAGCCTCACTGTTCACACAGCTCTAAGTTAAAGATATACGCCTGTTTGCTTTATATTTGTCAATTTTTTAGAATTTGTAGGGGAGGGCAGCTGCCACTCTTGCCCCCCTTTAAGGACGCCCTTGCCTACCTTCTAAAATAACCTATGAAGATTGGTTAAACTAACAAAATTGTAGTTAGCCTTATAATCATTAAAAGAATGTGTGAGTGGAAAAATAGGTAAGGACCTGTTTTGTTGAAACGGTCATGTAGAAAAAATGGTAGACTAAACAAATAATGCGAATGTGAAAATAGGTGTTCGGGGCTTTGACCTCTTATATATTCCTATTTCTATGGCTCGGGGAGACATATTGTCTACTTTGACATTTTGCTCGCATTTTGCTCGCCTTGCAAAATCGGGGTTCCACACGGATTAAAACATTGGTTTGCATCCGTCAAGAACGTAGATTTATTCAAATTTTGATTTGTTTCAAAAAAAGCTTCAACCAAGGTCACCTTTGTGGAAGGCTTGATTGGGGCGTGATTACAACCGCCTGGATGATGCTTTGTCATGAATGTGGAGTTAGGAATGTGGGAATTAGCAAAAAGCTTTTGTTTAAAGATATGAAGCAGATATGAAGAAGAATGAAAAGAGCAAGGCAAGATAGTCTATAAGTCACTTACTCTCCGTACTCTCTACTTAACAAACAAGGGTCTTGGCGTGAAGGTATATGGACCATTTTAATACGTGACTTTGAAACATCATTTTCTATAGCTCTTGATTCTCGGCTTTAAGAATAATTGCAAGAATCTTCACAACCGTATACCATACAAGGTAGGCAGAGGTTCAACCAGGGCATCCACTACTAGCTGAAGACACTAAGTCCCACAAAGTGATAGGTAGCAAGCCTAGCGGCTACCAGACACGTATCCAATCCCGGGCCACGTTGGTTTTATTAAAAAAAAAACAATTTCTTTTGTGTTGTATGACCCGGGAACCCGGCGATTGAACCCAGGATTTCAAGAATTTAAGTCTTATTTCGGACCGTTAGACCATAGAGGCGCCTAACTCCGGACTCTACCTACTCTAAATATTTAATTTCAGTCATAACAACGTACACCTGCTATTATTAACATAAATTTGATGATTTTTCAAACATTATTTTAGGTTAGGCTATAAATATAATTTATTTGTCGGCTTAATCAGTTATCGTCATAGCAGAATAGCTAAGTTTTAATTGCGAATGAATGGAGGCGGGGTTTGAAAGTGGGTGGGGTATTCACGCCCAACGCCCTCTTAGTATTACATATGTATGTCAACATATGTACAGTACCTAGCCATACTTTTATATGGAGACTAATAATATAATATTATGTAATATATGTAAATGTAAGGATAAGAGATTCTTGTTTATAGAAATCGAATAACTATTTGTTTTTTACTCTCAAAAAATACTATTTAGTCCATGTTCAAAACAAAATGTCATTAGATGATAGAAAATGTTAGTAAATGTTGAATCCGGTGAGAGGTATTACTATTTATCTCACCAGATAATAAAGCCTGATACGGTACTAAGTATTATTTAAATTGTGCGCCTCGACTTTACACTTTTCACTCTTTTTACACTTTATACTACTATTTTTAAATTGGCTGACCTAATCTAAATTTAAGCGAAATGTTTAATTATATGTAATAACAAATATGTCTTTAAAGTATTTTAATGTATATTCGCATTTCCGCGCATAATTTAAATAGTACTACTGTACTTGGATAAGTAATGGTGTTAATATTAATTCTACAGCGCACTACCAAGAATTCTTAATACTGTGGCACTACTAAACTAATTTTAGGTTATCGCTATCTTCTTTCAACTCTAGTAATAGAAAGAGACAAAACAAGTATAGTGCTGACAGATTAGTTTCTACAAGATGTTTCTGCACTTGTTTAATGTATACTTTGGAATACGTCGCATAAAAACCTTATGAGTTTGAGTAAGACCTGAGTCATTTGAAATGTAAGTATAAAATGTTCTATTCGTTTTGTTTTTGTTTCAATAAAAAAAATACGTGTACCTAAAATAAGGTTGGTTATCTAGTGAGCAGCAGAATCACCACTAAAGTAGTTATTCTCTGTCTTTTTTGACTTTTGTGCTTAGTGTAGGACATTATGTATTATGATCAGTATTTTTAAAGTAGTTATAGAAAGGTTGACTGAAAGAGATGTTTTCTGATTGCAAGAAATATATGTAGCCATGTTCGTTTTATCACATTAATGGTTTATTTCTAAACTGCCGCTAGGAAGTTAAACTTTTTGGATTAGTAAGACACTACTTTCACATTAAAGTAACATAACCTCCACTATAAACCCCAACGCTGAACAAAACATTTTAAAATTCTACAAGTGAATTACTTAGGTCAACCTAAATTAGGCACCTTTATCCAACACTGAAAAAATATTTAGCACTTGTATAAATATATATTACTCGTATTTGTTTGCCAGGGTTTTGTTGCATTCACTACCTGCCAACCAATATCGAAAAGACTGAGCGCATTAGTAGAAAACGTGGTTATCTATATGTGGAAGACTTTTAGCAACTTTGGTAGTCAATCAATATCAAATAACCAATTCAAAATGTTATATTGTTATTTCTAATTAATTATAATCATAACGTATCATACAGATTTTCGTCCCCTGTTATTGTCATCTGGGGATTATTTTTGTAAAAGTAATAAGGCCGTGTTTGAACTCAGATCTTTAGCTGTATGCATTTCACAGTTTTCACAGGAACCGTTTTTGCGATCGGTATCAAAAGTAGGTATGTTAATCCAGGTCACAATCCATCTGTTTACTAAATTTCAGACAAATCCGTTCAGCCATTTGAGTGAGAAAACATCATAACATCCATACATACATACTCATAAACTTTCGCATTTATAATACTAGCTGTTGCCCGCGATGTTTCCCGCTTGGTCCTACAGGAACATTATTTTGAAATTAAAACTATTCTATGTGTTAGTCCAAGTTACCTTCTATGGGTGTACTAAATTTCATAAAAATCGTCACAGCAGTTTTTGCCTGAAGAAGTAACAAACAACCAAAGTAACAGACAAACTTTCGTATTTATAATATTAATAGGAAGTATAGATATTTATAATTATTAGCAAGTAACTCGACTCTACTATAGTTTGAGAGAATAAGCTTCAGTATTTAATTACATTATTTTAACAGGTGAATGCAAGTTGATTAAAATATAATGTGACAAAATGTTATGTGTCATATTAAAGGCAGGTGATGAATGTGACAGTATTAGATTTCATCCTAATTTATCATCGGAAAAACAACTTCCTCATGATACCCTACGCATCTACAGGTGTAGAAAGTACTTAGGTTACAAATTAATTGGCCAAATAAACTTTTTTACCGCCGCCAAAAGGTTCTCGATTCCATTTTATGCTTATTATTACTCTGGAAACCACTAGGTAATGGATTTTGATGTTTCCTTTTTAGGTAGGCCATAGTTTAGAGTTCCATCTAAATTTGATAAAGAATCAAAAGTGGTTTTTGAAATAAACTTGATGCGTATTTTCGAAGTGAAAACATCTTTCATGGCGTTGTGCAGTTTGTGATGGGTAAAAATGTTGAGCTCTCGTCAGGACACGTGACCTGCTCGAAAATTCGTAAGAGGGAGTAAAACCACTGTATGTTGTTTCTGAATTTCATACTGTGATTATTGTTTCGCCATCCAAAATGTGAAGTAGCTTAACGACTCAAGACATGTGTTTTGTTCTCGAAAAAATCAAGTTAATAAATATTGTGTTTGACCTCATAAATGAGAGTATCTTTATTTTAGTTTAGTTTGGTTTACGGTAGATAGGGATAAATTAATTTATATTCTAAATAATTATATTAAATAATTTTGTAACATCTTTGTAACACTCCTATTCCTTAAACAAATATTTTTTCTTTCTTTCTTTTTTTAAAGCAATTCCTAAAAATGTATTCCCTAAACATTCCAAAACGTCAAAAACGCACACGATTTTCAAGTTTTCACTTGTGCCGGCAATTTCGAAGTGCAACCCTTTGTTATTTTTGTCTAGACGACATGTACCTACATGATAATAAAATTAGATTTTAAATAAGAACTAAATCGCTACAATGTAACCCAAATATGTTAAACTATCTTCAAGCCTAGGTATATCCCCGAAGTGGTAGGCAACCAGGGCACCCACGACTAGCCGAAGACACTAAGTCCCACAATGTGATAGGTGGCAAGCCTATCGTCAAACGGGCATATATAGCTAATCATGGGCAACGTTATTTTTATTAGAAAGTTAAAAATATATATTTTCTGTTTTATTTTATTGCTCGACCCGGGGACCGAACCCTGGATCTCAAGAAGTCAAGTCCGAGGCCGAACCGCTAGACCGCAGAGGCGATGAACATCTATGGTATCTATACCTAAGCCATGGAGGTCTCTTGATATCAGAAGACCGTAAACTAGTTTGTCATTATGACTTGACTGATTCTTTGACTTAAATATAAGTAAGCGAACAAGCAAGTATCTCTTTTGTTAAAAAGTATCGTGCCCTACAAATTCTATAGATGTTACTGGGGCGTTGTTAATTATGATTGTGATTTAGGGTACGTGTGCAAGTATTAATTTTGTGAAACACGATAACGACAATCATTGTGGTCCACCGCCATAAGATAATTTCCTGTTGGTAAGAAATAGCACGCCTAGAGACATGGTAATGGTGCGTTGCCAACCTGAGGCCGGGATGTTAAGTCTCGAGCAAAGGTTAGTTTACTGGCTACGTTACCTTTCGAATCGACATACGTCAAGGGTAAGCTCTGATGTTATGGCGGCAAGAATAAGTAAGGCGGTGGTACCAATCCAGTCGAGTTGCTGTGAAAACCCTACCACCTAGTAGGATGTCACGGTGCTAGTGACGGTAAGGCCATGCTCGCCTTTAACGAGCTGCCTGATAGGAAGGCAGATGGTCTATTCTGCAAAGGAGCCCGGATCAATGTATTGAATATACGGGGACCACGATGAATTTAAAACCGATTTCATACTATAGAGTAGTTTTTGGCTTAGTAGGCGTTTGGCCCGTCGAGTTTCGCCCGATTCGAGTGAAACGAACACGTCCATTGTTCTTAATATTTTTGAGTCCCGTTTGCCCGCAACTTTTTTTAAACAATATTTGTATAGTAAGTTGATTACGAAAATCAATCAATTTCACTCGGACTTTGTATAGAGTTTTTAGTATTTTAAGCGTTTTCGTAACTAAAGTTAAAGATATAAGACTAATTGTTGGCGTTAAGACGTAAAACTAATTACTGTGGTAGTTATGTTTTAAATTGATATAAAAACTGTTTTAAATTATTAAAGATTGATTATTGTAACTAAGATTTTTAATAATTATTGGGATTAGTTATGCCTTAAAACAATATGTGAGACTGATTATTGTGATTTATCATGATTATTATTCTATTTTCCCTTGATTAATGTAATAAATTTTAATACTTAAATATTTTTGTATTTTTCCCACAGTACCTTGCTTTTATTTAAATTTTATCAGCCTACATAAAATTTTGCTTTCTGACTGGGCTTGATAAAAGTTGCGGGAAAACGCCACTAAAAAATATTAAGAACAATGGACGTGGTCGTTTCACCCGAATCTTGTGAAACTCGGCGGGCCAAACGCCTACTAAGCCAATGTTTTTGGAGAATCGTCAAATCTATAACAGTGTTGAGATGACTTAGGTTCTGGGTTTGACTACTTACTTACTTATAAACGGATTACTTTTCCAATCATCGTAAGCTTTTCGTTTGCCTACTAGGGGTACTAGCAAATTTATATATTTAATATTTATTTATCTCCTCTCAGATGTTTCATTGTTTAGAAATAAAAAGATGAACGGAGGATGTTTTACATATGTTCCATACGCCCACAAATGTATTACATATTGAGTAATGTGCAGGCTCAAATAGGATTCTGACAGCTAACCTAATCGATTACCCCCACAGGATTATAAATTGCCGCGATCCAGTATTTATGGCTCCAATTACCGCCCTTTTATGTATCTATTGCGATTTATTTCACATTATTTTTGTATTTTTACACTTGTTTCTTACAAGATTGTATTTATTATTTAATCAATTATTGTACACAAAAAAAAACTTACATAAATTTTAAAACTAATAGACTTGTACAAAAGGTCAGTACCTTGTCAAAGATAAAAAATAAAGAAAAAACCTCAAAGTAAGCAAACATGTTTAAATTCACGCCGCCCAGAAACACCAAAGGTGGTAATGTGGTGCATTGCCTACCTGAAACAAGGATGTTAGGCCTCGAGCAACATACGTTTGCTTATCTTATCATCCGAACAGGAATACGTCAAAGACAAGCACTGACGTTATCGCGGCAGGAATAGGTAAGACGCAAGATGATGCCTAGAGCAAAGGTAAGTTTACCAGCTACCAAAACGAGAATGACAAAAGTATCTTCAGGCCCATATCCTCGAAGTCGTAGGCAGAGGCACAACCAGGGCACCCACGACTAGCCGAAGACACTAAGTCCCACAATATGATAGGTGGTAAGCCTATTGCCAACTGGGCACATATCCAATCAAGAGCAACATTTGTTTATTAGAAAATTGGAATTACCACATTTTCTTTCTGCTGCCCGACCCGGGTTTCGCACCCGGGAACCTCATGCAGTCAAGTCCAACAACTCAATCGCTAGACCACAGAGGCGACCGATTACCGGCGACCGATAGATTTCGAGAATGTTTAATGGCATTATAAGTGTACTCTAAACCAGTGGTGTCTATACTTTATCCTGTGAAGATCGACTTTAGAAAAAGTTAAGGGTTTAAGAGCGACAGATTTATTTTTATGTAACTTTTTTATTGTCTATTAGTACCTAATAATAACACGTATTTATATTATAATTTATTTTTATGTTGTAATTAAAAGTAATTATTTGCAGTTTTACATAGTTTCTTACTATTTACGCACATTTGTAGATAAAACATATTCGAATTTCAAAAATAAAGTCTTGTAGATACTAACTGAATTAACCTCTAAGATCGACCGTTTGGGCACCACTGCTCTATACCCTAGGCACGGTAAAGTATAATATACAGTATCCTATCTTCATACAAACGGACGAAAACGCGTTTAAACCTACGCGTCTTGTGTTTTTTTTTATAATATTGGAAGGCAAACAAGCAGACGAATTTCCTGATGATAAGAAATTCACGTCGCCTAGAACCACCAAAGCTGGTAATGATGTGTTGCCAACCTGAGGCCGGGATGTAAGGCGTCGAGCAAAAGTCAGTTCACCAGCTACCTTACCCTCCAACCGGAACACGTCAATAGCAAGCATTGACGTTATGGTGGTAGGAATAGGTAAGGACCATCTGCCTTCCTGCCAGGCATAGGCTTACTGTCACTAACACCGTGACATCTGACTAGGTGGTAGAGTTTAGCAGCGACTCAACCGGATTTGTACCACCGCCTGACCTATTCCTGCCGCCATAACGTCATGACGTGCTCCGGTTGGGAGGGCAAGGTAGCCGGTAAACTTACTTTTGCTCGAGGCGTAACATCCCGGCCTCTGGTTGGCAACGCACCATTACCACCTTCTCTAGGCGGCGTGAATTTCTTACCATCAGGAAATATGTTTGTTTGTTGCCTTCCAATATCATAAAAAAATAAATATCCCAGGATAACGTACACAAATTGAATCTAACCCCAAAGAAAGCAAATTATATGCTTGTGTTATGGGTGTTAGTCAACGATTCTAATACATAGAAATACTTAAACATATACCAGAATAAAGTTAATAAACACTTATACCCGGAAATGCAAACATCTAAATGTTCATCACACACATGCCTGCCCCCGTCGGGAATCGAACCCAAGCTTCGCGGTAAGTCGATGTAGCTAGGCGTGTACGCTAGCTACTTGTCCAACGAGGCGGTCAATGTTATTTTGGTTTAATAATTTAAATTATTTAGTTAATATGGCAAAGAACAATTATATACTACTATCTGAGGCCCGCGACGTTGCCCGCGTGGTCCCACAGGATCATTGTTTCGAGATAAAAACTATCCTATGTGTTTATTCAAGTTACACTCTAAGTGTGTGTCAAATTTCATAAAAATTGGCTCAGCAGTTTTTGCGTGTTGAAGTACGAAACAAATAAACATACATAAAAATTTGGTAATCAAATCACTACTCATGCATTTTTGTTGAACATTTGCTATGTATTAAAAAAAATTTGTTCGTTTAAAAAAATACAGTATTTACGATTACGAAATTCAAATAAGCAGATGTAGTTATAACACAGAGGGCGCTTTTTTTTTTTGAATGACTAAATTGTTGCTAACCTCGCGATTTTATGCAATTTCACCGAGCTTTGTGGGCCGAGCAGAGTGCTCAGCCCGAGACATCATTATTTAAATGCATGGGGCTGTTACCTACAACGCCAGCACCAAGGGTTGTCTCCCGGGAGACCGTACCTCGACTTGGTGCTGCGTTCTGGTTACTGGGTGGATTGGAAGGAGGAATATTGGCGGCTCGTTGCCCGGCGTTAGGCGCCGGGCGCACAGAGGGCGCGTGGCCCTATTGCGTATTGACGCACCGCACGACTGTAGGTATTTAATTCAAAAACAGGGCCGTGTTAGACTACTGTACATTACCAAAGACAATATATATTTACTAATTACTGACATTACATTTTTTTGCCCTAGACCAATGACACGATTAAAAGAGTATTTATTAGCTTATAAATATGAAAACTATAAAAAACACATTAAGTATTAGTTTACGAAGCTAGACAATAACTTTCATTGTAGTTTAATCGAGAGAATAAATAAAAAACTAATAGGTAATAAATTGGCGACGCACCCATTACACGAGAAAATATGTTTTCAAAGTTTTCCTTAACGATAGTTGAGATAATAAACAAAGATTAATTGTCCTATTCAGCCTTTCATGCGGCGACAACTGCGGAAACTAGAACATTAACTTGACTATAACTTTACGATACTACTAACATTTATTTATTGGATTTTTTCGACTTTGGCCTTTCTGGTTATGTAAAAAGCATAGTGAGCAGTTTGGACTTCACTCCAAAATATTTTTCCTTGACAGAGATAGCTTCAATCTCGAGCTCGCCATCTCAGTGTTCCAGGCTGTTATTTAGAGGCTTAACAGTCCATCCAGTCTGAGGTTGGTAAAGCAACGATATCATTTTTGGTACTTTTAAATCATTTCATCGTAATGGCGTTTGGATTGTGTCGTAAGTTTTATCAGCTATCTTATCTCTGAGCCGGAACACGAAAATAATGCGCATTAACGTTATGGGTAAAGCTTCATTAAATGCGCCATTATAAATTTAAAAAAAACCTTGTCAAATTACGAAAATAGTTTTTTTTCCAATGTAAGTAAATTTTGAGCTCTTGTTATGGGTGTTAGCGATAATTAGTCATAAGTCGTCAATAATTGACATGACAAACAGCCAGGGTCTTGCTACTTTAAATTATCTACTTAAATAAATACTGGAAAAAATGAAGTAAACACACCCCAGCCTAGAAACACAGACATCTAGATGTTCATCTGCAAATGTCTGCCCTTGTCCAGAATTAAATCCTAGCCTTGGTAGCGCTAAGCGAGTACGCTAACTCCTAGATCAACAAGATGGTGGCTAAATATTATTAATCGGGATGGAGGAAAAATGTTTTTATTTGTGTTTAGGATGGAGTTACAGATTATTAGTTGAATATTCGATTCTACATACAGTGAATGTATTATATTAAACAAACAAGCCTCAGGTTGGATAATTGTTGTATTTATGCATGGGCCAGTCGGGGACCGTTTGGACCCCCCGCTGGCCCCACCGAGCGCGACCATTTGTCGGGTCCATTTTTATATTTAAACAACAACCAAAATTATTCTCTAAACATCATAGTATGTTTATACGAGACATTGGTTTTTAAATTCGTTGCAAGTATCAATAAAATCTAAGAACATTATACATAAATAACGACAATATTATCAAATATATTCAATGAAAGTAGACTCTTGTGATGTATAATTTAAAAACATAACTGTAGACTTTAGAAAGTATTCATAAACACTCTAAACGTGAAAAATATTTATAAATATTTATGTTTTTGTTTTAATATTTCTATCATGTTATAATTAATATCTAAATATGTTGCGTGTACACAAATCTAGCACCCCTGTTTAAGAAGCTTACTTACCTAAGTAATGAAAAAACGCTGCGCGAAATACGAGATTTAGCTATGCGTAATGAAAGAAATTACGTCAAGCCATCTTATTCATAAACAATACTTAGTTCAATATCAGTGCTAAAGAAAGAAAACGGTTGTAGTTCTTCGTAACTTATGCATCACACTTCGTGTAAATTATGCGTAAAATTTGATTTAGGTGACAATTAATTAAATTTTGTTTAGTTAATGTGCACTAGTAAAATATTTATGAAGAAGTTAGTGTATCGCGTATTTCCTCGTTGCCGTCAAATCTCACTACATGAGCATGAGTAACGAGGTCGCCACTTTATTCAAGACCCTGACAAGACTTTGTATGACGACTTTTGACAATGTTAAAAATAATTTATTAATACGGCAGACTCGGCAGCACGGCCTAAAGGTCTTAGCCGGCCCCAGAAAGGGGCACATCAACTTATGAAACAGAATAATTATAATCTATAGTAAAGACTGTTTATAGAGTTTTTACTTCTATCAAAGTTTTAACATCATTTCCAAATATTGCTGACTCATTCTAATTTACCGGTCTCTCTTTCAGTCTAGTGATGTCAATTAACAAAGTCAAAATGAAAGAGAAGACAGTAAATTAGAGAAAGTTAGCAATATTTGGAAATGACATCAGTAGGGTTACTTCATATCGGATTCATGCGAATTGGAAATTGGAATCATATAATATTATGTCATTTTTTTAGTTTAGTTACAAATAAACTCAACAAATCCGATAAAAATAATATAAATAAATGTTCCTGGACAAGTTACACAAATTTCATCTAACCTCAAAGTAAGCAAACTATATGCTTGTGTTATCCGTGTTAGTCAACGACAATAACGAACTAATACATTGAAATACTTAAATATTACCAGAATAAATTTAATAAACACCCAGATCAGGAAATGCAGACATCTAAGTGTTCATTACACAAATGCCTGCCCCCGTCGGGAATAGAACCCGAAACCAGCGGTTGGTCGATGTAGTTAGGCGTGTACGCTAGCTACTCGACCAACGACGCCGTCAGTTGATTGCTTACTATTAACTAAACTGTACTGTAATGTGTTCAAGAGTACCTGAAATGATATACACGATTCCAATTTCTAACAATGCATGAAACGAGGTCCAAAAGTCACCCTACAGATCTTTTTTAGGAGTCGTATTATAGCTTCATGGTTTACAACACGTAATTTTAAAAGGTCAATAATAAACAAATAGTAGATAACATAGTAAAAGTCAAAAAGCATAAAGCTTAATGTGTTTTTAGTATATAAATGAAAAATCAGATCAAAATAAAGCTTGCGTCTCCATTTTTTTTATAAAACTAATTTATTATTAGGTAAGTATTTTAAATAACACCAAAATTGGTTCGAACTTCGTTTATATCGCTATTGTCAACATTGGACAAACATGTCTATTTTTCTTTCTCGCTGTTTGGTCCCTGCGGGACATCCATTTTTTAAAGGATCTATTCTTAAGCTCATGTCATTGTCTCTCTATTAGACTAAAACTTTATTGTCACTTGTAAATTAGAATGTTTACAATGTAAACAAACAGAGGTGATATTTTGAAGTAAAAAATTCTTTGAACATTTCTTGTTATAAAACAAAGTTGATATTCTCCTGCGTGAACAAATGGTAGAGTTCTGTGGAAATTGTCTTTGAGCAAAAAGCATCAATGTAGTATCTGTAGGGTTACTATTGAATTTCGATTTTGGCCAAATTGAAAATTGGAATCGAATAGCGACTTCAATTTAATTTCGTTAATTATAAATAATAATTTATTTTATTGGATTCGTTGAATTGTTTTGTAACTAAATGTGGCAATAATAATCCGTTCGCACTGTGTTCAAGAGTACCTTAAATCACATATTAGTAACCATTATGTTATTAGTAATTATTACATATCATGTAATTTTAGGTACTCTTAAACACAATGGTATCGGATTGTTAACCTTTACTTTAAAAAAATACAACGAGTCCAATAAAATAATTTATTATTTATAATTAACTAAATTGAATTAGCTAGTATTGTTTTCAAAAGTACTTAAAACGATTTCAACCCAATTCCAATTTCCAATTTGCATGAAATCGAGATTCACAAGTAACTCTACAGATTTTACTATTACCAGGGAATATATTGTTTTTGCTATTACTACTTCAATGGGCAGACCATTCTCGTGATTCGTTTTGGGAAGTAAGAAAGTACATTTGCACATAAATCTTTACGTGATAATCAACAGAAAAAAACCGACTGACTGACTAAAACAATTATTGTAATCGATTTGAAATTTGTCAAATTTACAGTCATCATTATATAGCTTGTGTATGATTTGGTGAAACGAAGATCGATGTGCCCGAAAACTTAAACAACTGCTGGTTTAACGTAATAAACTATAATTACACTAGCTTCCACATACGGCTTTCGCCGTGTATAAATTATATTCCTATAAAGTTTCACCTAAATCCGTTCAGTATGCGAGAAAGAGTAACTAACAACAAGCCATCCACACAAACTTTCGCATTTATAAAAGCATATCAAATAATGTCATTTTAATTAGCCGTGTAATAATAGTAAAAGGAAGTTATAATTTTAAATATGTTCGATTTTATTAAAAAATAATATTCACTGTAGAACGTCCATTGAGTTTTCTGGCGCCATCGAGAGAAAAGATGGTCGAAGTTTTTTCATAACTATTGAATATCGTGTTGATATTGAGTGAAATTAGTCTAGTTTGGTGGCATTTTGTACAATTTTGTTCAGTGAAAGTGCGCAAATGAAATAATCAAGAAGAAATTAGCGTATCATGTATTTCCTCGTTGCAGTCAAATCTCCTTACATGAGCTTGTGTAATAATGCCGCCGCTTTACTCAAGAGCCTGACATGACTTACTGAAGATTTATGACTGATGACTAATTATAATTGATTAAAATTGATATAAAATTGTATGCAAATTTCTACTTGACGAATAGCAAAATACTAACGCGAAGTCCAAAACTTAAAGAAAGAAAGAACGTCGATTGTTTTTTGACACATTGTACAATCTTGCGAAACGTTATTTTAAATAACTGTCAAAAGCGGCAGATTATAATGTTCGCTAGGGTTCATACTGTGCTGACATTTCATGGGCGCATTTGGTGACTCCTAAATTAATATGGTTGGTCTTTAGTAGAACCCTGTGGGGAAAATGGCAGGGTTCCTGGACACCCGCGAAGACCAAACAATGGTCGTGCCGCGAGACGTGCAGACGAACAGAGACCTACTGCCGGCTATTCAGTCTTTACAAATCATACAAATTTTATTTGTTGTAAATGGTTTAGGAGAAATCGCATTGAGTAGTGAATAAAAATGCTTGTAAAATTACCTTGCATCTGCTGTTTTGTTTAATAGTGCAAAAAATATGCCAAAGTTATTAATTTTTATGTTTTTGGAACGCAAACAAGCAGACGGATTTCCTGATGGTAAGAAATTCAAACCGTCTAGAGTAGAGGTGGGCAAATTCTTTTGACCGCGGGCCGGTAAGTTTAAAAAAATCTAGTAGCGAGCCAGTAAATTAAAATTAATCTTGAGGCGGGCCGGTTTATTAAAACACCTAAAAGTAGCAGCAAATATTACCATTATAAAACGTTGTATATAGATAATATAAGGCATTTTTTTTATTTTACAATCCTTTATTAACATAAAATCTATTTATGAAGTCTTAATATATGAAATACGCGATATATATATTTTGAAGTATCGATTCAGCATTTTAATTGTTCAAATTTCAATAGTCTTTTGACATTGCGTCCATTAATTTTTAGGGAGGTCATATTTTTTTAAAAAAAACTCTCGGCGGGCCGGATTAAAACCTCTCAAGGGCCGGGTCCGGCCCGCGGGTCGTAATTTGCCCACCCCTGGTCTAGAGACACCAAAATTGGTAATAGTGTTGCCAACTTGAAGTTGGGATTAAAGGTCAAAACACGTTTGCTTACCTTATCAGCAAAACCGGAACTCGTCAAAGGCAAGCACTAGCGTTATGACAGGAGTAGGTAAGACGGTGGTACCAATCGCTGCGAGTCGCTGCGAAACTCTACCTAGTCAGATGTCACTGTGTTAGTGAAAGTAGCTTATGTTTGCCTTTTACAAACTGCCTGGCAGGAAGGCAGATGGTCTATTATGTCTTTGGTGGTATGAAGAAATCAAATACTTTCGCATGTATAACCTGAAAGTACTTACCTCTTTTTTGGGCAACCATGTAAAAATAATAATACGAATACGATGTTAAATAAATAGTAAGCAACAATCGTTTTAATAGTTTTTTAAGTGTCCTTGTAAAGTCAGCGATCATGAACATCTAAGTGAACACTTAAGATGGCGTTGCGACGGTGCTAGAGCACGTGACGATAATGGTGAAAAATCAGGGGAGAAATCTTTTGATATCAAGAGCTAAGCATATGGCATTGCTATTTAACTGAGACTTAAGAGACTCTTGTTAACCCAATGATTTTAAATAGGTCTAAATTATTTAAATATAACCTGATGTACTTTTACGAATGGAATGGAGGGTTCATGTTAGGCGAATAACACACTGTACCGTATACCTACTGACGTGCGGTGTTACCAATTTACGGTTTATACTAAAAAATCTTTAGTATGTAAAACCGCAGGCTATAAATAGACGGCATGTTTGCGGCGTGAGGCGATGTAGCACGCGCGACAAAATTGTATTTTCGTACGCGGTGCGGTCCACAGAGTATGCCACATAGAGCTCTGTAGTACCCAAAAAAGTTGCCACTATTGACTCATGCGAAATCCGAAATTCGAATGCGAACACCGGAGCGGTATATGGCGGCAGTGTGGTGTTTAAATATTTTTAATTTTGGGTAAAATGAATTTAATAGGTAGGTATGTTACCATAGAAGTAAGCCTTGGCCTGTTCCAAAACACGAGACAATAAGTATTTTTTTTTGTTTAAAATTGAAGTGGCCGTGATTTCTTTGATTTGACTGTTTATGTCTAGCTAGTTATAGAAACATTAAAAATATTCGACACACTCAACAAGTTATTGATAACGATAAAAGAACACAGATGGCGCACAAACTATATTCATAAAGTTTGGAAACAAAGTAGTTGGTCTTGATAAATGAAGAGGGCGTTATCAAAAAGGTAATAAATGAATAACTCGCAAAATTTATATGGTCGAATTTCGAACAATATGGTCTCTACTAGTACTAATAAAAGCTTCATTCATACCCAAATGCCAGCACGTTCCGTTGAGTTTCAAAAACAATATAACGTTAAAAGTAATATTAACTTGAAAACACCTGAACAATTGAAGTCAAGAGCTCGTGAGAAGATTTAACCGTCTCCAAGTTCAATACGTTCGAAGTCAAATCAGGGGAATATAACATATTCTTTCGCTTAATAAAAGCACTGCTGGATAATTACACGACTGAACAATGAACGTCGCGAGTTGACTTCAATGAGCTGCGATAACAAGGCCCTCTTTGAGCCAGGTCTGCAAGAAAATCGCCGCATCCCAGGGGTCCATGCACTTCCGGTTGGTTTCGAATTACGTTTCCATGTTCGTTGGCAAGGGTGACGTCACGTGCTGTTGTGCTTTGATTGTTCTTACGGTGTTTTTTTTTTATTTAATACACAAGTGCAATTTAAGTAGTTGATCAATATAGTAACATATTTTGGGGTTGAAGTCATGTTAAATTTGTTGGTTTTTAAATAAAAGTAATCTTAGTTTAAGAATCCATTTAAGGTATATTATTTCAAATAAGAACATTTAACCTTATTCAGACCAGAGTACAAATTTACCGAAGATACCAAGAACAAATCCAACTATTAGCACTAAACATGATGTGGTTGTTACGTATTCCATTGGTGATATTTTTTCTGTTATGATTTAAAGGGATATCTATGACATGAACAATAAATAGTTGTTCTATGATATATGATTTTAGAACAACTATTTGTTCTAAATACACGTAGAACAACTATTTGTTCTAAATACACGTGAAACTTTGTTAATACTACACCATTTTAGTAACACTCCTACTAAAAGTGAGTAATAAAGTTTGGAAAGTGTCTTCGACTAGCCGTAGGCGCCGTGATTGCACTTCTGCCGACAACTACGGAGATAAGGGCGTGAAGATACTTTTACACAAACTTGGAGAATCGTAAATTTGAAATCTTTGTGAGGATGGATGTTTCTTTGTTTCTCTTTCACGTGAAAACTACTGAAGGGATTGAGATAAAACATCACAGTAGTTTAGTTAATACATCAAAATAACACCTAAACTGCAACTTAAGAGGGTTTTGTGTCAGGCAAAGCGGTGGATGGGCTTGTTTATAAATATCGATGTTACCTTTGTCAAAATAAAAAGTATCTTCACG
This sequence comes from Calephelis nemesis, assembly GCA_002245505.1. Taxonomy (NCBI): domain Eukaryota; kingdom Metazoa; phylum Arthropoda; class Insecta; order Lepidoptera; family Riodinidae; genus Calephelis; species Calephelis nemesis. Next base: position 238,999 of record NJDD01001718.1, on the reverse strand, counting down.
CCCATACCTCCTTAGAGGTAAGGCAAAGGCACAATCAGGGTACCCACGACTAGCCGAAGACACTAAGTGTCACAGTGTGATAGAAGGTAAGCCTATCGCAAACCGGAAAAATTGAAAATACATATTTTCATTTTTTTTGTTGCCCGACACGGTAATTGAACCCGAGACCACAAGGAGTCAAGTCCGACGCCGGACCGCTATATTACAAAGGTTCTCAAAAAGAGGTAGTCAAAGTTCTTTAAAAATCAGAGAATACACTTGCAACACTAAACAATATACCTCCAAACAATTACGGGCAACATTTTTCGCGAGATCCCCTCTTCAGAGAGCTATTGTAGTCCAGTAATAACGGTGATTTGGGGAATTATCGTCATTCTCTTAACGCCGAGGGTCACGATGAAAAGCACATTGTACAACACGATACCTGTGAGAAATTACGTTAGCATAAGGATATTTTTGTTTGTTTGCTATTATTTCAATAGCTTAAGATCTTCAGATTGTGGTTCCTCACATGGTATGGTATTTGCTGTATTTGGCAAATAACTTTTATTTGCGGAGAGCATATTTGCCATATTTATTATCCTGTTTGGCTATTTGGCAACTACAGCCAATAATAAATACGGTTTACTAAAATCTGTCAGCTTTTTAAGGTACTTCAAGGGAGAAAAAAACTAACAACATGTTGTTTTCACGCCAAGTTGTTTACGGGGTAGGTAAAGACAAATCTCATGATCTTTGCAGATATTTCTGGCTTCCTCCACAATAATTATTACCCTTTTCATACAAACGCGCTGGTTTAATACAAACTCTTAAGGCTTGAGAGCCCAAAGCCCTTGGCTAATACCCGAGCATTTTGGTCATGGAATGTCAACCTAGATCCTTACGGGAACCTATATCCATCCATATTCGCATTGTATATAGTATATCTGCTTTTATCTGCCATTATTTTCATGTTACTGAACCAGCGGGGTATGCCCTTTCTCATTTTAACACCAACACTTTCTTTCAACCACACTCTTTCTTGGATCTCATATTTACGAATGCAGTCGGTGAGCGTTATGCCACAGATTTTAATTTCACAGAGATTTCGACCGCATTTATGCTCTCATGCGTTTTCTGTTTTACCCAACTTTCGTTTCCATACAACAACTTTGGAATAATCACAAAATTGTGCAAAGCGAGTCTAGCTATTCCAAACCCTCCTCGCTTTGAAATAGCCTACCCAGCGCTCCATTCACACTATTCCACATCCGCTATCACTCTTTTCTACATCTGCTACGCAATAAGCAAACAACACAAATATAATACACATGGTTGACTCTTTGATTTAGTACTGCAAATATATATTTGGTATTCAGCTTTATATGTTAATAGTTAAATTGTCTATTTATCTGCATGTTAAAAATTTTTAAAAATTACAAACACAGCATACATTGACTAGCTACACCAATAGGCATTTGTAGGGCAACCATGTTGTGCAAAGATATTGATTTTGTAAGGTTTTTGAAAATATGACATGATATTAAATAATATAATATAATAAAAAATTAAACGGTAGTCATTTAATTTCCTCTTAAAATATAATTTTACGTTAACGTTTTATAAAATTATAAAAAACCTAAAAATAATAAAAAAATATTGTTTTCGTATTTTTTTAATCCAATGAAGTTACAAGTGTTGTGTTTTGAGTTAATAATTAATCTAGAATTATTAAATTACATTAAAAAAAATATAGATTAAAACAAAAGCCAATTTGAAGTTTTAAAATTGTTAACACTAAGTTAAGAGCCGTATAACTGCAAAATCCGACCCCAACTATTTTATTGGGTACCACGTCAAATGTTTTCGAAAAGGTCCTATACTAATATTATCAACACCCTACTCGTAGTTTTTGAGTTACACATTGCATACATTTGTCACATATCGTCTAATGGTTTTGTTGTTTTTTTTTGCATTTTTGTTAGTACCTAGTTTTTTTAAGTTTTTTTTTGTTTTTTTAATTTTATCCCAGTTGGGGAAAGGCAAAGGATCTGAGTCCATACAACCACGTCTTCCGTATTAATAAATCTTTTTCTTGTTTTATATTTTCTTTTTATGTCTTCCGTAGATATTAGTTCTTTATTTCAGTCATTAGTCACTATTTACAAAGTCATGTCTGGGTCTTGAGTAAAGCGGTGGTTTCGTTACTCGTCTACTTCGTCTATGAGATTTGGCGGCAGCGAGGAAATTCACGATACACTAATTTCTTTATGATTATTTCATTTGTGCACTTACACTAAACAAAATTAAACTGATTAACACCTAAATTAACTAATTTTACTCATAATTAACACTAAATTCAATAATTGTGAAAAAATTACGACCATCTTCATTCACGTTCGCGGCAAAACTCTTTGTTAGTAGTTAATTTGCCCCTTTCTGGGGCTGGCTAAGGCGACTTTTAGGCCGTGCTGATGTCTTCCGTATTAATTAGTCTTTATTTCAGTCATTAGTTATTATTTACAAAGTCATGTCAGGGTCTTGAGTAAAGCGGTGGTCACTTTACTTAAGCTCATTTAGTGAGATTTGGCGGCAACGAGGAAATACACGATACATTAATATTTTCATCGATATTTCAATAACTGAATAAAATTGATCTAATTTCCATCTAAATTCACTAATTTTACTCATAATTTACACGAAGTTCAATAATAAGGAAAAAACTACGACCGTCTTTATTCACGATGGCGCCAAACAACCTTTGCATGTTTGTTTGATTTTGACAGTTCTTTTTTAGAAAGATAGGTAGGTTATGACTTCGAGTTGGTCCCATATTAATTTTATCATGTTTCGACTAGTGGTTTTTGAGTTATATCAATTAAAAATCAAATTGAAAAATTTAAGTATTAGGTATTTAGTATAACTCAAAAACTACTAGTAGGATGTTGATGACATTTATGTGGGACCATTCCGGAACCTTTTATTATCTTGCGAAAATAGAACCAGATATGACAAAGTGATATACCTAATCGCTTTTTATAGTTTTACTGCACTTAATTTATCAATGTATATTCTGTAAATGAAGGTTAATTTTGTTATTTTGTTCTGCAATCACCTCAAGCGCCATTTTTAAGAATGATATATAAATCAATCCTTAACAATAAGCAAAGCATTTAAATCTATAGAAGTTTATCTTCGTCACCCTTTTTGATTCATTGTTCTATTATTTTTCTTAAACTCATCCCTGTGTCGGGGGAGGCGGGTGTGTTTTATTAAATTACTGCTTTCACAAATTATGTAGAAATAATAATTCGGTCGGGCGCAGAGGCGTCCCAGTGGGGGGCTGCACTTTTAATTAAACCCTAAATTATTGTTCACCTTCATTAATTCTTGAGCTCCTGGTCGGCTTTACTAATGAGTTTATACTTTTTGTATGTCTCTTGGTTTTATTGATCATCCTTTGATATACTGAAAATATTCATTCCAATCTAAATATGAAATAGCTCTAGAATATTGCGTAGTTACATGTTTTGGTAAATCTAAATTTTAATACCAGTGTATTTACTTATTTGTTTTGAAAACAAGCAAATTTTCCAAAACTCGATTCTAATTTAAAGATGTAAAAATTAAATAGCTAAAAACTAAAACATACGACACGAATTTGAGGCAACATAGAACAAGCTACATGAATGAAAAAGTACATGAATTAAAATATAGATTGAAATCTACACACACATATACACTCACACACACATATACACACACTAATAGCTACTTAAGATATATAATAAAATCGCATTCAAGAAAAATAATGTTTATTTAAACTCAACAAAATTTATTAAAGAAATTATTCTGAAAATATATTTCAATCGAGCTGCTCAGGCAATGCCGTGTATTGGTAGTAGTTTAAAAAATGTTTAATGTAATTTTTTTTTTCAGTATGTTGGTCTAGATCCTCTATGTAGAACACACTTTCTACCTCCCTGCCAGCTCATAAGAGGCGACCATAATTTACATAGTGGTAACAAGATTGCTGGTGGAATTGCTGTGCAGCTGTGCCTGGTCAGGGATCCACGGCCTACTTATTCCTGCCGCCATAATTGAGTCTCAAAGCGCAGCGACGCAATTATGTAATCTATAGTGTCTAGGCCACCGTTGTCTCCTGCCACCAGGAGAGCACACGACTCTCTTGAGTACTACTACTACGTATTGCCGTCTAAAGCCAAAAAAAAAATATAAGATTCTATTATAATAGATACCTACTTGTGGCTTACAGACATTACAGATGTTGTAGGTGCGCTGCTCTTCTGTGGGCAAGTTGTAATGCCTAATTTGCAAGTTCACTGGCTACCGTATCATGGTGGCCGGAATAAGCGAGGCGGTAAATTCTTACCTGCGCAAACTTCTCAACAGCGTTCTATAAATAGTGTTTTGGTAGATCCATTTATCTATTTATTCTATGACTAGACTAGTCCGCGCGGATGTCGGTCTTAAATTGAAAAATAATTTTTTTTTTCTACGTATTTTTCCAGGATAAAAAGTATCCTATTTTATGCCCAGGATAATAAAGTATATTTACACCAAGTTTCATCGAAATCGATCGAAAATTTCAGTTTTCACGTGATGCCTGAACATATAGACAGACAGACAAATTTTTTTTAAACCACATATTTGGGTTTGGTATCGATTCAGTAACACCCCCTGCTATTAAAGTATATTTTCAATGTACAGAATTGACCCTTCTACAGATTTATTATATGTATAGATCATCTCTTAGGAGCTACTATGCAGGAAAATAGTCTATTTTACACTTGGGATCCGGACCAGCATGTAAAAAATACATTGAGCGTATACAGCTGTCTAGTGTAAAAAACTCTAATTTCTTTAATTACTTATGGTTTGGCATGACTTGGTCATAATTTGAGAACGATTGTATACATTTTTTGTATACAGACAAACGCTGGTGAAGAAAGGTTCTCGAGTGGCAGCCCCGCAACGGAGGACGTAGTGTTGGACTACGTCCCAGTTCCCACTCAGTGGACTGACGATCTGGTGAAAGTCGCGGGGAGTGGCTGCATACAATCGGCTAGTGACAGTGACTCATGACGCTCTTTGCGGGATGTCTACGTATGATGATGATGATGATAAAAGATCATAGATGGCATACAAACTATATTTATAAAGTTTGAAAACAAAGTACTTAGTTAGTGTGATAAGTGAAGATGGCGTTCTTATCAAAAATATATTAAAATTTATTATGGTCGATATTTCGACCAATGGACGGTCACTAGATTAAATAAATATGCCAACATTACGAGTATGGATTAAAACAAATAATAGACCCGTTAAATCTTATTCTCATAAATGCAAAAGCTTGTATGTTTGTTTGTTACTCCTTCAGGCAAGAACTGTCAAACCAATTTACATGAAATTTGACACACTCATAGAGGGTAACTTTGGTTAACAAATAGGACAGTTTTTATCCGGAATTAAATTCCTGTACTACCATTAACCACACGGGCAAGGCCTCGGAAAACAGCTAGTTATAGAATAATCGAAAGTTTAATTGGTCAAAATTGGAAATTCGTTTGCTTTTAATCAATTGCGTAGCAGGGAGGCAGGTACTTCACCTGTGTATAATTTATATCCACAAAATATACAAAATATAAACCACGGGTTAAACCTATAATTAAATTTATGTCGACAGCGACCGCATTACAGAAATTAAAACCATACATCATTTTGTAATAGGAAAAAATTAGATGGTATATAAGCACGAGCTGTTGTACTTCATCGAATTTTCCACGGTTATTTATATATTTATTAAAGGGACGCGTAATAAATTGCGTTAAGTGGGGGCGGCTGGAGCCCCGGTGAGCGCTGCGGGGGCACCCATAACGTCGGGAAAAACGCGGCTAGGCCATAAGTGCCTTTCTACGACATCGCTATATTACACCATCGACGCTTTGGGGTTGCGCTGGAACAAGTATAATTTACCCCAATAAGGTCAATTGTTTTTGTTTTTAATATTTTATGTTCGGGTAAATTAATTTTTTACCCCATTGCTAGCAAGTAATTGGTTTCGCACGTAAGTTTGCATAATATGTGTTGTGGTCGTCGTGTGTACTGTAGCACTGGGTCGTGTTATCTAAATATATTTTAATAAATAAAAACTTACGAATCAATTGTTGCAAAACAGTTTTTTTTTAAAAGTTAATTTTGACCCTTTCTGGGGCCGGCTAAGACCTTTGGGCCATGCTGCCACGTCTTCCGTATTAATTAATTCTTGTACAGTCATTAGTCACATGTCTTTCGTTTTAATTATTCTTATACAGTCATTATGTGCACGACGACCAAAAACAATGACCATACACACATCGGCGAGAGTGACCCAATCCGAAGGATGGCACGCGTTGGTACTTAAGCGATATATAATATTATCGTTAGGTAAAATGTTAATGTTTTAAGGATTTTGATTTAAGTATATAGCGTTATTTTGTACATAATTATGGTCTTATATACTTTCTGTTAGTTTATATAGTTAATTTAACTTGGAATATGATGTTTTAGACTAGGATTTATATTGATTTATGATGTTTTTATGCATGTTATTTTACAAGGATGATTATGGTAAAATTTGTGTCTAAAGTAGGTTCTATTATCTAGATTTGTGTATCAAATGATAGAATATGTTAAATTACACCTTATTAACGTAATTCAAAGCATATAAGTGTTGTCAATAGCCGAAAAATCGGCCAAGTTTGGGTGTGATAATAAAATGTTAAATTTCTTGTGTTTCACTTACCCGATCTAAATAAAATTAGAATATGTTGTTAGGGGTGAGTAAACAGATGTAATGTGCATGCGACCGCGCCCGTTAAGTTAATAGATTCGGGAGCGCCGCGCCCGCACGTTTTATACTAGGACGGCGGGGGGCAGGGTAGTATAAAATAAGGAAATCGCGGAATTTCGCCGCCACATGAAAACCGAGCGCTGCCGCGTGCACAACTCTGTATGTCAAACTAGGTCTAGTTAAGATATAAGGTTTATACTATGTTTTAACTTAATGTATGTACGATTTAATAAAGAAATTGAATAAAGTATGGTCCCGGGGGTGAGGTAAAGAATATTCTGAAATCATGTTCCCGAATTTGTATAAATACGGGTGCCGGGTACCGGGTCAGTATTCGCGGTCGGACCTCCAGAAAAAACACTGGGACTCTGAAGAAATAGGAAGAAACTCCCAGTACAAGAAAAGGAACATTCTGCGCCTCACTCTCGCCCTGTGAACGTGTAACTATGCGTTTTATTTATTCCCAAAAAATCTCTCCAGACGGTTGGCCACCAGGTTCGTCACCATTGGTTATCTATCGGCCTCACATTAGTCACTATTTACAAAGTAACGTCAAAGTCTTTAGTAAAGCGGTGGTCACTTTACACGAGCTCACTTTGGGAGATTTGGCGGCAGCGAGGAAATTCACGATACATTAATTTCTTCATGGTTATTTCATTTGTGCACTTTCACTGAAAAAAATAAACCAATTCCCACCTAAATTAACTAATTTCACTAAATATATACACGAAATTCAATAATTATGAAAAAATTACGACCATCTTCATTCACGATGGCGCTAAAACACCTTTTTTAGTAGTTTTTTTAAGTTAATTTGCTCCTTTCTGGGACCGGCTAAGACCTTTAGGCCATGCTGCCACGTCTTCCGTACTAATTATTTCGTCATTAGTCACATGTGTTCCGTATTAATTAATCTTATACAGTCATTAGTCACTATTTACGTAGTTACGTCAGGCTCTTGAGTAAAGCGGTGGTCACTTTACACAAGCTCACTTTGGAGATTTGGCGGCAGGGAGGAATTTCACGATACACTAATTTCTTCATGATTATTTCATTTGTGCACGTTCATTGAACAAAACTAGAGTAATTCCCACCTAAATTAACTAATTTCATCCAATATAAACACGAAATTGAATAATTATGAAAAAATACGACCATCTTCATTCACTAGTTAATTTGCCCCATTGTGGGACCGGATACGGCGATTTTTACCAATCTGCCATGTCTTCGGTATTAATGTCTTTATTTCAGTCCTTAGTCACTATTTACCAAGTCATGTTTGGGTCTTGAGTAAAACGGTGTCTTCTTTACTAAAGCTAGTCTATTGAGATTTGGCGGCAGCGATGAAATACATGATACACTAATTTCTTCATGATTACTTGAATGAACAAAATTAATCTAATTTCCAATTAAATTAACCAATTTCACTCAATATAAACACGAAATTCAATAACTATGAGGATGAGTGTGATTATATTATGATATATCAGTCTAAAAGAACGATAGACCACACATTCTTAACCAACTCCAAAAAGAGGATTTTCTCAATTATGTATGTTTGTGTAAATGTAAATTTTGCAAAAAGAGGTTTTAATGTTTTTTTTTAAAAGACAGGCCATGATTTCGAGACAGGCCTGTGTTAATTTTGTCATGACTAGTGGGTTTTGAGTTAAATTCAAAAACTGTTAGTAAGATGTTTTGTAGTAGTATTTGGGACCATCTTGGGTTCATTAGTGTTTCAAGAAGAAAAATATCAAATCTTGACATTGGTGAAATTAAAAGTTGGAGTCGATTTTGCAGTTATATTGCGCTCAATTGTTAGATATGTGATAAATTTATCCTAAACTGTAAATTTGCACTAAGAATCGTTATGGATGCCCAGAGAATGGAATTTTGCATTGAGCTTAGACCGTATCCCTCGATATATTATCTACCAGCTGTTGCCCGTGGCGTTGCCCGCGTGCTCCCACAGGACCATAATTTCGAAATAAAAACTATCAACAAATTTAATGAAAATCGGTTTAGCAGTTTTTGCGTAAAGAAGTAACAACCAAACTGACAAACTTTGGCATTTATAATATTAATATGATTGGTTATTGAGGTCAAAAGATGTTCTGGAAACATTTAGTTACATGACCACATAATATGTATATGATATGACCAGGTACGTACCATGAATCTACTCGTAATACAGTGAGACATTTTGATAGGTATATAATATGGAAAACTATTTATACTTACTAATATCTCTATAATGGCTCTGTCATGTTCTGGCCCGGAGGGAAGGGTAACTGTTTGACTTGCACAACAGGTCTGACACCCCTACCTGACACAGGTAAGAAACCCACCCGCAACATCTGTGGTTGAAACATACATACATACATATCTTAACACCATGTCCCTTACGGAGTAGGCACAGAGTACCGAGTGTCAAACCTCACGGTCCTGACAATCTTGCCCGGCTTCCTCCACATTCATTATCCTTTTCATACAAACACGCTGGTTTCGGAGACTCTAGATACCATCTTCGAATAACACCTGTACGATTTGATCGTGGAATGTCAACCTTGGTCTCCCCGGATACCTACATCCTTCCACACTCGCATTGTATATCTGCTTTGTTAATCTTTCATCTGTCATCCTTTCTACATGTCCGAACCAGCGGAGCATGCCCTTTCTCATGTTAACACCAATACTTTCTTTTAATCCCACTCTTTCACGGCTATCTCTGTTACGAATGCAGTCAGCGGGCGTAACACCACAGATTTTCCGTAGTGCTCTCATTTCGACCGCATTTATCCTACTCTCATGCTTCTTCCGACATACTCAACTTCGCTTCCGTACAACACAGTTGGGATAAGCTCTTCTGAGCTTAATTCTTTATGCAAGGCGAGTCTAGCAGTTGATCGCCAAGGTTGATAGTGCTATTAGCCTTTGTCGATTTACAGTTGACTTTCTAGTCTAGTATCTAGTTATACACCCTGACTTTTTAATCACCATCCAAATTTTAATATGTCGATCTTAAGTGAAAATAATTAAATACGTGTTTTTTCTTTTAGTATCTCTCAATACTAAAATATTAAGATATGACATCGCAAAGTCGTCTACAAAATATTGATGTTTATGGGCAGCGCGCGCTCTGTACCTACGCGCTGAGTGCTCTGACATGCTAGATAGCCACCTGCTAGATACCTATTTTTTTTTCATAAATGGACTTATTTACAGATACTTTATGCCCTGAAAAAATTTGGATGGTGATAAAAAAATCTTGCTGTATATGTGACTAAGTATTTTTATTATTAACAAATCACTTATTGGCCGTGATACTGATTCTGAGCTTAAAGATCACTTGGCACTTTTGATTTATTTGCTTACCACATGCCGTTATACTTTATCAAAGAGTTCTTAATTAAATAATCTTACTATACAAGAGAGTGTAAAAAAGCATGATTTTAATAGGTGCGAATAATAACAATCATTTAGAAAATAGCAATATTGGATGTTTCGTCTTGTGCGTCATCTTGATATATATAAATTACATGTCACGTTGTTTGGCAGCGATGAACTCCTAAGCTACTTAAGCGATTTCAATCTAATTAACACACTGTGTGCAGTTTGACCTAACTTGAAAGAAAAGATAGCTTACATCTCAATGTATCGCAGGCGAAGCCGCAAAAAACAGCTAGTAATTATGTAAATTTCAAATACTGACAGTGGATTTTGCTAATGATAGTCCGAAAATGCGATCATATCGTTTTACTTACTATATATATTATATCCATGTCAATCCCTTGCAAGTTAGGCAAAGACTAAGGAGTGGAGAGTTTTGACGTCACCGTGAATGAAGGTGGTCGTAATTTTTTCATTATTATTGAATTTTTAGGGGTGTAAGGGGTCCCACCTTCAATCTTCGGGACCCAAGCCAACCTCACCTGCTCGCGGTGCACCCTGCTAATAACAGACGAGGCTCTGGCGACCCGCCAACACGCAATGGACCAGCGTGGCGGGTTATGGTCCAAACTCCCCAATGATGATCGCACAATATAAA
>NJDD01001718.1:198779-220986 GCA_002245505.1 Calephelis nemesis | reverse complement strand
CCGTATTATTGGCATGATTTGGCTGATTAATACTTTTGTATTTGATACTCCAGTTGGTTTAGTTGTAACAAACTATTGACTATCAGTACGTGGGGATTTCTTTCGTTAAATTTTGCATTGGCGTTACCATTTGCCATTATTGAAGCTAAAATTTGCATAAAATCACTTTACTACTAATTAATCAAAACCAAATAGAATTACGCGCCAAAATGCCATTGACAATTGACATTTCTATACAATCGGTTAGTTCTAGTGATGCACGTAATGCATAGCCGAATCTTAGTTGTCTTTGAAAATCCGTCTAAATCTACTTACTTAATTCTTACATTATACTCTAGCGTTAATTTTAAGATCTGATGTATATATTCTTTGTTGATGGTGTACAATTGATGACCCAATAGAGGTGGAAGAGCCAAATTTTTGTCACTAGTGCCCTAGAATTTTATAACTAATAATTTTTTAACAAATATCCTTGTTTGAAAGAAGGTGAAGGAATCGAAAACAGTTACACACTAAGCTAGAAAGTGCATTGTGCAAGAGTTTTGTCGCCATCGAGAGAAAAGGTGGTCGAAGTTTTTTCATAATTATTGAATATCGTGTTGATATTGAGTGAAATTAGTCTAGTTTGATGGCATTTTGTACAATTTTGTTCAGTGAAAGTGCACAAATGCAATAATCATGAAGAAATTAGCGTATCGTGTATTTCCTCGTTGCCGCGGTAAAAAAATAAATCTCACTACATGAGCTTGAGTAATGAGGCCACCGCTTTACCCTAGAACCTGACATGACTGCATTAAGTCATTCATAAGTCGTCAGTTATGACGACTTATGAATATTAACTAATTACAATTGATTAAAATTGATATAAAATTAGATGCAAATTTCTACTTGACTAATGGCCAAATGCTAACGTATAGGCCAAAACCTAAAGAAAGAGAAGAAGTTCCTCTGTGGATGGATGGTAAGGTAGCCGGTAAACTTACTTTTGCTCGAGGTCTAACATTCCGGCCGCAAGCTACCGCCGCGTGGCCGCGGCCGTTAGGTTGACAATGCACCATTACCACTTTTCAGGCGGTATCAGGCGACGTGAATTTCTTACCATCAGGAAATCCATCTGCTTGTTTACCTTTCAATATCATAAAAAATAGGCTCTATTTTTTAAAAAAAACAAAAAAGGACCCTAATGGGTACGTACATTTGTATGAAAATATATTGTACGGTGTCGAACCCACGTCACATAAAGCACCAGTTGGGTAATCTTTTTAAGATACCAAAAAAATTAATTACATAAATATAAAAGCATATGTAAGATATAGTTTAAATGTTTGTTTTATCGTTTGGATGAAAGCTTGGAAACTATCTTTAAAACCACAAACTATGAATATAAGTAAGTATGCTAATATTTTTTAATATTATTCATATAGCTGCGGCAAATGCGATAAATTATTTGAGAAATAAAATATGACAATGCCAATGCATTCAATGGCAGTAAATTAATAAAATAAAATTGCTGTTTTAATTTTTTTTCGATAAACATATATTTTATAACGACTTAAACCTAGATTAAGTGTTATTAAAATTAATAACATATTGTATTAAAAGAAATATGCTGTTTTATAAATATTTGTAAAGAAACCATGATACATGATGGAAATAAAAAATAAAATTTAAAGGCTCAAATCAATAAATTTTATTTTTTTAAAGGTCTTTCGGAAGTCCCTTCGTATGTTTGTCGTTTGATATAAATTTAGAACAAACTTATGTTAAATAATATTTTAAAAAAATATGTTTGGCATAAAACATAATAGTCTGTATTTACTATTTTGTTGTTACAATTGCTTTAAGCAGTGTTTTAACCGACATTAAAAATGAGGAGATTCTGTGTTCGACTACTATTTTTATGTTAATCGATTTCTCTATCATTTGTGAACCGATTTTAATAAGCCTCTTTTTCTTTGAAGGTAACAAGGTCCTTGCCACAATGTCTATAAATCTGATGATAGAATCCCAGGGCAATCGGGAAAAATACTCAATGTTTTGTGCTTAGATGATAATGAAATCGAAATCTGTTTTTTGTGGCACGAAGCCCTCTCCTAGAATAATTCTAAAATTATGATTTGTAACTAACTCCTGACAAAACCTATGAAATGTAGTTATGAACCATCTCGGCAATGCTAGCTTTCAATATGATGTTAGAGATAGACAGAGACACAGACAGAGACGACAAACTTATTCTTCCTTTTTTGTCAGGGGCTAATTATTAATTACTAAAAACAATTTGAAGAATAATAGAATTTCCATGCTACTTCAAATTCCATATTTTGTTTAGAATGCAGTTTTTGTATCCAAGCTGAGCATCAAAAGGAGAACGCTCAATCAAATAAAGTTTAAGTAGGCTACTTCCTAAATTAGGGAGGACTGGATTCCAGAGATAAAACAATCTTCAATAAAGAATAATTGGAATGATTTAGAAACTGGAAACATTGTAAGTGGTAGTCATTATGCTGGAAACTAACTGATTTTTAATATGTGCTATCTTTTTCCAGTGAAATACTAATTTTTTTTTTGCAATAACTCCCAACAAAACGTACATGTAATGTTTTTTTGAAAGTGGCTAATGTGTTGCCAACCTCGCGGTTTTTACAACTTCACCGTGGTTTGTCACATGTAATGTACACGTAGCTAAGAATCATAACGATCACGTCAGTTTTCAAACAAAAAAAATCCGTATCGGAATCAGTCCATCAGATTCAATAGTTATGACAAAACACAAACAGACACTCACTTACACACACACAAACACACACACACACACACACACACACACACACACAAGGACACAATGACGTCCCACTTATCGACCCTTCTTTAACCGTCGAGGATTTAAAATCAAAAGAGATGAAATATTTTAGAAATGACAGATCTGTCTCAGCTCGCCTGACAGCAATGAGCGTGTTTTGTCTTTTTCTATCATTAGGTACTGTTGAGAGGTTGAGAGAAGGTAGCGATTAATTAAAATTTGTTTACTAATTGCGCCACAACATTACTATCAATGACTGGTATTTAGTATGTAGTGGTATTAATTTTAAATTAAAACATGGGTACTATACTAGTATTAATCGGTACCAACTTTAGATTAAAATAAAATAAAATTTTGACCTCTCACGTTTTAATTTTTGTTCTCTTTCTCGGGAACCACTTGAACGATCAGCACAAGATCCTGTGTTCTTTCCCGGGATAAATATATGCCTTATTTCATGAAAACAGGTTAGATTTACATGGCAAGCGTACCAGAATAGGCAAACTTCCGAATTTATACTAGTGCGGATAATTGCTCACCTAGATGCTTAGAATTTTAAATATTTACTTGCTTTAGTTACCCCTTGTGTTTATTTGCTTGTTACCTTTTCTCGACTACACTGGTAAATACTTTTATTTTTACCATAAATTGGAATCTTATTTATCGGTTTTAGATTATAATTATCCTCATGGCTTAGCTTGAAAGAATAAAATATGTTTGTAAGTTCGTACGCATGCTCTTGCAAGCTTGTAATATTTACATTTCAGAAAGCTTCAGAAAGATGAACAGATACGGAGAAAGTATTTTATTAACTAGATAATTGTATTGCATATTTTTATCGTAACTATAACATTAAATATTAAACAATACGATAGAGGTAAGTATTTATACATACTTAAATACGTACATATACGTAAAAATATTCTAGCTAAGCCTTTTATTGGGTAGGCAGAGAGTATCAAGTGTCGCGATTCCTAAAAACCTAGATATGCGCCGGTTTCGAAAACTCTTGACACCACCCTTGGATAAAATCCGAGCGATTTGATCGTGGAATTTCGACTTGTAAGTACCCGGGGAGACCTAGCCATCCATAGACCATAGACCATCAACATTCGCATTGTCTATTTTGTCAATCTTTCATCATTGTGTTATTTAATAGTAGGGGAGCCCGCGATGCTAAATGTGTAGTAACTCCAGCATCGTGGGGACCCATTGTACTTTGTCGATTAAATAGTGGAGAGTAAAAAAGGTTATGTGAGGTTTTTCTTTTCAAAGGCGCGTTAAGTGTCTAGAAGCTAAAATAACAATTCCAGTCACTTGACCATAGCCGATCTCATCTGATATTAATAATATATACACCTAATGTGTCTCCGATGACAGAAATATGCCAATCAGACAGATTGCCGCTATGTACATTTGACATAATATATGACTTGCTTTTCGAAAGTTTCTGAACCTCCTACTCCCGTACGTCTTGTTCAAATCATCATAAAATTTAAACATGCACTTATTGGCATGCAATACTTTAATCTACTTTAATCTGCCAAGCTCGACTGTATTTTAAAGCAAAAAAAAAACTAGACAGACAACTCTACATGCACGCCTCTATATAGAGATTTGATACATAATGGAGGTGTTTAACAATGAGACAGGGTATCTCCGATATCTTAATCTGACACACCTGAATTACTCCAAAATCCCCTCCTGGGCTCCCCTACTATAACGCAATGCCATAAGAAATAGAATCAGAAGTATTTTTGTTCGGCCCTTAAACGCTTTCATTAATTCGACGTGCACCGTTTACTTGCAAGTACTACTAAATTCGTTTTTAAACGATTGTACCACTTCCGAAATAGTAGCGATTCGTTGCGTATGATCGGCGACGGTGCGGCGACTTTGATACGTTTTTGTGGGCGTTTGCTGCTGGCTCCAATGGCTGAGCACTCCAATCACTAGTTGAATTACTTATTACTTAGTATTGAAATATTCAGATACTTTTATATTGTACTCGCCGACCCGGCGAACTTACTTGACTTGACTTAACTTCGTATCACTTGACATTAACAACTACTTACAGTTAGAATGGAAACAATAAAAAGTATTGTTTTTTTAGTTTTCCCGGTTTTTCTCTTCATAACCTTCTGAAAATAACTAAGACAACAAAAAATAATTAACGAAATTGATTCATCCATTTTTCGTGAATAGGTCATACATCATACATACATACATATCGATGATCACTGTATGTGTGTGTGTGTGTGTGTGTGTGTGTGTGTGTGTGTGGTCGAGATACGGTGTTGGTGTTGACCACCCAACCAACCCAGATCTCGGGTATAATTTCTCGGGAAAGCACTCAATTTTTTTTCAATTTTCTTATAAAATCAATACATTGTATAAAACCTAATCCTCAGTCCCTATGCCCCTTTGTATGCTTAAATCTTTAAATCTACTCAACGAATTTTGATGCGATTTTTTAAATAGATGAAGTGATTGAAGTGGAAGATTTATATGAATATTTTATAACCATGCGAAGCCGGGGCGGGGGAAATAATATTTCTTATAAAATAACATGAAAGCGCCAGCCAGGATTGACTCAGCCCTGTTGGTGATAAGTTGCCAATCGCATTCTTTAGGAATAAGGCACAGTTTGAGGAATTTTCCGTGTCATCAAGGGCCGCTGACACTGTCCTGGGGTAAATTTTATAATAGACTTAGTTTCTAACACAGGTTTAGTTGTTAGATAAGGCTATGAGACTAACACTGAGTTGAATATACAGAATGTTCAAGCGATTGATTGGTAAGTGTAATAGATCGGGGAGGCACTTACGATGAACAATTTTATTGAGGAACACCGCGAAAGACATTAATAAAATTTTTTTTAAAAAAAATAAGGAATCATAGTATTAAACAGTCATACAAAATTAGTTATTAAAACTCGGCATGACATACGAGATTTTTTTTTTTATATGCACTATAAAACTTGAAAAGGTGACTGACGTTATAATAACAATTTTATTACGCACTTTGTCTAATTTTTAAAGGGTATTGCCCTTGCAACCAATGCATTTCTGTTAGTTGTCATTTTTTATTTTAAAAAACTATGGTGGTGGTACTTTAGGCTGGAAGTATTTTTCTGGCCAAAAAATTCTTCGTTTATGTAATAAATGTGGAAAATATTTTTTATCCAGTTTTTGCTTTCAACAATATTTTTTTAACGTCACTGTGGAAGGGATCCTTCACGAAGGCATCACGACAGAGTGTTCTACTAGTCGATGAAATGTGTTTAACTGTCACGCCGTCCTGATCTACACAGACACACAAATACTTACTGTAAAATATACAATTCCTAAAGTTCCTCAACAGTCATTTAAATATTTATGACTATTGTAGTTTAAAGACTTCTCATGTTTGTATTTAATAAAAACGTTTAAAATGTCATACATTTTCAAGAAAGAAAAATTTCGACCAGACTGGATTTGAACCTGTAACCTTTAAAATGCTTCAAAAAGCAATACGAGAAATTGAGTATCAGGTCTCAACGAAATCAGCGGATTGCATTGTATATTTAACCTCTAATCATTGAAAAAAGTAGAAAAGGGCTGGGTCCGATGCAACAGTCATCGTTTTATAACGGAGTCCGTTTCGAATCGCTACATTTCCATTTGGTTTTTGCCTTAGCATGTGGCAACATCGGCATTCTGTCGATCTCTTATTATTAATTACCTTCTTTTATGTCTACACACTCTATAACATCGTGTTGATTAAAATATCCTAATAATAGAGAACATAATGAGTTACAAATCGTGTTAGAATATCATTTGGAAGGCGGCTATAGGCTTGTGAACAAACGTCATTCTTAAATGCGTGAGGAATATAATTATGGGAATAATTAATGCGGTCGCTAGCCTCTAAGTACAAGTGACTATTGTAATTAAAAGACTTCTCATGTTTGTATTTAATAAAAGCACCGTCTTTTAATCAATAGGAAAAGTATATTCATAGCAAAAAGCTTTGAAAGTGGTTTTACAGTGCATTACAGTCTGTAAAAATTTGACAACAGACTCGGTATTTCCACGTTGAAAAATTTGGGTCTACGTTTTATAGTCTTATGCAGAAAATTACTACTGAAATTTGAAATTTGAATATCGAACACAGAGGGAGAACATGGTTTGAGGTTTCTTACAACTTCTCGAGGAAAACAAATTAGACTGAACACACTGTATTTTTTTTGTGAGGGAAAGGCTGTGACTCACTATTGTCATAGGTGTTTTCGTATTATATATTAATAAATGTATACATTTTTACTTTGGAGTAAGATATAATGATGACTCCGGACAGGAATAAAAAAGGGTTATATTCACATCCAGAGCGCACGGCCCGTTGCCTGGTGACAAAACTCCAAGGGAATAATGTTTGTACTTCCTTGGTAAATAACTATAATAGTGCAATATATAAGATTTCGAATACATATTTTGATAATTATATGATATAATTATTAGATATTACTAATTTCATTTCTAGCTATGGTTTATTTAGTAAGCTGAACAAACAAAAAAAGAAATAATCGCTTCCTTTAAACGTATAGTTTATTCTGTTGGAGCTACATTTTACACACCCTATACTTTCTGTATAGCTCTGTACCTAGTAAATACATTCAAATTAAACCTAGCCTCTTTACTTTATACTAGGGTATTATTAAAATTTAGTTAATAATAAAGAAAAAAATAATTTATTGGATTCATTGTATTTTTAGGAACGAAATGTTAATAATCAGCTACTATTGTGTGACATACTCTGTCTACCTAAAATGACATTTCCATTCATTTCATGAAATCGAGATTCAAGAGTAACCCAAAAGATCCTTATCAATCAGCTCAGAAACAAAATGAAGAATCATTAAACCTTGCACGCTACCTTCAGATGCACGAGCACCATAAGAGGTGTATAAATTGCTCAATTTAGTCTGAACCAAATGGCGTATTAAATTATTATCCCATATCATGTATGCGTGTATGAAAAGCTTCTTGAGTACGCTGTCATGAAAACCCCGCAGGAGATTGCATACAGCCGTACCATTAATTCATTTTAATCATTAGCTGGTTTATTCATTTCAATCGGCTTTAAATATTTATGCTTTGCGTTTTATGATGCCCTGGTACTCTATTAGGTATTATTGTATATTGTATTTATGAGTTTTATTTAGATAAGACAGATTATAACCGAATTAAAAAAAGAGGACGTTATATGTTTAACTATGTTTTTATGAATATAATACATCGAATTTTCATCTGTGTCTGGTCCTTGTGGTTTAGCGGTCCGGTATCGGATTTGACATCATGACCTTAGTTCGATCCCTTGGGTTCAATCTAAAAGAAAATGTGTTTTTTTAATAAATATAACGTTTTCGGGGATTGAATATGGACCCGGCATTGATATGGCAAAAGGTTTGGTACCTATTATCTTTGTGTGTGTCTTCAGTTATTCGCAGGTGCCCTAGTTGTGCTTCGGCGTATCTCTTCGGATCCATACGGGCGTAAAGAAACTTTTTGTGAACCAATTTTAAAAATTATTTTCTTATTTGAAAGAGTGTACTTCCGAGATAGTCTAATTACGTCGAGGAAAGTAATATTTTGTGTAGGTATTTATAAGACATAATGCAATAAAATCTAAATCTGTTTTTTTCAGTTTTGTTCTAATATTATTAGCTAGTGGTAGTTTAGACTGTAATTGGGTGTTAGAAAAATATTTTTATGTAGTAATTGACTTTTATTGATATATTTAACGATTTAAATAATGGAGAAAAATACGTTACCTATAGAGATACGTAGGACTCTTATTTTTTTTTGTTTGGTTGACAGTATTAGTTACGAATAGAGGGATATAAATTACTTTGTTATTTTTCTAGCAGTAGAGTTTTTGTAATCTTCATCAAAATCATTGAAACCGTCTCAAAAACCTAAATTGGTTGATTCGAGCGCTAGTTTCGATTGTTTAGAAGGGAGATCATCAAAATGACAATCATAAGAAATCGAATTTAAATTATTCGAATCGTCGCGGCAAAAAGTCGATTCGATTATGTCGGCGAGCTCACAGGGAACGATATCAATTTCATGAGTCATGGCTGCAGGACCGAATTAGTTACAGGATTTACCTGTCTTACAGTACATAGTAGGCCCTTCTTCAATAA
Organism: Calephelis nemesis; assembly: GCA_002245505.1. Classification (NCBI taxonomy): domain Eukaryota; kingdom Metazoa; phylum Arthropoda; class Insecta; order Lepidoptera; family Riodinidae; genus Calephelis; species Calephelis nemesis. Next base: position 211,999 of record NJDD01001718.1, on the reverse strand, counting down.
AACAGTAGGGTTACTCTTGAATCTCCATTTATTTCGGATTGAAAATTGGAATCGGATATGTTATTTTAGATACTTTTGAATACAGTAGTAGTTGGACACTCATTTTGTTCGGTTTTCTGATTTATAATATACATGTGATAAATTGAAAAAGAGTTTTTTCACATGTTTTTTCGGGCTCATTTGCAGAATAGACCATCTGCCTTCCTGCCAGGCAGCTCGTAAAAGGCACGCATAGGTCAGCCGTCACTAACACAGTGAAATCTGACTGGGTGGTAGAGTTTTGCAGCGACTCACTTCAGCACTTGCCGCTTACGTGTTCCGGTTCGGAGGATAAGGTAGCCGGTACATTGACTTTTGCTCGAGGCCTGACATCCCGTCCTCAGGTTGGCAACGCACCATTACCACTTTTGGTGTTTCAAGGCGGCATAAATTTCTTACCGTCAGAAAATCGGTCTGGTAGTTTGCCTTCCAATATCCCATTAGAATATGTAAGTGATAGACAATATACATTATACATATAAGTATAGTACATTATACTTAGATATTGAGAGTCATTAAATCAAACATTTTCAAATCACCGAAATCGGTTCATTCGTTTAGGAGTTATGTTACCACAGACAAATATACCCCGACATACTTATAAACCCATTTTTCCACCGGGGCCAAAAATAGGTGTAGGAAACAGAAACTGAGCTTGAGAATAAACCGCTGCAATCTCATGTTATCGCATTTTGTGATGTAATTTTTAGTTATTTAAATGTAAGATGTAATTGTATTTAATTATAAAATTATACTGTAACGTGCATTAATGTATTGTGTTTGATGATATTATGTAAAATTGTGATTTATTTAAGAAGAAAAAGACAAGACCGTTGGGTTGCCTTAGCCGGATCTTTTCAATATGTCGCTGCGATTTTATTTGGGTTGCTGTTTTTTTGATAATTCGATGCGCTCTAGTACCAATCACCTGGTCCTTAATTAAGGTATTTTTATATATAACTAGCTGTCCCGGCGAACTTCGTTCCACCCGCTCCGTTTGTATGGAACAATTTTAAATGATGGTTTTCCTAGTTTCCTTGCAGTTTTTTCCTTATTTCTTACCTTTTAAACCTTCCCTGGACTACTTTCTACAAATAATCCAAACCAAAAAGGAGCCAAATCGGTCCAGCCGTTCTCGACTTTTAGCGAGACTAACGAACAGCATTTGATTTTTATATAATATATAGAAAGGAGGCAAACGAGCACGTGGGTCACCATATGGAAAGTGATCACCGCCGCCCACGTATATCCGCAACAACAACATAGGAGTATCACAGATGCGTTGCCAAATTATGACTAAGTTGTCTTTCTGATTATGACTAAAAAACGGCATTCTTGACATACATTTCCCAGTGTTGGACCGGGTCTTCTGTATACCGGGTCTTCTTCTGAATAGACCATCTACCGTCCTGCTTTGCTGTAAAAGGCGAGCAAAGGCGAAATGGATCGTTATAACGATCGTTATCTTGGATTAACACATAGCGTAGTTTTTATCAAAAAAAAATTTGGGGGTTGCCCGCGTGGGGGGCAACCAAATATCAAGATGGCGACTCAATATTGAAATCGAATTGTTTGGAAGATTTTGGTCCTTACGCGTCAAAATATGAATACAATTTCAGGTGTTACGATAATTTGTTCTAATATTTTTAAACTATTTGAATAGCCATGTTGCTTTATTTCTACTATCTGAGTTGCCATACTGTATTTGTTTATTTGCTGCTCATTTTCAGTCTATAAGTACTTTCGCTTTAGACTCAACCACCGGATCGGAATTGCTGCCGTCCTCAGATAATCCAGTGAAAGTAACTCAGCAGGCTTATTATTTTAATTAGTCATACAAATTATTAAATTGTAGACATAATATTACAAAGTGCATCATTACCTTATTTTAATTTAAAATACTTACAGCTAACATAGTTAATAAATATTACAAATTACATTACAAAATGCAGTAATTAGAAGTTGTAAGTTGCTAAGAATGCCCGTCTTATAAATATTCTGAGATCTTACAACAACCTTTCTTACTTACTATATTCTTTTAATACACTTTTTAATTATTTAAACATGTAGATGGGCTTATTATAGAAAAGTATATTATAGGTATTATTGACCCTTGATTATTTTTAACAGACTCGAAAAACAAGGAGATCCTCAATCGACTGTATGCGTTTATTATAGCCTCTGTGGTCTAGCGGTCAGGCCAGGCCAATTTTCTAATAAAAATGACGTTGCCTGAATATGTGCCCGGTTGGCGATAGACTTGCCACCTATCACAATATGGGACTTAGTATCTTCGGCTAGTCGTAGGTGCCCGGTTGTGCCTCTGCCTGCTTCGGGGATATGGGCGTGAAAATACTAAAGTATGTACAAAGTCAAGAAATATTCGAATAATAAAACGGAAGCCATATCTGTGATATCATGCTCATAATATGTAAACCGAAACTTAGCTGTTTCGTAAAATGGTTTCTCATACATAACTTTCTTCATTCATAATGTTTTTGACATAATATCATTTTTCCCGCTATTAAGTCTATAATACAGACTCCCACTGTGAAGTTCGGATTACAATAACTTTTTACCATAATCTAAAATCCAAATATAGTTTAATAGTCACTTTCTTGTTTATTGAATTGTTATAAACCAGGAGGCTGATTATGTATCTTAGTGGCCAATTCAAAATGGAAAAGTGTACATCAAATAGCTGTCAAATGACGTCATTTGTGTTCTATATCTATTGTATTTCTTTTGGTCACTCGAGATAGCAAATATAAAACACGTCATTTGACAGCTATATTATGTACACTTTATCATTTAGAGTTGGCCACTGAGATACATAATCAGCATCCAGGAAAATGTCACAGATCACGTTTCTAATAACCAAGTTCAATGATCTTGAAGGAAAGCTTCAGTAAGCACAATTTACCGCCTATCAGTTGCATTTTATTAAACTAGCTGCTCCGGCGAACTTCGTTTCACGTTCAGTTTATATGGGAAAACATAAAATGGTGTTAGATAAAAACGTGTCCTCTGTCCGCCTCCTGGTTTTCATCTCCACATCAAGTTTCAACCCTGTTGGTTCAGCCGTTCTTGAGTTATAAGCAGTGTAACTAAACTAGTACGACTTTTCATATATACTAGCTGTTCCAGTGAACTTAAATTTAAAAAAAAATAAATTAAGATGTTTTTCCTAGTTTCCTCGCGGTCAAACGGAATAAAAAGTCTATGCCCGTCTCCTGGTTCTAAGCAACCTCAACATCAATTTTCAGCAAAATCAGGTCAGCCGTTCTTGATTTGTAAATAGTCTACCTAACACGTCTTTCTTTTATATGTGTATTAGTTGACCCAACAAACTTCGTATTGCTTGACATTAATGCTTCGACAGTAGCGCAGTCTGTCTGACCCACAGACCACATATCCCAATAGACTTGCAATGTATAATCGTAATGTCTGCAGTGCATTTGTGCAAATGCACCTATAAGTTTGAAAACAAACGCGCGCTCATTTAGTAGCCACCAGACGACAGACCTGTTAACTACGTCCGTAAAATAATAAAATAAAAACCAAAATATGCCAAATTGTGCAGTAAAGTGGTGTGGAAGTAACAGTCGCGTAAATAATTTTAAAAAAGATAACATCACGTTTCATCGGTAAGTTAATAATTGATTTCAGTTTATTAATAACTAAAAAAATATTTTAAGTATGTACGAAATGAGAGTTCTAATTATAATGGCTCTAGTTATTGTCGGTCCTTGTCTAGCTCACTGTGGTTACGCATTGTTTCACTCTTACACTAAATTGTCATGTCTATGTAGGGATTGAAGAAAATCTATCGAATATCGATATGTTGATATTTATATTTGATGGATTAAATTACTTGTGTATTAAATTATTTAGTTTGGTTTTGAAAGGACAAATTCTTTAGACGCGGGCATGGGACAAATCTATTGAACTCGCCATAGTTTTACCGACACCGTTTTTGACATTTGTATTTTTAATAATGAATATTAACTCTTCTACATACATGTACCTATGTATTTATATATTAGTGTATTTGTATATATGTACGTATGTGTATTTATGAGTGTGTTTGTATTTACGTAAATGTGTGTGTGTGTTTTTTTTTGCATACGTAGTCCGTATACATATACGTGTGTCTGTATATATCAGTATTAGTATATATCGTCGCAGTCCCCGGGTACATATATATGTAACATGCATAAATACATTTTGTGCAAATTTGTTAGTAATCACTTTTCTCTGCTTAGGTTTCCTGCTGATGTAGACACCAAAAAGAAATGGATCATCTGTAAAACTATGAGAGGTGAAGAATGGTATCCAACTGCAAATAGCACAATATGCTCTAAACACTTTACACCCGACTGCTTTATAGAAATGAAGTGTCGAAGAAAATTGATACTAGCATCAATTCCAACTCTTTTTTTGCCAATAGTGGTATGCATTTACCGTTACTAATATAAATCTTGAAGTCTTCATTTTGTACAATATTTAGGTATGTATATTTAATTGTATTTATTATTACTTGATTATTCCAGAATACCAGCCCAGAAAATATATCTGAAAACGAAACATCAACAAATAAAGGTCCTATTCAGCCTTCTTTACAAACTGCAGTGAGTACCTACTAATTAAATGTAGTTATTTGAACAATCAAACATAGTTCTCATATTATCATCTTCACATTTTTGATAGCATGAATAAAAAGTCCTGTTTTATTTTCAGGTTATCAATGATTTCGATCCAAATTCATGAAAATCCAGTAATTTTTATTCTAGAAAACGAAATCTTTCTCCGGTCTATATGCTGCAATCATCAACATGTACACCACGAAAGAAAAAGCTTTGTCGTCGTATTATAAATTTAAACCAACAAATTGCAAACAAAAACAAAGAAATAAAGAGACTAAAATCTAGTAATATATTTAAACAAAAAAATTGCTACCTTAAAAACTATATTAAAAGATTTAGAATCTAAAGATCACTTAGATGTTAATAGCGTTGGCATTTTAACTAGGCTTGGTGTAGGTCAGAGAGAATTAATCGAAAGACAAAATATTAAATTTGAAACAGGTAAAATAACAAGGAAACGGTACTCATCCGCACTAAAAAGTTTCACACTGACTTTAAATTTTTATTCTAGAAAAGCCTATCAATATGTTAGGAAAACTTTTAATACATGCTTGCCATTCTTACAAACTTTAGCTAAATGATATCAGTGTATTGATGGTCGACCAGGCTTTACAAAAGAGTGATTTAATGTAAAACCGAACAAACTAAATCTTTTATTCACGCCACCCTTATTATCGACGAAATGAAACTCAAAAATAAAGTTGAATATCACCCGGCAAGTCAACCGGCAAACAAGAGTTTAGTAGTGCCTATCAATAGCCGGTTTAAGGTACCTATCGGCCATTTTTGATTAATGGCATAAATGGAGAACAAAAAGCAAATCTAGTTCTGCAAGCTATCTCGTTATGTCATGAAGTCAAAGTAAATATTACTGCTTTGACATTTGATGGTTGTCCCGCGAATTTCACAATGGCTAAAAAAAACTAAAAAATTACAAATATTTTTAAATAATACTTTTATAGAGAATGTAGATTTTACCAATTTCTTAGGAGTTAAAATTGATAAATATTGCAATTGGAAATCACATATTGACTCTCTATGGAATAAAATTGATAGGTTTGTATATGTATTGAGAAGAATAAGAGAAGTAGCAGGCTTGGGTGCATCTCTCTTAGCTTATCATGGGTATGTTTCTTCGGTTTTGCAATATGGTATTCCTATTTGGGGAAATTCTGTAGATTTAATTAGAATCTTTAGAGTACAAAAGAAGTGTATTCGCGCCATATATAGTGTTAACCAATTGCATTCATGCAAACCACTTTTTAAATCACTTAAAATTTTACCTTTACCTTGTTTGTATATATATATTGGCTGTAGGTGTATTTGTAAAAAAAAAGTTATCATTTGTTTAAAACAAATGCTGAAATGTTGGGAATTTCGTGTTTTAGAAATAGTGAGAATTTGCATTGAATTGCAATTGAAACTTAATTACTACTACTACTTAATTAAAACTTAATATTTATAAAAATAATGTTTACTGCATGTCCATTCGTATATACAACCAAATTCCTAATAATCTCAAATCTCTTCCGTTAAAAAGATTTCGAAGGAAGGTATTTGACTTGTTGTTAGATAAAACATATTATAGTTTCAAAGATTTTCTTGTAGAAAAGAATTTATAGTAAAATAACTAATAATTATTAACCAAATATAATGAAAGGTATGGTTGCCGAGGAGTTTGTTTCGGCGTTTCTTCTCCTGTCTGGCTAGGTTTGGAAACGGTGGTAGTTTACGGTAGACAGGGTTAAATTACATTATAGTTATTAATTGTTTTGGCAATAAATAATTAATCTAGTTATAAATATAAATAATTGGCTTAGAAGTTAAAGCATATGTACCTTATTAAATAATATTTTTTATAAATGTTAAAATATTTGCACACCAAAATATGGTAGAATATGTTGATATACTTAAATATTTTTGTAACATCTCATTTACACACATATTTCCGCAAATAAATAATTTTCTTTCTTTCATGAAAGTAGGGTATATAAGAGCGCTCCGGAAGATCTGTAGTGTAACGCCGCGGATCGCATACGCAATAGTGTGATACAAGAAAGAGTGGGATTGAAAGAAATTGTCGGTGTAAAATTGTGAAAGGGGATGCTCCGTTGTTTCAATCATTCGGTACCCGGTGACACCAAGGTTGACATTCCACAATCAAGTGGATTGGGTGTTATCTGTCAAGAGTCTCCGAAACCCTCGAGTATGTATGTAAAGAGTAATGAGTGTTGAGGAAGCTAAATAAGTGTGTCGGTATCGTGACACTTGGCACTCGATACTGTCTGCCTAGCCCGCAAGGAATCTTGCGTGAAGTTATGTATGTATGTATGTACAATATTGAATGGAACATTTTGATACAGAAAACTGGTCATTTTGGCCTTATTCGCTTTTGAAGATGTGATATACCTTGAAAAGCTGATTTTTAATTAAAAAAATAATTATGAATGTTAACATTTTTGTCGTCTATGTGTATTTATAATTGTTAAGTACGTTTTACGTAAATGATCAACTTATGTGTTAGCTAACTATCATTATTTTTGATTTCACTAAAATTAATTAAGTTTGCATTTAAAATTCGCGTAGTTCATATTATAAGAACAATAGTAGCTGTCATTCGTCAACATTTCTAATTACTTTCGTATGTTAAATAAATGGTTTTAATGTAATGCGGTTTTATTTTATTATATTTAATTAGTCTACCCTGCACAAGCGTAACTATTGTTTCTTATGCATCGATATTTATCGATGGACGCACACATCCCTTTCATTTAATACACGTGACGTCAACCGCGTCTCCCGCTATCTTTGTTCGTTTATGACTTTGGCAGAAATGATTGCTAAGAAATTCGTAAGAATTGCAAGTCTATTGGGGTATGTGGTCTGTGGTCTGACCCAATGTGAAACATTCCAAAATCAACGACTACTTATTATTAAAAAATAATTAAAAAAACATTTTCCAGGAGACCTAATTGTGAATCCAAACCATTCTCGAATCCACTTGAACACATACTAAATATTTTATCAAAATCGGTCCAGTCGTGTAGGTGGAGATCAGTGGCAAACACAAGAATACAAGAATTATATATATAAAGATGTATAGATTAAAAAATCTTACGAGTAATACACGCTTCGGATAAAACTTTTTTTGAAAAAGGTTCTCTGATTTGCTGAAATATATATATCAAAGCTGTGAGCTACATGTTAGATTTGTACTCGATCGACGTGTACAATCGAATACTTTTTTTTATGATAATGGAAGGTAAACAAGCAAACAGATTTCCTGATAGTAAGGAATTCACGTCGCCTAGAGACACCAAAGGTGGTAGTGGTGCGTTGCCAACCTGGGGCCCGGGATGTTAGGCCTCGAGCAAAAGTAAGTTTACCGGCTACCTTACCCTCCGAACCGGAACACGTCACGACGTTATGGTGTTAATAGGTAAGGCGGTGGTACCAATCCGGGTGAGTCGCTGCAAAACTCTACCACCTAGTCAAATGTCACGGTGTTAGTGACGGTAAGCCTATGCTCGCCTTTTACGAGCTGCCTGGCAGGAAGGCAGATGGTCTATTCTGCAAAGGAGCCCGGACCAACACGGGGTAAAATACTTTTGACGATGCTTCGGTTGCGAAGTGAAATATGCGTTGAGTTCTTAGTGTATAATATATTATTGGTGCTACTTTTCTTAGCGTGTAGAATATTTGTATGTGTTGTGTTTTAAATGTAGAAAAAGGTATCTTAACGAAGTACGAGTAAGAAGTAAGTACATAGCAGAGAAGCAGATGGTATGGTCTATTCGGCTCAGCGGACCTGTACAACATTAATATAATGCTATACAAAGCACAGCATCACGAAAATGTTGTGACCATATGAGATGAATTAAGGCAGTAGTGATCCTCGAGGTAACTTGACCCGAATTCTTTAATCTTTATATATATAATTCTTCTGTGAGTGTGTATGTCACTAAACTCCTTCTAGACGACTGGACCGATGTCGATGAAACTTTTTGTATGTGTTCTAGGGAATTCGAGAATGGTTCAGATTCACAATTTGTTCTCCTGGAAAATGTTTTTTTAATTACTTTTTGTTGTTGTTTGTGTTGTTGTGAATGTTTCACATTGGATCCGACAGACTGCGCTACTATCGAAGCATTAATGTCAAGCGATACGAAGTTTGTTGGGGCAGCTAGTCTTATATATATAAAAATCTTGTGTCACGATGTATGTTGCCGATAAACTCCAAAACTACTGAACCGATTTCAATCAAATTTTACATGTTTCATCATTATCTCAATTATTCACTTATGTCGTGAATGTAAACGAATAAAATATATAGTTACCAGGTAGTTTAAGTTTTAGCCATGATAATGCTGTATAAATGAAACAGGTAGGCTATTTACAAAGTAATAAATTATAAGTGATACGTAAAACAGTACAAGTGTTTATTTGTTTAAAAACATGAACATTATATACCTGTGCGAAGCCGGGGCGGGCCGTTAGTAGTATAGTAATTGTAAACACATGGAACCTTTTTTATGATATTGGAAGGCAAACAGACGGATTACCAGATTATCCACGCTGTCTAGAAACACCAAAGGTGATTATGGTGCGTTGGCAATCTGTGGCCGGGATGGTAGGCCTCGACTAGAAATAAGTACCGGCTACCTTATCCTCCAAACCGGAACACGTCAACAGAAGGTCAGTGCGGCAAGAATAGGTAAGGCGGTAGTACCGATCCGGTCGAGTCGCTGCGAAACTCTACCACCTAGTCAGATGTTACGGTAACACCGTACGGTACGTAACAGTAAGCCTATGCTCGTCTTTTACGAGTTGCTTGGTGGAAAGGCAGTTGGTCTATTCTTCAAAGGAGTCTGGACCAACACGTAGGTATCTATTCTCAATTATGTGCTAGAACTTGGTAATACATGTCCTATGGTTTTTCAAAAATCACAGCCAAACAGTTTATAACCCCTTAATTTCAACATTTAGATATTTGAGCACCCACGATTAGCTGAAGGTACTAAATAGGTACTATGTCGTATGTGGCAAACATAGCCTAGCCAACCGGGCACATGATATGAAATCCTGGGCAAAGTTGTTTTTGTTAGGCAACCCTAAATTAAAAAGAAATCAAATCTCGGCAAATTGTATAAATACTGTAGCTAAGAACCCTTTTGATCACGTCAGCTTTCGGACAAAAATAAAAAGTATCTTCATATATATACCCGAAGGTGTAGGTAGAGGCACAGCCAGAGCACCAACGACTAGCCGAAGACACTAAGGCCCACACAACACAAGTAGGACAAAAATATTTCTGTCGAAATCGGTTTATCCGTTCAAACTTATGACGGTAAAGACAGAAAGACACATACACACAGACACGTCAAATTTGTAACACCCATTTTCTCTGTTCTGTTTCATCTGTCGGGGGTCAAAAGTTAAAAAAACACAATTTGAGTTTGTTACAAAAGAAGTTAATGCCAATACCGGACGACTATCATTCGATTTCATTCATATTACTGTAATAAAAAAAAGCTTCCCTTCTTTTTTATTTGAATATATGTAAACCTATGTCACTACCACAGTTTTGCCGAGTCTTACGATACGTCTTAAGCCAAAAACTGCCCAGTCGTTTGGGTTTGCACAGCCCTGCCAAAGAAATAGACACACATATGCTCGAAAAGCATTACACTTCTTTTGGCGCAATCGGTTATACCACCGCAAAATTTATGCAACGAAGTTTGTTTTTACTTGTATTTAAAAAAAAAGTATATTCACGCCCATATCCCTGGCAGCGGTAGGCAGAGGCACAACCAAGGCACCCACGACTAGCCGAAGACACTAATGCCCGATTTCACCAAGATCCCCTATACTTTAGGGGACCTTTTAACGTAACTTACGGGACTGTTTCAATATAAAACCGTCCCCTAAAACACGTTAAAAGGTCCCCTAAATATAGGGGCTCTTGGTGAAATCGGGCATAAGTCCCACAATGTGATAGGTGGAAAGCCTATCGCCAGCGGGCACATTTCCAATCCCTAGCAAAAATTTTTTTCATTAGAAAATTGGAAACCCCAATTTTCTTTTTGGTGCCCGACCCGGGATTCGAACCCGGGGCCTCATGCAGTCAAGTCCAACAACTGAACCGCTAGACCGCAGTACTTACTTATTAATTTTCGCTCCATACTTATAGTGGATCAAAGTTACACAGTATTCGTTATTTTCGAAAGTGTATAAGCAATGTGAACATCAGGTGGCCAAATTTCAAATATTTTATAACATTAATGCGACAAACAAGCTGCATCTATGCATATTTAATGCAATTAATTTTTAATCTCAGTTATGTAGTTATACGGCTTTATTTATTTGGATATAAATAAGAAAACTCATTAGCTAAATGACTTCCGTTGAACGATCAGTCGTAGATTCGAATCCGTTATTAGTTAAAGAAATATGAATAAAAGACCTCTTATAACGCAGTGATGATATCAGTGGCTTGGAAAAATCTTTAGGGCTACGACCAAGATGAATCATTTAATAGCACTAGATGTTGCCCGCGGCGTTGCTCGCGTGGTCCCGCAGGAACATTGATTCGAGATAAAAACTATCCTATGTGTTAATCCAAGCTACATCTATGTGTGTATCAAATTTCATGAAAATCAGTTTAGTAATTTTTGCGTGAAGGTGTAATAAACAAGCATATAAACTTTCGCATTTATAATATTAATAGAAAGGATAAAATACCTCTTTCAACGCAGAGACGAAGTCAGTGATTTAGAAAAATCTTTGGGGCTACGACCATAGATGTGTAGAAGGTTTTTGGCTATGACTAAGATTGCATTTAGATTCAAAAATTCTATTTACTAAGGCAAATAAAGTTTATTATTATTATTAAATAATTTTATGGGCAGCTGTGACCTCATCGGCTACCAGCTAGGCTTTTTTTGTAATATTATTTGTTTAGCTGTTATTGTTATTTTTTTATGATATTTTAAGGCAAATTGGAAATTGTAAAAAATTCACGCCGCCTAGAGACACCAAAGATGGTAATGATGCGCTGCCAACCTGAGTCCGGGATGTTAGGCCTCAAGCAAATGTAAGTTTACCGACGACCTTACACATCGAACCGGAACACGTCAACGGCAAGCACAAACGTTATGGCAGCAGAAATAGGTAAGACAGCCGAGTCGCTGCGAAACTCCACCACCTAACAGGATTTTTTATTAGTAACGGTAAGCCTATGGTCGCCTTTTACGACCTACCTGGCAAGAAGGCAGATGGTCTATTCTTCAAAGGAGCCCTGACCAACACTGGTAAAAATCATTAAATATTATTAATTAATAATATTAAGGTTTGATATTACCAAATTTTTACATGTCAAATTTCTTATTAAAACTCGGTCAGTTTCAAGTTACTTATTACTTATTTAGGTACTAAAAGTCAAAGTTTAAAGTGAGTAAGGAAGTATCTTCACTCACGAATCCCCACATAGGTCAAAGGTACAACTAGAGTATCCACCGAAGGTCAAGTCCCACAATGCGATTCAGAACCGGCATTTTAATATTTTAACACTTTACCTAAGATTGGAATGAACCGCGATTGTATCAGAAAAAGATTAGAAAAGAAGAGTTACGTCTACGTTAAAGTTACCTTTTATTATTTTCTTAAGTATACAAAAAACTATTTTAAACATTCTGCCATAATAGTTATTGGAAGACAGAAATAATCTCTTTTAAGTTTTTTTAACCGATTTTGAAAAAAAGACCTCCTCCTTTTTATATGTTTAGCCGAGTTAATAAAAACGAGGAGGTTCTCAATTCGGCCGGTATGTTTTTTTTATGTAGATTTCTCCATGGTATCTGAACCGATTTACGCTTTTTTTTGTTTGATGCGGAATAGTTTTGAATCAATCCCATAAAAATTTGATTCCGGTAGGCTCATTTGTTTTGGTCGCCTCTGTGGTCTAGCGGTCCGGGTGTTTGACATGACTGCATGAGGTCTCGGGTTCGAATCCCGGGTCGGCCAACGGAAAGAAAATTTGGTTTTTCAAATTGGATTTTTCCAATTTTCTAATAAAAAAAATATGTTGGTCGGGAGTGGAAATGTGCCCGATTGGCGATAGGCTTGCCACCTATCACATTATGGGACTTAGTCTCTTTGGCTAGTCGTGGGTACCCTAGTTGTGCCTCTGCCTACTTCTTCGGGGAAATGAGCGTGAAGATACTTTTTTCTCATTTGTTTTAATTTTATGACCATTTTTTTTTAATTTTAATATTTTTTTGTTTTAATATTACTTTCCTGTTTTTTTTGTTTTTCTCATACTGGTTTAGGACCTCTGTATACACTAGACTATCTGCTTTCCTGCTTGCATGTAAAAGGCACAGGTAAGTTAAACGGATCCTTACAAACTAGGTTTTGGGAGAGATATATGTAGATATATATGTGTATCGCCTCTGTGGTCTAGCGGTTAAGTTGTTGGACTTGATCGCATGAGGTCCCGGGTTCGAATCCCGGGTGGGGCAACAAAAAGAAAACTGG
>NJDD01001718.1:185218-198217 GCA_002245505.1 Calephelis nemesis | reverse complement strand
GGGCACGTATCCAATCCCAAGCAACATTTTTATTGTTAGAAAATTGGAAAAACCTAATTTTATTTTTATTGCCCGACCCGGGGAGCGAACCCGAGACCTCAAGAAGTCAAATCCGATGTTAGACCGCTTGACTAAAAAGGCGATAACATCTACGGTATCTACAGACCATGGTTCTCTTACCATACGAGAGCCGTTTTTTTTACGAAAAACCTCGTCAAACCAATGTTTGTACAACAAAAACAAAATACAGTGAATTTAAACACACTGTTATAATTTGTCTATAATACAATGATTTTGTTTTCGCCATCGTAGGGATGGATGCCATCTGGTGGGCCTTAGTTAATATGAACGGTGTCCCGCAGAGCCATTGTCCAAGGTAATTTGTAGCTAGCATGAAAAAAATACTCCAACAAATAATGTTTTTTAATGAAATACGAATAGGGAAAGACGAAAATAGCGCGCTTGGCCGCGACATAAATCTCCATTTTGGTATGCGAGTAATTAATTTATAATTCAAAGAACATTTGAATGTAATTGTTATTACTTTGGAATAATAATATTTACCATAAGTTTATGTTAATGAATAAAGTAAGCATTGTCTTAAGGTAATGTATGTTAACAACGTAAATAAATAATACGGTTAAATGAGAGCGCTACGGAAAATCGGTAGAGTAACGTTCGCTGACCTCATTCGTAACAGTGAGATTCGAGAAAGAGTGGGACTGAAAGTAAACGTTGGTGTTAAAATGAGAAAGGGTTGTGCTCCATTATTTCGGTCATTTTTGAAGAATGACAGATAAAATAATGGCAATGCAGGAGGATATTTGAGGAGACCTAGGTTGACATTCCACGTTCAAATCGCTAAAGTTTCGTCCGAGGGTGGTATCAAGAGTCTCCGAAAACGGTGTGTTAGTATGGAAAGACTGATGCATGTGGATGAAGCTAGGCTAATTTGTGATAAACGTGACATTTGGCACTATCTGCTTACCTCTATGGGACTTGGCGTCAAGATATGTATTTAATAAAAGGTCATTCTCTATTTCTTTTATTTTACTCAATTTTTGCAAACAAGCTTTTTTTATGCTATTGGAAGGCAAACAAGCATACGGATTTCCTGATGGAAGGAAATTCACGCCGCCTAGAGACACCAAAGGTGGTAATGGTGCGTTGCCAACCTGAGGCCGGAATGTTAGGCCTCGAGCAAAACTAAGTTTGCCGGCTACCTTACCCTTAAAACCAGATGGCGGCAGAAATAGGAAAGGCGATGGTATCAATCCGGGTGAGTCGCTGCGAAACTCTACCACCTAGTCAGATGTCACGGTGTTAGTGACGGTAAGCCTGTGTTCGCCTTCTACGAGCTGCCTGGCAGAAAGGCAGATGGTCTATTCTGCAAAGGAGCTCGGATCCATAATGCACGTAAACATAAAAACAAATGTAGGAAATAAGAAAATGTGTCATTTTTTTTCGAAACCTATTCGACACTAATTTTTTTATTACAGTTTTTCAAATATTGATCCCAGGCCACTGTCTGCCATATACCATCACTACCACCACCATCAGACCATGTGCCATCCAGCCTGGTAGCTCGTGGAATCAAAACTATGAAACATGCGTGATACGAATATAGGTTAAAAATACATACTATCGCCTCTGTTGTCTAGCGGTCCGGGTGTTGGACTTAAGTTAAGTTGGACTACATGAAGTTCCGGGTTTGATTGCTATGTCGGGCACAAAAATAAAATTTGGTTTTTCTGGTTATCCGGAATTGGGTATGTACCCAGTTGGCGATAGCTTTGCCGCCTATGGCATTATGGGACTTAGTGCCTGTTGCTAGACCTGGTTATACCTATTTTTACGGGGATATGGGCGTTAAGGTAATTTTATTTTGACATATCTTAAGATAAGTTAAGTTGTGATGTACAAATAGATACCGAAATAAATAATGGATGTGTTTAATTTATCTTTATTCCAATTTCCGTTTTTGTCACAATTCAAAGAATGTAAAAAGTTTATGATTGGATTATTCAGAAATAACGTATGCTTTCAGGAAAAACATTGATTGCAAATATTTTTGTGACAAGAAACATAGCGCTCTGAATTCTAAAAATAGCACAGATTCGATTCGACTTCCTGTCACGAATTTTATATGGATCTTTTTTTTTATGGTGTAGGAAAGCAAACAAGCAGACGGATTTCCTGATGGTAAGAAATTCACGCCGCCTAGAGACACCAAAGGTGGTAATGGTGCGTTGCCAACCTGAGGTCGGGATGTTAGGCCTCGAGCAAAAGTAAGTTTCCCCGTTAGCTTACCCTCCGAACCGGAACACTTTAATGGCGTTATGGCGGCAGAAATAGGTAAGGCGGTGGTACCAATCCGGGCGAGTCGCTGCCAAACTCTACCACCTAGTCGGATGTCACGGTGTTAGTCACGGTAAGCCTATGCTCGCCTCTTATTTAAAAGATTGCTGAGCAAGTAGTTTAATCTGACAATTTGATTATTCTAAATTTTGAATTATCGATTATACTTGACATTTAATTTTATTTTTTGACATGTAAATTATTTTTTTTAATTTATTTGACGGTTTGATGTATTTTTTTATAATTTATTGTGCGTAGGTTTTTTTAGTTAGTTATGTTTTAATTTTACATTTTCTTTAAATAGGTTTAATAATTTCGACATGTAAGCATTTTCCTATATACTTACTATTACGTGTGGGTATGAATATTTCATATTAATTATTTAGATTTTAGAGTATAAAATTTTACCTTTTTTATTTTTAAAGTTTTGTTAATTGATCTTGTAATCATATAACATACTGAAAGTATTTGTTGATATGAATTATGACTAAGTTGTAAGTTTATGACGTCGATAAGAGTATATTATGTACCTACATCGAATAAACCGATTTGATTTGATTTGATTTGATTTGATTTGATTATGAGCTGCCTGGCAAAGAAGGCAGATGGTCTATTCTACAAAGGAGCCCGGACCAACACGGGGGAAGATGAAGATCAAGAAGATCAACAAAAACGTTTTGGTTCATAGTGTAATTGATAAAACACTGCTTGCAAAATTTACTTGAGTGAGGACTTCCATATGGTAATAACCTCGATAAAAACTTCAGTAGTAGCAGAGATTGTATATAAATTATCTTTGGTAGTAGAAAGTCGTACGTAGAGATGGTAGAGTAGGTCACTTCTTGCAAGGTTTGATTTTCAATCAATTCTCTAAATAATATAATATAAGATTACATAAAATATTTAATAATTAATTTAAAAAAGTATGTGTATCTAGACGGTCATTATAGACAAAATTTGCCTTTTTTTAAATTAAAAAAAGTAGGGATATGTATCTAGATGGTCTTTGCCGACATAATTTGTATTATTTTTTATTGAAATTTTAAATATTTTAATTTTTTACTAGTAAAAATTTATTCTGCCAAATGTTTCTACCAAAAGTTGATTTCATAATCTATTTTTGAGATATGTAAAAAATGTTAATGTTCAATAAACCATTTTTTTGACATCGAATAACTTTTGTAAACTTATACTATATACGCACTTTTATAAACTTATAACTAAAATATATAAACCTATAACTTTTTTAAAAACTATTTTACTCTTTACTTTACTCTTTTACTCTTTTTCAGAAAAGTTCTGACCTAAATTCGCCTAAATAAAAAGGTATCCATTCAAACTTTTGGTTGGTTGTATATGACCCTACTCTCCGAGGTTTGTGTGCCTAAACTCTAAAGTGAGGCCTCCATTAAAAACGCCATTTTGTTGTGTACCATAAAGTATTAACCATAGATAATTCATTAAATACCATGTGTACTAAAAAATGAAATAAGTACCAACTTACAAATACCGTATAAAATAACTCTTACATTGAAACACGTAATGTTTCTCCACAGAAAACTTGCCACATTCCTTCACTTAGTTGACGTTTCTCCTTACTCAGCGAAGACCACATACGAGTTTAATTGGTTTTAAACATTTAAACCGTAGGGGAGGGATAAAGTAATGCCATTCACTTCTTTTTCTTTACACGTAGCAAGTTTAACAATGAAACTGCCATTAAGGGCAGCTCAGACTCGTTTTGTCTGAATCAATAAAACTCCATGATACGGCGTACGACAAAAAATGATTATTGCAAACTGATCACGTTACGGTGGAGATAGCAAAAAGCTGCGCGCGCGCAAGTCCAAGAAAATTGCCAGGTTTTGTATGAGTTACCACGAAAAAGGAAGGGGGATGAAAAAATTTACTGTTTGTTTTAATTTCCTATATTGTGTGTTATTTGACTGGATACTTTAAAGTTGCATTTATATCTGCTGTATATACATGGAGCGTCATTATGAGAGTAGGTTTATACTACTTAAACAAAAATCTGAAGGAATATGTATAAGTAGTAAAGATACAAATGTCTGACTTTTGTGTCCATTTTTAACGGGCCTAAAAAGAGATAATGGATTTGTCTGTATATTTTTTGTACAGATTTACACAGAACAGATTTAGATGAATCTTTTTTTGCGAGTTCCTATAAAAGCTTAAATGACGATCCTAGCTGCTAGCCTAGCTAGCTATCCGTAGCTGTTAATGTTGAGCGATACGTAGTTTGCTATGTCGGCTAGTCTTTAAACATTTTTGTGACTTTTACATAAACATTTTTGTAAGTTTTAGGCCGTAATCAAGAGTAATGACATCAAATACTTGTCTATATTCATAACTTTGTCCAAGTGACTCAAAACATTAAAAAGAAAAAAACTTTATTCAATCAAAAATATTATGCTCATATTTATGCGTTTTTTTTATTATGTGACTTAAATTTAATTCCTACAAAAAAGGAATTATCATAGAGCCATATGTTTTTTAATTTTTTGTATGTTGAGAGATTATTTGGTCAATAACTAATAAAATGTTATAGATCTTTTTAGGAAAGGTAGGTCAGGATTTCGAGGTAGTATTATTGATTTTACCATGATATCATGGTAACAGTTGGTTTTTGAGTTATACCTAATAATGCATATAATTTCGTTTAAGTGGCCGCCATTATCAATATTATAAGTGGTAGGTATTGTGAACACCGTCGCATATCTTTTTTATATCTAAAATACAACAAATACGTTATAGTGCTAGCGAAAGAATTTAAATTGGTTACTTGTAGTTTACCTACTACGTTTAAATCCTTAGCTAAATTGTGCTAAAAAGCAGCTAAAGGAGCACGAACACACTTATTAGTATTAGTTACGAGTACTTAGAGTATTAGTATAAATTATTGCATTTACCTACTGTGATATGATATTGTACAGAGCTGTCTACACTTTGTAAAAAGAGACGAAGTCTATATGTCAACTTAAATCTTGGAGTAATTTACACTATGTTTACTAATACGACGGTTTATGTTTAGTATGTGTAACTGAAGAAGGGCAGATGTAGCTTATCATATTTTCTTTTTATATATTCATGTACAATCACAGCCCTGCAATTATTATAAAACATATAGAAATATATAAAATACAAAATACAAAAATGTGAAAAAAATATCACCAAAAGGACTAATCTCATTAAAGTAAGCAATGTACCTATAATCAACGAACAGTAAACCGTCAGTATGACCATTGGAGTTTGTCTAAAGGTAACGAAGCGTTGCTCATGGTCATACAAAATGTTTCGAGTTAACAATGGGTAACGAACGACTGTAGTTAGATTTTGTACTATTCTTCCAAAAACCTACCAATCGTTAGCAAAACGACTCGTTTCTTGAATATAGGAATTGGGCCTTTATCTAATACAGCCAACGTAACAGAGGAACTTAAAAGTAGCCAATCGAATACCGTTCTCACCTATAAGACATGTCTTTTAACAAATCAGAGACATTAAAATTCCAATTAAATGACAAAAATATCTAGATTTTGGAATTAGACTAATGGTATGCACTTGTTGACATTTTTACGGAACGACGCTAATGAATGAGTAATCCACTTTTTTTGGGTTCCCTAGCCAAATGGAAAGAAACGAAACTGTTGTAAATTCGTTAAGTCTGTCTGTCCGTCCGTATGTCACAGCCAATTGACTGAATTCGAAACTATAGGAACTATATTGTGGAATTTTGGTAAGTATATTTATGCTGTGTTAAGTGTTATGATTAACACACAAAAAATAGAAAAAAAAAACAATTAATTTTTGGGGTTCCTACACTAAGAATTGAAACTCAAAAGGTTTTTAATGTAATTTTAATAAACTGAATAGTTTGCGCAAGAGATACTTCTAAAGTGGCAAAATGTGTATCCTGTTACTTTGAAAATAAGGGAATGATAAAACTACTTAAATAATGTATAATGTACATTACCATGTAAACTTCCACTGAAAATGGGTTTGAATGAGATCTAGTAAGCAGATTTATTTATTATAAATAGTAAATTGCAATCACCTTTTATTTAATCAAGTAAAAAATAAAAACAAGACAAAATAATTTAATTTTCTAAACATATTCTTTTATACTTTACTCTTAAACTATTATTTTCTAGTAATAAATCTGTAATAGATGCCTAATAATACAATTCATAATTATTAAAACAAAGTTACAAAAATCTACAAGAACTTTGACATTAAGTTACTTAATGTCAACTTGTCAATGTTAGCTGCTACGGAACCCTTCACGGTCGAGTCCGAATCACACTTGACCGTTTTTTTTATATTAAACAATATCAAAAGAATTTAAAGTGAAGAATTACATATTAATATATTTATATAAACAAGATAAAAGTTTTTCGGGGTTATAACTCGTGTAATAAAGCGAATTTTCCCTCCCTGCGGCGAACGCGCGACAACCAATGGAGAGCCGAGGCGTGCCCTGCGTGACCACGTGGAATGCCACTTTTTTCTCATTAATTACAAACTTAAAAACCAACACCAAATTAATTATGACAATTATTTTCAAGCTGTCCTCATCGCAGCACGTCTTGCGTTTTAATATGTATGCTATATTTTGTTAAAAGAATTGTAACATTAAACGAGACTTCATGTATAAAGAATGCAACATGAATATGTACTTATTTGTTCAAATTTAGTAAAATATAAATTAGTTTTAGAATAATATAACAATACTTAGAAATAATTAAGAAAAATCTAGTGATTAAAATATTATTAATTATTTTTTTTGCAATATAATATAATTTAAAATAAGTAATTTTGGAGTCTATTTAGATTTTGCGCTTGCTATACATAAAACATGAAATAATAAGCAATTAAAGAAGCTTTTCCAAGAAGTCTTCATTTCAAAAATAACATATTTTTACTAGTTAATACGCGTTTATTTTGTATACTTTCATGTTTTTTTATATAACTGTTTCTTGTGCGAAAAATTAATTAAATGCATAATTTTAAATGTTACTTACGAATTTTACGAAAACGTAATATCTTTTTTAAAAGAAATAAGAATAGCTTTGTAAAATAGTGTATACCTAAAGTTAGTACTGTGTGAAAAATTAAATCAGAGCACAGAGTAATACGGAGTTTTACTTTAAAAATCAATTATAACATATTTCTTCCCGAATTTTATTAATAAATTAAAAAAGTTGTGAGAGTTGCACGTAACACATACGTTTAAATACATTTGATAACTATTTGCCATCGTATTCTTTTAATAACCGTTATTATTTCTTATGTGAATAATATTTATTATAAAATTAGGAAACAGTTTGCTATTTTTTAAATATGTAGTTACAAATATTTATCAATAAAGCTAAATTCTTAGTACCCCAAAATCAGTTATTTACTTGGAAATCGCCCTTAAATATCGTTAACCACAATAAATACTAAATATCTACTAAATAATATGCAATCACATGTTTTTTTTAAGATATATTTTTTCCCGAAGATTGAGAGTTTTTCAGAGTTTTACTCATATTAAAAAACTTAACTATAATTTAAGTATCTACCTACTTTGTAATGTAAACGAATGGTTAGAGAGAAAGGATAAGTGTAAGTGGTTTTATGTAGGTATATTTTTATGATTGAATTTCGTGTATTACGTATGTTTAGTCTCTCTAAAACAAACTGATTTTAATGAATTGAAACGAGAAATAGTTATTTGCGGAATATGAGCCAGATATGAGAAAGATGTCAATTATTTAGGCATTCCAACATATTCTGCTTGTGGTGTGCAAATATTTTAATCGGTTAAATATTTGCATGAATAATTTAGGTTTTTGTATTCATTACACGATTAATTATTAATACAAACATTTTTTAAAATATAAATAAATTTAACCCACCGTAATTCCACCGTAATCTGCCATGGTTTCCAAACCTAGTCCGACAAGAGAAGAAACAACAAGACAATCTTACCGCGAACAGGACTTTAATCAATCTGCCTTTTCCTACCATTGTTGCCAACCTAGCCGGTAGGAAAACTAAGAGAGAATTACGAGAAAACTGGTAAAATTTGATGGTATTTTGTATAAAAGTTCCGTTGACGTTTACATGACTTATTCATGAAGAAATTAATACGTCTTGTACTTTCTCGGTATCGTTAAAATTTTAAGAACTAGGGCAAGGAAACTACCAATTTACCAGATACCGTGACACGACTAAATATGACTTATGACTGTTTTGAATAATTTAAATGATCAACTTAAGATATGATTAAAGTTAACTCAAACAGATGTCCTATATTGCAAATTAACTAGTTTATTTATTTATTTATTCATTCTCATATATTTTTTTACATCCTTATTATTCCCAACGGCCCCTAATATATGCTATAAGTTGACGTGTCTGTATGTGTGTGCGTCCGTGGCATCTATTTAAAACCCCTAAATTGGTACCTAACCATGGCAAACAACAAAGGTTTTGAACAAATATTTCAATGCAGATTGTTAGATGCTCTTCAAAAAGAATTGGGAACTCTGACAATAAATCAACATCTATGATGTTTGTACATTTCACTCTACGACTGGGATAGGGATAGAAGTTTGTCCAATGCTCTCCTCGCCAAACCAATGTTGACCAATATCGTAGCGTCAGGAATGAACGAATAAATGAATGAATGATTGAATTAATGAATTAATGAGTGAGTGAGTGAATGGTCACACTTTATTTTGCACCAAAATTTACGAAAATAGATTAAAATATAAAGTTTAATAATTGGGATAATTTAAATTAACATGCCCGTTATCTTGTTTGTGACATAAAACAATGCTATAACTGGAGTTGCTTGACAGTCTGCTAGTGAATGCATATTGATATGATACTAAAATGTATCAAAATATTTTTTACATAATTCAATGTTTTTATACGACACAAACGCTAACCCTCCTTTGCCAAGCTTAGACTGTAAGTATCTTCACGCAAGTAACTCCAAGAAGGTTTAAAGTTATTCTTGAGAGTAAGAAGAAGTACAATAGCTTCTTGGCTTGAAATTTTGGATTTTAGGCTACATTAGTTCTCTCCAAATTATCAAAACAATATCTTTATTACCTACTGACTAAATAAAAAAAGTAAAATTAAATTTATTTCAAGTAAAATGGATTGGTAGAGAATGCTATGTAAAATTGGTTGCACTGCGATGAAAACTACTGGCTGAACCAAAACAAATAAAACATTTAAACCTAAACATATTTGAAATTACAATTAAAAAGTATAAAAATAATTGAGAATAAAATATTGGATATGAAGTGCTTAGGTAGGTACATGAAGAATTTATAAAATGCTAGTCAACTTGCCGATCTTCGTATCTTACCAATAGTTTGTATACGAAGAAATTAAGAGTTAGGCAGCGGTACGATCAGGGCATCAACCACTAGCCAAAGAAAGTGAGTTACACAATGTGATAGGTGGCAAGCCTATCCTCAAACCGGGCACATATCCAATCCCGGCCAATCTTATTTTTGTTAGAAAATTTAGATAACTATAGCATTTTCACATTTTTCACACATTATCTAGTGTTTTTGCTGCCCAACCCGGGGATCGAAACCGGAACTTCAACTAGTCGAGTCCGACGCCGGATCGTTAGACCATAGAGGCCATTAAGAGGAGGTGTTTTTATCTTTATACCTAAGAACATTCTTCCAACAGTAACTAACACACTAAAAAAAGAAATATCAAAATTGGTCCATTCGTTCAGACGTATCTCATCACGCGAAAAGGGGATTAACTTTAAAATGTAGACAGTAACATACTATATTAATCACGAAACATTTTTTATTTCACAAAATATTATGTTAACACGACCCAGTGTTACAAGTCCACCTTTTTACTCTATTGCATCATCATCATCAGCCGAAAGACGTCCACTGCTGGACAAAGAGCGCCACAATTTAATTGCATATATTGTGATTTTTTATATAAATTGATTAAATTTCAGAAGATACTGCTAAAGGTCACTCGACACCTATTAGGTGTGATAATGGTAAAACCATTCCTTAATTTATCTGATTTATAATAAACAAACGTAATCTTAAGTTCTTTCCAAAAAACCTAGGTGTGGCAAAAGAGTAACTTGGAAGTTACTCTAGTCACACTACCTAGTCACATACACTTTTATACAGTCACATCCAAGAATACTTACTTGAAATGTGAGAAGGCAGCTCATGTTTTAATTCCAAATACATATTAATTGAGACATAACATACTTACGTATAACAATATAATTTTAAAAATAAGGATATAGACATATTTAAAATTTAACGACACAAATCTAAGGTAGAGTTCAAAAGTTTTTAGATGTATAATTTTTACTATCAAATTTATTTCGTAGGTAGGTAGATTTCCAACCTAATTACTTTGAAAAACCAAACTGCTTAAACAACTCTATTTCTACAATTAAAGACCAATGCGGTTATAGGGTAGAGTGACACAATATTCTATTTCTAACTAAATATTTTTAAATAATTCTATAGATACCTTCATTCAAGCAACACACTGGTAATAGGTAGGATGAAACAATATCCTATAACAAAATATTTAAACATCTCTATACCTATAATCGAATAGCACACGGGTAATAGGGTAGAGTTAAACAATGTCCTAACTCAAAAGACTTAACCTATACCCACAGTCGAATAGCACACAGGTAATAGGGTAAATTGCTCAAAACACTTAAACATATCTATACCTACAATTTAATAGCACACATGTAATAATGTAGGGTAAAATAATGTACTAATTCAAATAACTTAATAAACAACTCTATACCTAGGTAGTAGTATAGAGATGTTTATTAAGTGATTTGGACAACAACACACAGGTAATAAATAGGGTAGAGTAAAACAAAAACAATATTCTACACTGAAAACTAAAGTACTTGTACTACTCTACATCCACAATTAAACAGCACACTGGTAATAGGGTAGAGTTACACAATATTGTACCTACACCATAAAATAAACTACTTAAACAACTCTATACCTATAATCTTATAGCACACGGGTTACATAGGTTAAATAATATTCTTGTTCGAAAAACCAACCTATTTAAACAATTTATTATTACAAAAAAAAAACAAAACGAATCTGGCGCCTACAATTAAAAAAGAAAATATGCTCTTGATAAAGTATTTATACATTATACAATAATATATAATCAACACTATTATAGTACACCGAACCTTACATGTAACACGACAACGCAGCATGACTCGTATTAAATTAAAAGCGACGACATGTGTTTTCCTTCCCACAGGAAAATACATTAGTTTCTACATTTCCCGCCCACTGCCGTCTCTATCTAACTTATGTCTGGACGCGTAAGTGTAGATGAGAAAACAAATGTAGCGCCCTCATGAGTTAACAGCGAGCTTTCAACGTAAATCTGATAAAGTGAGCACTTTACGACACTAACACAAAGAAATTTTCTTCGTGCGTTACTACAATATCGCTATTTCATACACCTATTCCAAAGTCTGTTAATAAGAGTGGGACGGAACGATGAACGTGGCTTCCACACGCATACAGTACGATTGGGTAAAAAGCTCAGAACGCCACGCCCTAGTCTTGATACGCAGGGCTGCGTTCGCGCCTTCGAACCCGTGTACAATTTTTTTTCTAAGAAGCAGTATGTCGGCTGTGTCGAGGGGCGGCGATGCGGGAGCCCACAGTCATGCTGAGAGTCTCAGTGGAGTCGCCGGACACACGCCGCGAAGTCTTTCATCGAGCGACAAAAATTGGTCGAGTGATATTTCGATCGAAAAACCGATGCTCCGCAAGTTATCTAAAGTTTACTATTGTGGATTTAAAGCTAAATTATTATAACGATGCGCAAACAACTGTGATATCGGTAAATGTAGTTTCATGAGGATTTTTTTCATATTGTATGTACCTTTTAGTGAAGTGATTTGATTTTTCTTTGTGTTTATAGGACTTTTTTGAATGTTATGTTCATAAAGCATTTTTAAAGTTAATGTGGATTTAAATACAGTTTGTGTAAGTATTTTTTTTATTTCTTGAACACTTTTTTTTAAATGGCTAATATGTTGCTAACCGCGAGGTTTTTGCAACTTCACCGGGCTATATTTGAACACTTCACGGGCTAACAATGGTTGCAAAAATAAATTCATAAATTCCGATCCGGTGGTAGTTTAAAAAAATGTCGATGCGCCCAAATACCACTTGTATGGTTCATGTGAATAAAGATTATTCTGATTCTGATTCTGAAATCTCTGGCAAAAATATAAAATTATAAAAAATAGTCATTGTACTTACTTTTCATATGATATCATCATAATAAGGGTAAACCATGAGGTAACGGTCAAAATAATGATTTGGAAACATCAATTGTCTAATGCATATTGGAAAGTACTTCTTAAAATACACAGCTGGCAGGTACAAGATTTTTATTAATATCACATAATAGTGTGATATCAAATAATGTATTGTGATTATTTAAATAAAATTACCTAGTCTTGCCATAAATATTGTAATAAAGAAAAAAATATTTTTTTAACTGCAAATAACATATATTACTTTTACAGTGTGTTAGTTTAATACATAAATATAC
>NJDD01001718.1:169849-184521 GCA_002245505.1 Calephelis nemesis | reverse complement strand
AGAAAACACAATGAACAATCGTATAAAAATGACAGATTCGAAATTCAAATGTAATATTTTTTTATTTTTAAGTGTAACAGTATTTATGGCCAGACTAAGTACATACACTAAGGTACTGTAAAAAAAAGAAATATCTGACCCCCTTACAATATCTACTTTGAAAGCACTGTACGGAGGTCAGACATTCCGTTTGCTAAATATATACATCAATTAAAAAATCAATTAAAAACAAACAAATTGAAGTACTAACCTCCGTAATACAAAGCCCCCTACAATACTATTTGTGTTCTGTATTTAATCATGTACTGTGCATTTTATGACATATCATTTTAATAATATCTATTTAATTTTCATTATTTCGGATTGGACTGAGACTCTGCAAATGATATACCTAGCTCTGGGAATTTTTATCTGATAATTTTTACAACCTATCAAAGTTTCGTTCACCTATTCAGAAGAATATTTCAATCAGGTACTAATTAAAATGTGTCATTTTTTTAGTGTACACATAATATGTCATAAGAAAACTGAATATGTAAAATTATACAAAAGTCGAGCTTATCTCTAAAAGAGAATATGTTGTTATGTTGAGATAAACATAAAAACTAAAAAAGCTCTACAGTTTTCTTGCTCTAACAAAAAGTAGATCGTTTTATACACATTTTGCTACACATACATTAGATATTAATGATTGTAAACTATGATAAAAACTAAAGATCTAAGACGTATTGATTATTCTAAAATATGTGACATGTTTTTTTAAATGTTATTAACGATGTCTAAATAATCGTTTTAAACATATAAATATACATTAGACAAAACATATATACCAGATGAAATAAAACACAAAAATAAAAGTAGAGACGCGCATCTGTTAAATCATTACCTAGTTTTTTTGTAATAACTAAAAAAGATTTAGAACTTATATATTCAAAAAATTTAGATAAGTACTTAATTTGACTTATCTGGACTCAAACTGTGATATCTACTTACACTGTTTGAGTTTAAGTTAAGGTAAAGTGTGAATAAGTGTAAAAAGATAACAGAAGTTGTAACAATGTAATAAAAATACATCTATAAAAAACCTAAATGTGTAGTAATAATGTAATGTGTATGTAAATAGATAGCTCCTAATCACGAGGTATAATTAAAGTACATATAATATTCACATTAATATAATGCTACATATATATGTTACAGAGTGCGTTTCAAGAATATTTGCTTACCTACTAAACGTTACAAGAAGTAACTTACAATTATTGTATTTGGCTTCTAATTTAGGTAGTTACTTATTTTAAAAAAGTATGTTTACGCCCATATCCCCGAAGAGGTAGGCAGAGGCACAACTAGTGCACCCACGACTAGGCAAAGACACTTATGCCCGATTTCACCAAGAGCCCCTATATTTAGGGGACCTTTTTAATATTTAGGGGACGTGTTTTAGGGGACTGTTTTATATGGAAACAGTCCCATAAGTAACGTTAAAAGGTCCCCTAAAGTATAGGGGCTCTTGGTGAAATCGGGCATTAGTCCCACAATGTGATAGGTGGCAAGCCTTTCGCCAACCGGGCACATAGCGCCGGGCGGGTTCGAACTTACTCGGGACCTCATGAAGTCAAGTCCAATACGGACCGCTAGACCACAGAGGCTATTTCTTTATGTTGAATAATATTGTTAATGTTTTAAATTATTCTTTTATAACTGTCGTAATTTTCTTAATAGGTATTCGAATATATGATTTGCTCAATCTCGTCAAGGTAATAAAGACTAATTCATTATTGATAAAAATATTTCACCTCTGTGGTCTAGCGGTCCGGTCGGACTTGACTGCTTGAGGTCCTGGGTTCGATCCCCGGGTCGGTTAACAAAAAAAATAGAAAATGTATATTCTCAATTTTCTAATAAAAATATCAACGTGGCCGGGATTAGATAGAGCCCGGTTGGCGATAAGCTTGCCACCTATCACATTGTGGGACTAATGCCCGATTTCACCAAGAGCCCCTATATTTAGGGGACCTTTTAACGTGTTTTGGGGGACTGTTTTATATGAAAACAGTCCCATAAGTAACGTTAAAAGGTCCCCTAAAGTATAGGGGCTCTTGGTGAAATCGGGCATTAGTGTCTTCGACTAAACATATGTCCTGGATGTGCCACTGTCTACCTCTTTGGGGATATGGGCCTGAAGATACTTACTTACTTACTTATATTTATTTGATAACATTTTAGTTACTTGAATTTTTAAGTTTTTACTGTTCAACATCTTAATAAAAATTAGTGTAGGTAGTAAACAAAGCAATACAAAAGTTATACTCACTATTGGGTTATGTTGGAAACCGGTTACTACCATATAGCGGTTTCAACGGATGCACACAAAAATGTTATTTTTTAAATTTTTTCGAGCAAAAATTATTCTTATCATAATCCTCATTAATATGTTTTATAATTCATATTCCTCATAGGCATTAAATTCTTAGAATAACCCTCCTTTGACTACTTACCTAGAGTTTTCGAAATATTTATAATAATTACATCACTTATACATCTCCCTTCTTAGTAACCCATTTTAAGGAAATAAATGGCCAGTAAAATATTTATAAATGGCCACATATATTTATTTACTTGGCACTTGATACTCTGCCAACTCCATATTGGATTTGTCGTGAAGATGTGTATGTATATACGTATGTATGTACATATTTAAATATTTTTGAATAAGCATTAAAAATAAATATTTCAGCAATATTTGTACTAAAAACTACCTAAACAATTACTTTGATATTTCATTTGTTATTTAGTTAAGTATGTTATTATTTTATTGAAAAATAGTTGAGCTCCATATTATTTTCATTTTGTTTATTTTTTAATTTTGTTATGGACACACGCCTTAAATAAAAAAGTTATTAAATGTCATTTTGTTAGGGTTCAGTAGCCGAGTGACAAAAAATTAAAGTTACATATTCGACATGTCTGTTTGTCCGTCCGTTAGTATTTATGTAAATGTAGCCTACCTACCTATGCAAATTTACAAAATTGTACCTTTAATCAAACAGAGAACATACCTACCTCTGCAAATTTATGAAGCAGTACCTTTAATCAAACAGAGAACATACCTACCTCTGCAAATTTATGAAGCAGTACCTTTAATCAAACAGAGAACACATAATAAACTATTCTATGACTTATTAACCTCAAACTTTTTCATAGAATTATAACCATGTCAATAGCCCAATAAAGTCATTAGGCGTAGCAACTAAAGACATTCCAATTAAGGCTTCCCTTACTTTATTTCTTATGGTAGCAACTTTTATGATGATAGCAGATGATAAAATTCTTTTGAAATTAACCCACAAAGGTAAAAAGATAACATCGTTGGATAAACTATTTTATAGTAGGAATTATTTACTGCCAGTAGTTTGGATGTAACAAACTAAACTGTTATTAGAAAAAAATGCATAACCTTCATACAGTTAGTAAAACTTTAATGACATATTTTGACTCATCTATTTCACTTAAAACTTTAAAAACTTACTTTATCTACTATAGTAAAAAAATGTGTATTTAGAATTATCTAAAATGGATTCTGTGTGGCTCTGTTTTCAATCAGTTGATTTATGATTATTTGTCTCAATTATGTATTATGTCATGTTAACTAATTTTTTTAACGGGACTATAACCAAAATTTGATATCTCAAAAACTTTTTTTTCTTCATAGGGTTTTTAAACTTGATCTATCTCTACTCTATGTTATACTGTATATTACTCTATGGTATACAGTTGTTTTTTGTTTCAAAACATTGATATTCTTAAGTTCTGGAAAATAAACTGTTAAGGACTTCCTGATAAAAAAAATGTTAATGAAAATCAAACCGTCCATAGCAAAAAAAAAACAGAGCTTTGGCTTTATCGTGAAACGAGATAGAGATGGTCGCAGTTTTTTTATTAGCATTGAATTTTGTGTATACTATGAGTAAAATTAGTCAATTTCGAAGGCATTTTAATTTATTTGCATAAGTGCATACGAAAAAAATAATGATTCCTGCCTAATTGAATTTGTTGACGGATTTTATTGAAGTAAGTGATTCCCCCTAAATCTCACTAACTGAGCTTGAGCAAGGAACTCACCGCTTTACTCAAGACCCTGAAATGAAATTCTATAACGACTTCAGAATATATCATAAGAAACTAAAGAAGTGAATCCAAAATAAATAACAAAAAAAATAATTTACTGAACTGGAAGACGTGGCAGCAGGGCCTTACGATCTTAGTCTTTTCCAGAAAAGAAAAATTAATAAAAAATAAAAATAAAAGAAGCAAATTATTTTTATTATTATTAACAACTATGTATTTGTTTGCTCACGGAAACGTAACTATTTTTGAAATTTTATTTTATGTTTTGGCGGATAGTTTTGTAATTATTAGATACCATTTAATTTAATTTTTAGATTTTGTTTATTTATACCAAATTCCACTAAAGTCCTTGTTTATAAAAAATACTAGAAAAAAGCTTACAGTTACCTTATTAGACAGCTGTTTAATCCTGACACGTGTAATAAAAGAAAAGATGATAGTAATTAACATTAAATACTGTTAACTCAAATTATAAATAATTTAACGTATCATATGTAAGTAATTAATTTACTTCGACTTAATTATTTATTTGCAATTATTTTATTAATTTATGTAATTAATTACTCAACATATAAAATAAATTTAACTTACTAAAATATAAAAGAATTAATCATACTTTAATTGTTTCATTTGTTTTTGGAAATCAAGTATAATGTAACTAATTATATTTTAAACCTGTTTATAGCAGAAAAAACTTAGCAGCTGCAAAGAGTAATTTTTCATAGACGTGTAAAATTGCCGACGGTAAAATTGACGCTAAGTTTGTCTCTGGGTACGTGAGGAGTCCGTAATTATTTATCTATATTTATATTAAAACTCGTGTCATGGCGATTGTGGCTAAACTCTTCTGAAAAGGCTCCACCGATTTTTATGGAATTACAATTTTAATATGTTCAGTAGGGATAAGACTAAATCATAAAGTATGTTTCACACGCTCACTGATATAGGCAGAACAACGTTTGCCGGTCAGCTAGTATTCTATAAATATTATGAAACTATGAACAAAAGAGCTGTTTGTATTGAGAATTTATTGAACTTAAAATCTAATCCATCTTTTTTTATATAAAGTACTTGCGCATAAGATGGGCCAGTTCTTAATATGGCCCATGTTCAATATTTAGTATTTTTTAAAAGTTTAAAAGAGTTTAAATTAGTACCTAATGAACACGGTAGTAATTTAAATTCTTTCAAACTTTAAAAATTACAAAATATTGAAAATGGGCTACCTTAAGAGCTGGGCCATTTTAGACGCAAGTACCTAAAGGCATAACTTTTTCTAAGTATGAAAATATAGAATTGAAATAAAGTGCCTCGCGGGCTAAGTCTCGGACATAAAAAAAAGCGTTTATCTTTTTCCTATAAATCAGAATCATATGAATTCGAATACTGCTTTACAAACAAAATATAGGTTTTCAGCTGTTAAGGTAAAATACAACTAATTATTTAAGCTTTGTTTTTAATATGTAAGATAATGATATGTTTGTACAAAGTTATTTTAATTTATGAAACAAATATATCTTCATTAAATATATTTTATGAGAAATATATTTTTTTATGTTATATATCTTAATTAAAGCTATACTGATGAAAATTCTCAGATTAAAAACGTTTTTTTTATCTCTTCAGTTAATTATAAGTTAAAAACTCATAAATTTCTTAAACGTATTTAAGTCTTAAGATAAGTATAATAGCATTATTTATAATAACTGGCAGGTTTTCCCCATGTTGGTCCGGGCTCCTTTGCAGATTAGACCATCTGCCTTCCTGCCAGGCAGCTCGTAAAAGGCGAGCATAGGCTTACCGTAACTAACATCGTGACATCTTGCTAGGTAGTAGAGTTTCGCACCGACTCGATCGGACTGGTATCCGCCTTATCTATTCCTATCGTCATAACGTCAGTGCTTACCATTGACGTGTTCTGGTTGAGAGAATAAGGTAGCCGGTATACTTACTGTTGATTGAGGCCTAACATCTCGGCCTCAGGTTGGCAACGCACCATTACCACCTTTGGTACCTCTAGGTGGAGTGAATTTCTTACAATCAGGAAATCTTATCTGCTTGTTTGCCTTCCAATACCATACAAAAAGATACTGTGTGTAATAAATTATACTAATACTACTATATAATATATAGGTACTAACTTAAAACAAGGTGAAGGCTTTTTATCCATTTTGATGATCATTGCCTACCCCTTAAAGGACTTGGCGTGAAGATATGTATGTATGTTGATGATCATTGATTTGTTGAAATCTTCTTAGAAATGTAAACATATTAAAAGAAAAACAAACGCAAGAAATTCGCCGGCACATTAGTTAAACTAAAGAAACTTAATAATTTCAAGCTTCATCGTCTATTAATTGTTTTTGTCTCTTGTTGAAAAAAAGGTTTAAATCTATAATTACTGCAAAATGCCAACTTTTTATTGTTTAATGTGTTAGGGATTTAAAAAAAACTTTTTCTAAAAACGTTAACATCATTGGTGCTTACCAAGGTGTTGTTTATTTCCTTTACTAGGATATCTCTCTGCGTGTCAGCTTTAATATAAAAGAAGATAAAGATTGTGATTAAACATTTTGATAACACGGTGCAAAGTAAATGATTTTTATGATTACACTAGCGGCCCGCCCTGCCTTCGCACGGTTATGAAACATACATATAAACCTTCCTCGTCAATCACTTTATCTATTAAAAATAACCGCATCAAAGTCCATTGGGTAGTTATAAAGATTTAAGCACATAGGGACAGAGGAAGCGACTTTGTTTTATACTATGTAGTGATCACTGTAGTATGCTGTTTTTTTATATGATTTTTAAATTAAGACGGAAGTTATTATTAAGATAAAGTCAAAGTCAAAAAAATATATTAGATTGTTCTATTTTGAAATTCCTTTAAGTAAATTCCTAATTCAACGTTTGTATTTTTATGTATGTTTTCACGTCAAAACGGTTGAACTAATTTTGATGAATTTTAGCGTAGACAAAGATCTGAAATTGAAAAGTGAATGCGGTGTATTTCATTCTTTTATCATCAACAGGCTTCTGTGCGTGAACAAAAGTATTATAATACGTGGGTGAAACCGTCTGCTGTACAATTACAGTGGTAGTAAAAACAAATTTTTTTTTTATTTTCATCAAAATTTGGAAGCTTCAATATCATCATCATCATCTGTGTTTATTTTCATTAATTTAATTCAAAAAGATACACGAGATACATAATTGATGCGCAGTAAAACTGCAAAAAACCTTCTTTGCGATTTGATAGTTATTTCGCCAAAAACATGTAATGATTCCGAAATGGTCCACATCCATGAAAATGTAGGCATTATTAAGTACTAGCAGCTTCTACTTTAATCACTTTATCTATTAAAAAATACCGCATCAAAATCCGTTGCATAGTTTTAAATATTTAAACATACAAAGGGACATAGGGACAGAGGAAGCGACTTTGTTTTATACTATTTAGTGATAACTAAAAAATTATTAGGTGGGTTATGACAAAATTATCATATCCCTATGATAATTTCAAATCGAAATCATGACTTATCTTTCTAAAAAAGGACCCTCAAAATCGGTTTATTATTGAGCGAGTAATCGCGTAACAAACATACAAGAAAACAGTCGAATTAGTAACCTCCTCTTTCGGAGTTGGTTTCGAAATGAAATATGATATAAAATATAAAAATAAATATGCGAAACTGGTAGGCTTTTTACAAAAGAATAATTTATAAGTGATACGTAAAACCGTACAAGTGTTTCTTTATTTAAAAAATATGAATATTTGGAAGTTCTACCAAACGCCGACGATGGAAAATATCAAACATATTGGTTAAACCAAATCTAATCCGTATAAGCGACTACAATTAATATACCTGACATTAAATTAACCTGATGTCAAAGTTTATTCCAAAAAGATACAAGGGTGATTCTGTTAAAATTATTCATTTGAATAAAAAAAAGGAAAATGCTTAACATTATACAATGAAACCTAATTTAAATCGATTCATCAATCATTCGACCGTTTGTTTTATGTTAGATCGCGTTTAAACTGAACCGGATGATGTCACGGTATTATTTTTAACTAGACCCAGCTTCGAACGGGTGGCCTTAATTCTATCTGCCTTTTATCTTCATCTGTCACGAATTAGGCAGAAAGCCATTCGATTTCCTTCATGATTTGTCTATGTTAAAAAGAGGAAAGATTTGATTGAGTTTGAGAGGATTGAATAGGTTACGAAATTAAAATCTGCCATTTGGAGTTTTTTTAATATGTATTTTTTTAAATATACACTTTTTTGATATATATATATAATCCTAAATTATTTTTGATAGGTTACAAGCATCATGTTTTTTCATACAAGAGGAGGCAAAAAAGCAAGTGGGTACCTGATGGAAAGTGATCACTGCTGTCCACGGATATCCGCAAAACCAGGAGTATCACAGATGCGTTGCCGACCTTTAAGGAACGATAACGATCTTTTTTTGAAGGTTCCTAAGACATAATCGTTTAGGAATACCACCCTCGGTAACTGATTCCACAAAGATGAAAGTCGATGTGAATTCGGATCTTCTACTATTACGATTTATTTAAATCGTATTAATCCAAACAGACGAACCTAATTTATTAGTTACTAAACGTATTTTAATTACTTATGCTCTATGCAAATAATGTTATATATGCATGCATACATTAACGGTCTTAAGCATACAGACATTGGCCTTTTATCAAATACTAGCAGTTTCACGCAGCTTCGCCTGCGTAACTTGGCTTCTACTACACCGATTTGGATGAAACAAAGCCTATGTCACTCGTGGATAATGTAGCTTTCAAATGGTGAAAGAATTTTTAAAATCAGTCCAGTAGTTTTTGAGCCTATTAATTACAACCGAACAAACAAACAAACAAACAAAGTTTTCCTCTTTATAATATTAATATGCAATATGCATATATCTATACTGTAGCAAAAAATGCTCAAATGCATTTCCTATAATCTTCTGGTCACTACAAACGAAACTAAAAATAATTATAATATTATAACTACTTTTAATAGCCTACTTTTAATCCCGATCGTAGAACGGGTTCCGGTGAAAACACAGGCGAAGCCGCAGACAACTGCAAGTCAAGGATATGAACGCTAAAGCAAGTTTTACATAACTACAAAAAAATACTTACCCACCAAACAAATAATTTACAATTTGTTAATTGTATCTTTATTAAAACATTGTGCTGATAATTCTTCTAAAGCTAAATATAAAAGAAATTAAAATTCAATCAAATGGAAATTTTGTCGAGTTTCAGAAAATAAGATTAAGCGTAGTAAAAAACCATTGGAGCAATGTAATCCTTTTTATCAGCTTATATTATACAATGTTAATGTGATTACCTACTTTATATTAAACCTTTAGCTTTACATGTGTATTGTGTGAGTAAAAACTTAATTTTTTGAAGCATCTTTTATTTTGAAACTTTACGCATCTTAACATTAACAGAAAAAATGTGATGGTGAACAAACGCAAGAGATTTCAAAATGTCTTGCTTTCTTTTAACATTTCTTCTTTATTAATTTACAGCAAAAACCTTGGCTGATTAGGCTATGAAATAAAACATAGGTTTTTTACAACACGTAACTTGTGAGTTACTGAACAGATTTCAAATCATTTCAATCCCTGAACAAAAATATTGAACAAACAAACTTTTAAAAAATGAATGTTAAAATTTACACGGCGTAAATGACAGAAAAAATTAGGCTGTATCTTGAAACATCAAAAATAAAACATCTACTTTTGAAAAATGTAGATTATAACAAACAATTTGATATTATGAAATAGATATGAACCTTCTGAAAAAAATCACTCTTACTTTATAAAGGCCAGCAAGGCATAGGTGGTACTGTGGTACTGGTGGTAGAAAAGTAAAGACTGATGAGTGACCATCGGATGATCTTATTCGTTTGCCACATCGTCTATGAAAAACAGCTTTAGATAGGTTACATAATTAAATGACCTAGTATCTTTACGCTCGTATCCTCGAAAAGATAGGAAGAGGCACAAGAAGGCCACCCACAGGCCACGACTAACCAAAATCACGGAGTGCCATATTAAAATTTGTGGGCAACGTTGCTTTGATTAGATAATTAGCTGCTAGCAGTTTGTATAGAAAAAGGTTGGTTTTCCCAGTTTCCTCACAATCAAACAGGATACTAAATATCCTATGTTCTCTTGAATCGAAGCTACCTCCCCATTAATTTTCAGCCAAATCAGTTCAGCCGTTCTTGAGTTGTAAATATTGAAACTAACACCACTTTCTTTCGTATTTATAGATTAAAAAAAAAACACTTTTTTTGTTACCCAACCCAAAAATCAATCCTGGAACCCATGAAGTCAAGTTCAGAACTTTACCGCTGGACCAGAGGCGCAGGATACTGTGATTTATAATAAAGTTATTTCCTCACAACTATACAGTGCAGATGTAACTTTTTATCACATCTATTAAACCTTAAAGCCTCCATGTGCAAGGGCTCAACGAATAAACTGCATTGAGTTTGTTCGATCACAACAAATGTCAAAATTTCAGTAATCCTATTCCCCCCATGTCCATGGATGGAGATCTGTCAACCCGTTGCTTTGTGATGAAGCGGCCACTCCCCAGGGAGTCGCCAGATAATACAGATTAGATGAATATCTACAGGAACGACATTGTTTAACTCCAGGTAGAGCCTCACTCTTGTGTAAAATGAAGTGCTTCAAACAATATACAAACAAGATTATTTACATTAATGCGATTAGTTTTCTTTTACCGTTGCACGTCAGATTTTTGTTGAAAAGGGTATCATTGTTAATAAATCGGCACAGAAAATTGCAAGTTGTAGATGTCTTTTATTTTACAGTGATAATACTGTACCGTTGTGATTTTTTAAAATTGAGCAACTGAAATGTGCGGATACTAAACAAATATTTATCAATACAAAATTAAAAAGAAAATCGTAACCTTTGATAAGACTGCTAAATAAATAATAAGAAAGCTGTTAGTTTAAAAATGAAGGTAAAATGACCTTAAATATGCAATTTGTGTTTAAAAGTGTTAAGTGGATCACGGAAGGACAGTTTGGAAATTGCAGAGCCATGACAGAACAAAGTTTGGGAAACATTGGTCTATTCCACTTAGCAGACCTGGATTTACATGGAAAAATCTTTTATAATTATAAATTTGCAGTTTCTCTGCTCACTTACGTTATTTCAACGATTATTTACACACCGTAGTTAGGTATTCTTTTTATACATCTGTGCTTAAACATAGTATATCTATACACTTAATTTTAGTCTTGTAATTTTACAATGAAATGTCTAACAAAGACAAATATATCTACAAACATGTTCTTTATAATTTCGTGGGTAATATGAAAAGTATAATTTATTTCATTTAGTTTTGACAGCTATTTCATTATTTAAACAAATTTAGGAGGCACAAAGCGTTATTCTATTGTGACCAGAAATATATTGACACTTTACAATATTACTATGGTAAATAATACGTATAAATTATATAAATCATACATCACAGTCAAACAGCATTAATATTTAAAAATCTAATTAAAACTTCCTACGCCATTCAATAATGTTAAAGATTTACGATTATACTGACCATATTTTAAGGTCAATTATAATGATATACAGAAATGATCCACTTAATTCTAGTGTTAACAACCCTAAACTTTTATTTGGCTGATGGTTTCCCCGGCCCCCATTTCTTTAACCGCTCTTATGGCCCAGTAATCAATTCTGTAAATCAATAAAGTGTAAATTACTTTTAATTTAAGCATTATACATTAAAATCATACTAGTGATAGCCTTTTAAAGGTGTTTCAATGGTCTATAAAGGAAGATTGTTTAATTTAAGAACAAAACGTCACATGTTTAGATAACCTAATCACTACATAGTATGAAACAAAGTTGCTTCCTTTGTCCCCTTGTACGCTTAAATCTTAAAACTACACAACGGATTTAGATGCGGCTTTTTAATAGATAAAGTGATTGAAGAGGAAGGTTTATATGTATATTTCATAACCGTGCGAAGCCGGGGCGGGCCGATAGCATTATTACAAATGTTAAAGTATGTAAATGTAAATCGCCTCTGTGGTCTAGCGGTTCAGGTATTGGACTTGACTGTATGAGGTCCTGGGCTCGAATCCCGGGTCGGGCAACAAAATGAAAATTTGGATTTTACAACTTTTCTAATAAAAAGAATGTTGCTCGGGATTGTTTATGTGCCCGGTTGGCGATAGGCTTGCCACTTATCACATTGTGGGACTTAGTGTCTTCGGCTAGGCATGGGTGCACTAGTTGTGCCTTTGCCT
The DNA here is from genome assembly GCA_002245505.1 of Calephelis nemesis. Taxonomy (NCBI): domain Eukaryota; kingdom Metazoa; phylum Arthropoda; class Insecta; order Lepidoptera; family Riodinidae; genus Calephelis; species Calephelis nemesis. Next base: position 172,042 of record NJDD01001718.1, on the reverse strand, counting down.
ACCTCTTCGGGGATATAAGATTCTTTATTTGTTTACCCTGTGTGTCAATGCAGTGATATTATGGTATAATTTTTGTTAACAATCGAGTAGAATTGTTTGCCAATATTTATATGATAATTATGCTAAATAAATCTTAATATCTAAATCGCAACACTTTTTCGTATTTATTACAAGCTTCACTATTTATTGCAAACAATTTTAAAGATAGATTATTTTTAATCCTATATATGGTACACTACCACCGTTTCCAAACAGCACCAGTAAGTCAGGATAAGAAACGGCAAAAAAAATGCCCCGCAATCAGTCCTATAACATATCTGCCTTTTGCTTAGTTTCCACCGTCTCCATTTTTATTCAATTCGTATAAGAAAAAATAAAGTATCGTTTTTCACATTTTCCTGCAATTTTCCCGGTTTTTCTCATCATAATATCATCTTCTTCTGACAATAACTAACACCATAAAAAAATAATTAGCCAAATTTGTTCAGTCGTTTGGAAGTTATACGTTTAGTAACACATTTTTATAATATTGAAGACTTACAGTGTCATGCAGCTTCACCTTCGTAACTTGGCTTCTACTGCACCGATTTTGATGAAACAAAGCTTATGTCACTCAGGCATTCTAAAGGTATAAAAATTTTGTGAAATCGGTTCAGTAGTTTCCTAGCCTATTCATTTCAAACACACAAACAAAAAATTAAACCTTTCATCTTTATAATATTAGTATAGATTATGTGAAAAACTTTGTATATTTGTATATTGAGCATAATAAACAAACAAACATACACGTTTATAATAAATTAAAACCAATATTTTGCAATTTGGTAAAAATAACCACTGATTGAGACAGTAAACTTAACGAAACGGGCAAACCAATCCCAACTAAACCAGAGAGGGATTCTGATCAAAAATAAACTAAAATTAAATATACACCAATACAATTGGAATTTTTGTCTCAGTCCTATAAAAGTGTCCTATAAATTCACCCACAGTTTAATTTAGAGTCCAATAGTACCTGCTTCACATTTTTTATTATAAATAAGCATTCGATGGCGGTTATGGGTGCTCGAATGTGTAATATTATTTTGAAAAATGACTTTAAATTTGTACTGCTTCGCCTGGTTATACATTCTTTTTTATTTTATTGTCATGAGACAAAATGAATGAAACTCATGTTCCATGTTTCAGTGTTTTACATTTTAATTATTATATCAAAAGTTCTGTTTTATGCGATTTACTTTCTGGGGTATTTGTGGTTGCGGTCCGATGTAAGACTCAATGAGGTTGCGGGTTCGATCCCCGGTCGAGAAACAAAAAAATGTATTTTTACAATTTTGTAATACAAATATGTAACTAGGGTTTTTGGATGTGTGCCCGGTTGGAGATAGGCTTGCAACCTATCACATTGGGGTCTTAGTGTCTTTGACTAGTTGTGATTGTTCTGGTTGTACCTTTGCCTGTCACTTCAGGGATATATAGGGATATATATATAGGTGTGAACATACTTTTTTTTGCTGACGTCTCGATTTTTTTATTAAATTTACCATTTTTCTCTTCTACCTAATTCAATAGCTAAGGTTATAAGTTTTAAGTAAATGCAATATTTAGTTAAAACTTATAAAACGATTTCTTGGACCACTTTTAATTATTTGTTCTTTACTTTATAGTACAATTAATGATAATATGGTGTCACCAAATGATAAGTTATCACACAATATATCGGCAAAGCTATGGCTGCAATGACAGCCACAAGTTGCCTGCCCAGGAGCAATAGGATAATAATTGGTACCACCTATTGATCTTTTTTTTTTCGAAATCATAGTGCCATTACGTGTCTGTATTTTCTATTAAAAAGCACCATGTTAATACTAACTCCATTTTCGAATAGTGCTATTACTTGTTAGGTTTTTTTATTAAATTAATACTAGTTCCTTTTTTACAGAGTGTGATAAAAACTTGAAGAATGCGAAACAGTAAGAAGAACAAATAAAACATACAGTCTATAAAACCAGAGTAATAACCAGCGGGTCTATCCCGCCGCGTGGATGGTGGCGTGCGAATGGGGCTATGCGTCGGTGCCGGGCACCCGCGCCATGAACACGTTCCTAGAGACCAACCACGCTCACCTCGCCTCCTATGGCCTGAAGATGTCACCCCAGCCGGGCTGCGGAGTTGGGCCCCAGCACAGAGCTG
>NJDD01001718.1:125749-169834 GCA_002245505.1 Calephelis nemesis | reverse complement strand
CCTCACTACCAACACTACCCGCTACACTCCTACCAACCAGGATATCTTCGTGAATATGGTGGCTGCGGTGAACTATTCCCTCAACAACCTTTGGAACAGAGCTGGGATTGGCGTGGGGATGTCCACTATCAGGGTGGAGCGCCACCTCTCGTGCCGCATGCGCATGCGCACGCGCCTCATGCGTTTGTGCGATATATGCGCGCTACTCCTCGACGGGACATGCGATGTCAGTGGCTGGATCCAGAACAACCTCCTCCTAGAAAATTGTGCAATAAATTGTTTTCGAGCATGCATGAGATTGTCACCCACCTGACGGTGGAACATGTGGGTGGACCTGAATGTACGACACATGCCTGCTTCTGGCAAGGTTGTTCAAGAAATGGAAGGCCCTTTAAAGCCAAGTATAAGTTAGTGAATCATATTAGAGTGCACACGGGAGAGAAACCATTCCCCTGCCCCTTCCCTGGCTGTGGCAAGGTGTTCGCACGTTCCGAGAACCTCAAGATTCACAAAAGAACCCACACAGGTAAGGATAGTTTAACATTTATAACATAAAATACCATTAACACGGTCGTTAAACTTCTAATTAACAAAAACACCTTTGATTTGATTTAATTTTGGTGGCTGATTACTTTTTCTAATACCTATCTGTTTTTTTAAACAAAATCAACTTTCGATAGCTGTTAGTCAAATTCTCATTTTCATACATATTTAAGGCCACTTGTACATTCCCGGGTTACATTTAATATTGAGTTAAACTGTCAAATATAAGGTGATTTAGCCCTAGTTAGACGCTAACTCGTTGTTAAATTTTTAACCCAGGAACTTGCAAGTGGCCCTAAAAGGAATAAGCATTTAATGTTTTTCGTTATGTGGCAAAAGTATATATTCAGAATCAAAAATGCAATAAAAAAGAGCATCTTAAGCAAAAGTAGGTAAAGACACAACCAGGGCACCCACGACTACCCGAAGACATTAAGTTTCACAATGTGATACTGCAAAAATTAGGAAAACTAAACTCCTAAATTTCAAACACAAACTTGGTGAAAATAGCATGCTAAATGCTTAAACTATCTTCTTGTGTAGTCCATTTCTTGGTATGGAACTATCGACAAAAGGAATTCGAAACAGAACTCAATTTTAAATTTATTTATTATTAGTAGTCGAAGATTCATGTGCATTGTGCTGCTTGAAAAAAACCATAAATTAAAATGTCCAGTTTGTCTACTAGCCTCTTTTGTCTCTCTCGCACGCTCAAGAAATGTAGGCATAAGTTTTGACGTAGGGTTGACCATTTTACTACAACGTTGTATCGATTTCAAATGTCAGATGATTTTATGGTCATTCGTAAATATTTAAAATTACAATTTTTGATCGTTTATCGACTCTATTTTTAAAATTATTTTGCAGTCGGAGACAAAATTCATTAAAGCCCAATAATATGTATTTACAATTTAATAACTATAAGGACGAACTATGAGTAACGGAGTAAACTATATGTACCTACTTAACTACATACAACATTTTTTAATTACGATTTTATAGGTTTTTACTTAGGTAGGTGGCTTCCTTTGCTTGATATCTGAAACTTATACTCTCTGATCTTATTGTTGAAATTTTGGACAAAACAAACAATTTTTGTTAAAAAGCGTTAAGTTTTTCAATGTTGCATAAAAATCTAATACGAGATTCTTTAAAAGATTATTTACACAATTACTTATTGTGATATGATGTGATATTTAATTTTATACTTGTAGGTAAGTATAGTTAACCATTTAATTAATAACTTGCCGACCCGGCGAACTTTGTATAGCTCTTCATTAAGTACTAACAGTTTGTGTGTACATAAATAAAAAAAAGTTCACCAATTTTAAAACATTCTTCATTGGTGCTCCGCCGCTATTTGTGTTAGTAACGACACATAGCATACAGCCTTCCTTAAATAAATGGGCTTAGTAACACTGAAATAATTTTTCAAATCGGATCAGTAATTCTAGAGATTAGCGGGTTTAATCAAACAAATAAATAAACAAACGAACTCTTAAGCTTTATAACATTAGTAGGTATAGATAGGATTAAATTAAATTAAAATATAAAAACCCCAGCCTCATCGTCCGTTCCATAAACAAGAAAGCCGTTATTTATACTTTGTAGCTTTGTGACTTAACGATTTTCCGATTAATCGATGTCACATCCCTAATTGACACTTAAAATGTTGACGCTTACAGAACGATCCATGGATTCATATGGACTTGGACTGGGCGACAAGTAAGGAGATCTGCCATTATATTTTTTGTATTGCATATAGCTTTGTCCTGTGCCCAGCTTCCTATTCTCTTATACGGGTTGGCTTATAAAGATTTTTTGTGGACGAGTTTGAGGAATCGTTTAATGGCTGCCTATAAATTAACTTTGAATGTCCGGTTAGCAATAGAAAACGAGAAGTCTGGTGTTATTACACTAATTAAATGTGGCCAACCACGACGCCGTAATATAACTGTAAATATTTATAAATATGTCATATTAGTATTTTGGAGTTAATTAAAAAGTTATGGAATATGAATTATTAATTGTTGCGATTTCATCTTATTCAGAAATTCTCTTTTAAACAACTATGCCTATTTATTTTATATAAATATTTTTTTTTGGTATTGAGATTATTTTTTCATCATTATCATGATTAAAAAAAGTTTCCCGGGGATACGGGCATTCAGATACAGGCAGATGGATACAATGACCAAGATATACATGACTAGCCAAAAAGTTGCACAATGTAATAGGTGGCAAGCCTATCACCAACCGGGCACATATCAATCACGTTCTAAAACATAATACCTATCATCAATGTAAATTACTGGCTGACTCCGCAGACGTTGTTCTGCTTTATTTATGTATTTATTTTAAAGTGATTTTAGTGAAAAAAAATTTGGTGAAATACCCTCATCACTTAGGGGTAAGAAAAATAGATGTTGGCCGATTCTCCGACCTACTCCATATGCTCACGAAATTTCATGCAAATCGGTCAAGCCGTTTCGGAGGAATTCAATCTCGCGAACCGTGACACGAGAATTTTATACCTAGGTATATTAAAAAGATTATCAAACATAAATTGAAGTTTGACTACAATTACCAAAACATTTTTGTATCTTAATTGTTGTTACCAGTAAAGATAATGATTAGACAGTTGTTATTAAACAAGTAGATTAGGCCAGTGTATTGTAGTGTATAATAGGTTTTGTTGATTTACTACCAACCCGTGTTGGTCCGGGCTCCTTTGCAGAGTGGACCATCTGCCTTCCTGCCAGGCAGCTTGTAAAGGGCGAGCATAGGCTTACCGTGATATCTGACTAGCTGGCTGACGCAGCGACTCACCCGGATTGGTACCAGCGCCTTACCTATTCCTGCCGCCATACCGTAATTACGTTTTTAGGTTCGGAGGGTAAGGTAGCCGGTAAATTTACTTTTGCTTGACGCCTAACATTCAATTGCCTCGGGTTGGCAACGCACCATTACCACTTTTGGCGGCATGAATTTCTTAACATCAGGAAATCCGTCTGCTTGTTTGCCTTCCAATATCATCAAAAAAATCATTTATTCCACCTTTTTAATTTACAACGTGGTTACTTGTTGTAAATTGTTTTTAATATAACAAAGTGATTTTTTTATCTTACTATAGAACACTTTGACTCAAACTTACCATCTTTTCATTTATGGTAATATAGTAAAAAACAGACGGCTCCTGATGGTAAGATACAACCATGCCATATACCATAACTGTACAGGTGCGTCATATTATGTCAGAAATCTTAGGCCACTTGTGGACATAAAAGTATACTGGTCTTCGTCACCCTCAGCTCCAACACGAAAATGAGTATTGATGCTAAAGAGACAGCAATAGCAATATCGTGATTTAAAACAAGGATCCCGGGGATACGGGTATTCACATACAGGCAGATGGATATCATGAACAGGATCTATCAATCTAAATAAGTTTTTGCACAGAAATCTACAACCTAGCTATGAAGCTGCACATGTAGATTAATCTAGTATAGTAGCGGCACGCTATGAATGCTACTTTGACGTTTACATTACCCTCATTAACATTAACCGAAGTATATATTAAAAATGTTTTAAAAGGTTTAATATCTCATTAATAATAAATTATAATAATATCTCATTAAAACTTTTTAATGAGATATTATTGATATTAGTTATTAACATAAAAACTAAAAAAATGGACTCGCATTTGGTTATATTTTTTTAATAATAAACTGACATTTAGGAACATCACTTTTGTAATGTGTCAAATCGGCCATCTTAGCGTGCCGCTGCATAATCCGGTATTAAAAACTTAAATCAATATTTACAATATCAATATATACTATCAACAGGCACTGAGGTTGTCAAATCCCGATACCGGTCAATATATAAAATAAATACTAATAATAATAATTATATAAAATAAAACAACGACACGTACCTATGTACGCGCATAACTTCCGAACGGCGGGAATGATTTGACTAATTTTAGTTTTACTTATTTGTAGAAGTCCAGGGATGGTTTAAAAGATAAGAAAATGAGAAAAACTGCTAGGAAGTTAAGAAAATCATTTATTTTTTCCCGTATTGAATGTGGAACGTAGTTCGCGGGTTAGTAATAATATGTAATTCGTTCGTGATCAGGATAACATTCTCCGGTGTTGATAGTATCGAACGAGTTGGTGGCGTCGGGTCGCGCCGTACATCCACATTTTTCGTGATATCGATATTTTTATAAACGCGTTTTAAACGTAATCCGACACCCTACGTTAGGAAGTCGGTAGCAGAATTTATCAGCTGAGGACTCCCAGTAACATGTCAATTTGTTTGTTATTTTATATTGTATGCTTTCCACCCTCAAAGCTTCTTTTTTTAATAAATACTTATAGATGCTAGTACTTGGACTTTAGAATTTCAAAATAGTACACAGCCCCTTTTAATCACACTAGATTTTTTTTGGGTTTGTGTAAAAAATAATAAAAAAATAATTTAAAATGTAGCTAAGAACCATCTCGATCAAATTAACTTTCAAACAAAAATCCGCAACAAAATCGGTCCATCCGATCAAATGTTATGATACCACAGACGCAAACACACACAGATATACGTACATACACATAGACATACAAACGCACAGAGAAAAACACCAAACTTGTAATACCCTTTTCTTTCTGGTGGAGGTTATTCAATTAAGTAATAGAAAATTTTATAAAGAAACGTAGGTACAGGTAAATCCTATGTAATCCTTATTCCTTATCGTCAGCTTATTGCAAGAAGTCATTAAGTGACATATTCATTTTTCTTAAATAAATGGTAATTTCAACATTTAACAGTTAATGCCTGACTGCCAAAGCAGTTTTGGATTTAATAGCATACTGCGTAACGCCTAAACTTAATTAGTTAAAAATTAGTGAGTTTTTGCATTGTCTAATATGTCAAAATCCATCCATGAAAAACGTATTTAGGGATTTTTTGCAGTTAATGAGTTCTTGCAATAAGCCGACGTTATAGACCTTCAAGTTTTTAAAGATTGCATTCACATTTGCTTAAGTCTTACTATTTTTGACGTGTTATATGGCTTTGTTTCTTGAACTATGCCAGTTTCCTATGCAAGATTTGTCTAATAATATAGATTGGATGATAGTGGTCACGAATATTTGCAGACAGGAATACCCAAAATATCTTCCAGATAATGGTGTAAATAAGGTAAAAATATTTACGGGTAACTAAAAAGAGAATTTAAATAATAATTTTAGTTTTTACGACTTCAACTAGTGATCACCTAAACCATTATCGATAAAAAATAATCGAAGTATTTTAAAATCACTACATAATTTACATTCTCAGTAGTTTAAAGGGAAGAGCGCCACCAGCCAGATCAAGGGTATAAGTTCAAATCAGGTCGTGGGTATATTTTTCTTCAATTTTTTTGTAAATAAAACTTAAATGACGTATAAACAAACGTAAAGCTTAATAAATTATTGTAAAATACCCAGAGGGCAGGCTCGCGCTCTTTAGCGGCGGAACAAGCAGCCGCCGGCTATATTTCACACCGAAACCACAATGGTATTATAATTACAAAATACTTGGAATTGTTTAACTCATTTCTGTCTTTCAAATTTTCAGTATTCTAGTAATACTGGCAAAGATAAACGTAATATTCGGTGTTTGAAACTATTTTATAGGTAACTATTTTTTCTATTAGATTCTCTTAAGCCTGCTTGGTTTTTAACCTATTATTTCTTTGTAAGTTAAATAAGTACTAGTTCTTTGCATAATCTCAGTGTTAATTTTGCAATAAAAATAGTAATAATCAATATCACTGGACAAGTTACAAACAAATGGAATCTAACCCAAAAGTAGGTAAGCAAAATATGATATGCTCGTATTATGTGTTAATAAACGATTGTAATACACAGAAATACTTAAATAGATACCAGAATAAATTCAATAAACATCCAGACTCAGAAAGGCAGACATCTAGATGTTCATCACTTAATGCCGGCCCCCGACGGGAATCAAACTAAAGCCGTGTGGTTGGATATTGGACCTAACTCCACTAACTACTATGCTAGCTCCTCAACCAACAAGGCGGCCAAATTGCAATTTTATATATTGAATTGTGCAATTTGATAGACAAAGATCATGATGAACTTTTCAAACAGGTCTGAGACCAAAGAAGTCTTGATTAGTTGAAATAGTAAAGATAGTAAGATTTATTATGTAACATGCAGCAAGTTTCCATTAAATTGACTACATAACCATGACTGTGTAGACTGTTTTAGTTCTTATTGTTTTTTTTTTAATTTTAAGTTAAGACTAGGACTCATATACCTTTACTGTCATACTAAAAGCTACAATCAGACTAAAAAAATAGAAAAAACATCATGGTAAAAACCCATTAAGAAGAAATAACATACACATAGTTTTAATTAAAAAATTAAATTGCAACTGTATTTTAAACGAACAAGATAATAATCGGATAGATTTGTAGTAAACCAGGGCATTTAAATGTAAACCAGGGCCGCAGCAATAATGTACTACTACCGACATAAAGCTCTTTTTGTCATCACATTGTATTAATAAACTTCATTGATTAATTAAGAGTTTGTTAGTAATTAATTGCATTCAAATGCTGATACTGTTTTTCTAATGGTTTAGTATGTAATTTGTTTTTTGGTGCAAGCAAATTTGTTAAGTAGGTACATGTTTGTTTATTATTGACTTTCATCGTTACTCACAACGAAGATATTTAGAATACTCCTTTAGAAGCATTAAATCATCATTGAAAGAAGTAGGAGAAGCAACCTCACGCCTATATGGGGATATAGGAGGAGGTGGTAAGAGGTAGGCAGAGGCACAACCAGGGCACTCACGACTAGTCGAATACATTAAGTCCCACAATGTGAGAGGTGACAAGCCCATCGCCAGCCGGGCACATTTCCAATCCCGAACAACATTTATTTTATTAGAAAATTAGAAAAACAAAATTTTCTTTTTGTTGCCCTACCCAGAAATTGAACTCGGGACATCATGCAGTCAAGTCCAACACCTGACCCGTTAGACCACACAGGCGTTTTAGGAATCTTTATTAGGAACTATAAATATCTACTGACAACGTTGTATTAAAGAAACTGCCAACTATTCAAACAGGCAAGAATAAGCCATACAATACCTTAATGATGATACGATTTCAAATAGTGAAGACGACCCCAGATCAAATGCAGTGCTTGGTTAATATGCCGTATAAAATGACGCTTTCAAAATATTTTGCAAACAATACGGAACCCTTCCAACTCCGCCCCTGTGGTCGACGTATTGTGTGCACCCGTCGAGTGCAGCACTTACAACGGTTTATTGCCACTGACTTAACATATGCGAACATTGAACGCCATTTAAGATAGTTCTATGAATAAAATATTAACTAATAAAAACTTTGTATTTTTAGTTACAAAAATGAAGTTTTTTGATCTGGTCTTTTTGTGATAATAAAAGGTTGTAATGCATACATGCATTACAAGTCTGACGTGTTTTTAAATGAAATAGCAAATACATTTTAGTTGTATTACAAAAGTTGATTGAATTCTTATTTGTTTCATAAATGAATTTTTTCAATGCATTGTCGTTTTTTAATAATGTAGAGCCTAGCCTGTAGTAGTATCTGTTAAAAATACCATTTAAAGAAATCTCTTAAAAGATTAATTTTATTGCAAAACCATTACAAGTATTGTATTTGATCATAATTTTTTAATAAGGAAAAGTAACTTTAAAGACTAAAAAAACAATTTTAAAGTAAGAAAAAAAAAGACAAGCCCGCTGAGTTTCTTGCCGGATCTTCTCAGTGTGCGGCCGCGTTCCGATCCGGTGGTAGATTTATTATTATATAGACCCGTCACAAGTGCCTCTTGTAGGTTTATGTGAAATAAAGATGATTTATTATTATTATTATTATTATTATTATTATTATTATTATTATTAACTAGCATTTCCCTTAAAGTGAAATCCGATCATGGAATACTATTTAAAATTAATCATTTACTAAATACTTTTTTTAATTTTAGATGGAGTCCGGTCCTGTTAATGTGTTTTGACTAAAATTATTTATTGAAATTATGCTATCTAAATAACGTCTCAATAAGGAACCTTCGCAGACATTAGTTATGACTTCGTCTCTGGCTTTTCCCCCCTTTCTTTTGTATACTGTGAGAAGTTGGAGATCGATTTTTAAGCCTAGTTACTGTTAACATTTGCTAATCAAATTGTTTTTGTAGAGTTCTTATTCTAATTAAAAATAACAAGAATTTGCTACAAATTAAAAACTTGCTGTCATGTTTAACTTAAATATATAGCCTTAGCAAGATCATGAATGAATTTTACATTATAAAAGATAATACTTTGAATTCAAAAGCAATAAAAATATACAGTTTACAGTAATTAAAGTAAATAATAATGAATCAAGCTCTATAACAAAACATGTTAAATATTTATGATTAGTGAAACAAAGCTAATTAACTAGCTGGCTAGTACACTTTAATGTTATAATATAAAGCAGAAAGTATTCTTGAAACAGACATTAATACTTTGATTAAATTAAGATGTCACGGTTTGAAAATCAGATACGCAGTGCCTAGTTCTTAGGATTTGCAAAAACTGATGTGCCGCTAGAATCAAAGGAATAATTATTTTAAATTGTTTTAAAAACTAAACAATACGTTTGTTTTGAGTTAAAGTATATTTTGCATTCACATCGTAGCATTGGAATATTTGGAACTTGCACTTCACTAGGTATATAGTATAAAACAAAGTCTCTTCCTCTGTCCCTATGTTCTTTGAATCATTAATACCATGCAACGGATTTTGATGCGGTTTTTTAATAATTAAAGTGACAAGATGAAAGTTTGTATGTATACTTTATGCCCGTGAGAAGCCTGAGTTTGATTGCCCTTCAACGGAGGACGACATAGTTTATTTTTTGTGTATGGAGAAAGTTCGAAGTTTGTTGAGAAACATAGGCTACAGGATATAACTTACAGGATATATAGGATATAACTATCTTATCTATAAAATTTCCGTGTCACAATGTTAGTAACTGTACTCCCCGAAACGGCTTGACCGATTTTCATGAAATTATGTATGCATATTGAGTAGATCTGAGAATCGGCTAACATCTATTTTTCATTCCCGTAAGTGACAAGAGTGACTTACCATTTTTTTTACTAAAATCACAATAAAAAAATTAGCAGAACGTCTGTGATGTGTGTGAACGGTCAGCTTTTATTTTTAAAAAAAGCGGCTCGCCCCGGCTTCGCACGGTTATGAAATATACATACAAACCTTCCTCTTTAATCACTTTATTTACTAAAAAAACCGCATCAAAATCTGTTACCTAGTTTTAAAGATTTAAGCATACAAAGGGACTTTGGGTTCTAATTAGTGATAAGGGTGAATCACAGCATAAAAAATTAGCAAAACAACGTCTGCCGGGTCAGTTACTCTTCATATAGAAATAGATTAACATAAGGGAATCCATTTGTTTGCCTTCAAATATTATAAAAAGCATTATCAAAGTAAAGGCTTGATTCAAAGTCAAATACAAAACCGGTTGGCTTATTTAATAAATAGCGATTTAAATACATTAAATATGCTTTATCTTTTAAAATCGGATGATGAAAGGTTGAATCATCAAGACTCATGTTACAAGTAGCGATTGTGATAACCGGTCTGGGTAGGGTCGCCTTGCACATTTCTTAATGTCTTCTATTATCTCGGTCACAAGACAGCCACGCACCGATTACATCTGTGGTGGTAGACCATGGCTATCTTTCCTTCAGGAAAGCCGTGAGGTCCTTTGTCTTACCCCATAAAATACCAACAGAGTAACATAAGTTTTTCCCCGTGTTGGTCCGGGATCCTTTGCAGAATAGACCATCTGCCTTCCTTTGCAAGCAGCTTGTAAAAGGCGAGAGGTTTACTATCACTAACACCGTGATATCTGACTACCTATTCCTGCCGCCATAACGTCATGACATATACCGGTTTGGAGGGTAAGGTAGCAGGTAAACTTACTTTTGCTCGAGGCCTAACATCCCGACCTCGTTGTTGGGAACGCACCATTACCACCTTTGATGTCTCTAGGTGGCGTGAATTTATTACCTTCAGGAAATCCGTCTGCTTGTTTGCTTTCCTATAACATAATAAAATAAGAAGTACTTAGTTAGAAATCGTACTTTTATGTCGAGTTAGCGAACACATAACTCTGATGTAAGAGACAACCGTGGTATAGGTGCCAGGACTTGCCCTAGATGTAAGAATTATTTTGCAAGTCTACCTACTCTACCTTAACCTACCGTCCAGGCCGGAATGTGGTACTCTCATATTAGTGGCAGTCATATGTAAGACAATGAATACCTACCGAATGATGTTCCTACACAGCATTCTACCACCAGCAGTTTCGTTGAAATGATCCATTTAAGCTGCCAGGCAGAAAAGCGGGTGGTCTATTCTCGTTTTTACCGCATTTATCCTACTCTTGTTGTATTGCTGTTAAATTGAGAAAGGGCGTGAATCGCTGGCTCGGAAATGTAGAAATAAAGACAGATCAAAGATTGACAAAGCAGATATACAGCCAGGAAGCCAAGCGGGTCTGCCAGGATCGTGTGTCTTGGCGAAGATATGTATATGTATCCTTCTCTCATGCTTTTTCTGAAATACCAAACTCTCGCTTACATAACAATATTGTTACAAAGTATGAAATACTGCCCCAATATTTAAAAAGCTGCCTGCCCTGTCCTGTCACCACCTATTTACAGTATACAGCCATTTTGTCCACATATGATAATATTGTAACCCTATAATATTCGGGTCCTTTTGTAAGGCTGTTTATGTGTGCCGTCCAACATCTGCTCGGATTGATAAATCGTATAAAAAATATCAACACTAAAATGCGCGTGTGTTTCACATGTTAGGGAGCTTTAGATTTTACAGATCGATTTTGAAGGGCAGTTTTGTCGAAATTAAACTTTGGTAAAAAGTAAGTATCTTCACGCCCATAACGAAGGGGTAGGCGGGGCACCCGCGACTAGCCTAAGACTCTAAGTCCCTCAACATGACAGGCGGCAAGCCTGTCGGCGACCGGACACATATTCAATCCCGAGCAAAATTTTTTGTTAGAAAATTGGAAATACCACATTTCCTTTTGTTGCCCGACCTGGTGTTCGAGCCCGGGACCTCATAAAGTCAAGTCCAATACTTGGACTGCTAGACCAAAGAGACGACAAACGATCTCATAAACGATAATCAAAATATCTTACATGTCATCACTAAGGGGGTGGATCGTCATAAAATTTTACTTATTGTTAGGCCTGGGTTTCGTTTAAAGACGAACTGCTTTTCTACGTAATTCCAAAAGCGAGCATTGTCTATTACCAATAGCGTGAATATCTCAAACTGGCAATGCACCAATAGCATCTTTAATGTCTTGATGACTTAAGGCCCCATACTTAGTCAGCTAGAACAGCCAATCACCGCATTCTCCCGTTCCATGGTAACTATGAAATATTACGCTCTAAAGTAAATGTCTTAAGAGACAAATCACTATTTTTGACACTATAAAAGTAATTTGAAAAAAAGTATAAAATTGAAACACTTATCTTTTAGGTACTTATCTATGTTTATGTTAAATCTGGTGTCGATATTTTCATAATTGAAGTAGAAAGTTGGGTTTTGCTTTCAAAAAAGGGTTAACTTTTTGATTTTTTCTATCGAGCAAAAAGAAATGAATCGTGTTTTGGAAACACTAATCTTATAAAGCATATTCATGTTAATCTTGTGTATTTTTGTCACCATCCTCCTCATCAGAATGTATGTCTTTGTATGAAAAAAAACAATATACTGCTGACGTATTTTAGCATACATGGACCCTTAAGGCGAGCGCTTGTTCATGTGTCAATCTAATCAAATCAAATCTAACAAAATATATGAGTGTGTATCATGGCTAATAGTCAATATTTTAACTTCTTACCTTCTTGCGAGCGTTAACGGCTTTTCCAAGACGTTAGAATATGTTCTGTATCAAAGTAGATGACTTTTATGTGGCAAAAGACAGTAAACAAGCACGCGATTCCTAGTCGTAAGAGGTCACCGCAGCCCATAGACACCATCGAGGTTATAAGTGCGTTACTACATACACTATTTCTAATCAATTTGCATAATTAGCTACAATTTAAGCAGTGTGCAAAAATAACAATTATTGAGCGCTACGAAGTAAAGCATCATCCAGACAGCTGATAAACAAATAACCTCCTACTAACAACCACGCCTTCTGCAAAGGTGACCTTGTTGGAAACTTCCCCGTGTTCGTCCGGCCTCCTTTGCAGAATAGACCATCTGCCTTCCTGCCAGGTCGCTCGTAAAAGGCGAGCATGGACTTGCCGTCACTAGCATCGTGACATCTGACTACGTGGTAGAGTTTCGCAGCGACTCGCCTGGATTAGTGCCACCGCCTTACCTATTCCTGCCGCCATAACGTCATGACATGTTAAGGTTCGGAGGGTAAGGTAGCCTGTAAGCTTACTTTTGCTCGAGGCCTAACATCCCGGCCTCTGGTTGGCAACGCACTATTACCACCTTTGCTGTCTCTAGGCGGCAGAATTTTTCTTACCATCAGGAAATACGTCTGCTTGTTTGCCTTCCAATGTTATAAAAAAAAATTCTATGAAACAAATCAAAATTGGTTGAAATCTACGTTCCACACAAATGCAAACTAATGTTTTAATCAGTTTTTTTGATTTTGTCATATAGTGTGGAACCCCTAATATGACAAAAAATTTGGCAGTCATCAACCGTTAAACGCTAGATGAATTTGAAGATTACAAACAGGACTTTCATAGCTCAGACTGTCAAAGTAATAATTCTCGACTACGTGGGCGTGGTTCCAAGATTGCAATGCTTTTATTATTACTTACAAAAAAGACAACGACATACGCACACCAATCACTCTCCACCCCAAGTAATGTCAAACCCAACGACCATAGCCGCTTAAAGCGGTTTATATTTTTATCTGTTGTCACTTTGCCCCCTTCGAAATTGGCTACGTGATGACATCGTGCTTTGTTCGCTGCTCTATATACACTGATCCTTTAGATTTGAATGACAAAGAAGCTCCATGGTATAAATTTCCCTTTTTTAATGCTTATGATGATAGCAAATAGCAGATCGTTCTTGTATAGTAAATGTTTGTATCTTAGAGCAATAATTTAGCTAGATTAAAGAAAATGACAACGAAAGGCTTGACAAGAACAACTCAAATAACAAAAAATAACAACAACAAAAAAAGGTTATAACATTCTTTATTGCTTTCATAAATATATATTTCTTGTTTTTAGAATTATGTGTAAACTTTTAGTAAACAGTTCAATAATATTTCATAAAATTAATATAAAAAGTATTGTATCTGTAATGCAGCTATTTTTAAAAGACTTCGAAAAAAGGAAGTGGTGTCAGTGTAAAAGTCGTATAGACTTCTAAGTATATAAGTCTATATTTTTTATGTATTTTAATCGATCTACGTTATTTCTGAACCGATTATGAAATATATTTTTCGTTTGAAATAAAGTACGTCCAAAGTTTTTCATTGCGACCAAGTCTGGAGTGGAATCACAGGGAAATCTAGGAAAAAACTTAATTGTTTTGTACCTAGATGAATAACTTATTAAAAACGAAGTCGGTTTATTTCAGTTTTGCTGCACATAAGTTATATTCGTAAACACAATATTGAGCTGGAAATAGCATTTAAAAACCAAAAAGATTTAAAAAAAATGCTACAGTACGTCATTTAATATCTATGTCTTGTTATTTTTCATTAACTTATCTTTTTGTCTCTGTATAAAAAAACTTACTTGTAAGTAGCACGGTAAAATTGAATGAAAGAACGAAATCATTAGGTATATCGATGTTTGGGATTAAAGTTTACAGCTTATAGAAAAATATGAGGACAGGAAAAATATTGACTAATACAAATTTACGACTATCAGAATCCAACTGATTCATACAGAAGATTAATACTGCTTTTATTTTGCATATTCTACAGCAGCTAGAACGCTATTATTTAAATTAAGGCTTAGTATCTACGCTATATACTTACCTAAAATTGATAGGTCTATATGTATTTCAACAAATTACGATACCGGTAACAATAAAATATTAAAAAAAACCAACACGGAATACAGTACAAAAGCATTTCAGATTTGATTTTGGCACCTGATTTCAAATACATCAGCAGTGGTGTAAAAAATCGTGAATTGTTTTCGAGAAAAGTAATTCCAGTTGGTTGTGGACGGTGTGAACAGTGGTTTGGAGCGCGAACAAAAACTATGTCGCGATCAACGTGACACGAGCTAAGCTCATAGCATTCTCAAATATTTCGTCTCGCTTCGAATGCCTATGATTGTGTGCGATAAACATCAGTCATTAGTCGACGGAGGTTTTTTGAAGCAAGCTCTTGGACTAAAATCAAAATTATCATTCTATTGACTAACGTTATCACTGCTCAGTTATTTGTAATTTTTTACTTTAAAAAGTAAATTTTGCTCCAAATCAATACAGTACTACTATTTAAATTATGCGCTTCGCCTTTACACTTTTACTCTTTTTACATCTTCTACTTTTATTTTTAAATTGGCTGATCTAATTTAAATATAAACCTTCAAAATACATTAGGATTTCCAAAGTTTGACGAATATAGCCGAAGCGCATAATTTAAAGACAAGCCCGCTGAGTTTCTTGCCGGATCTTCTCAGTGTGCGGCCGCGTTCCGATCCGGTGGTAGATTTATTATTATATAGACCCGTCACAAGTGCCTCTTGTAGGTTTATGTGAAATAAAGATGATTTATTATTATTATTATTATTAAATAGTACTACTGTTCTTACTTTTTAAACAACTACCAAAAAAGAAGGAGTCGATTTATCCGTCGTTTCAAAAACGATTTCAAAGTTTTTTAATTGAAAAGCTTACCCGCAGAGGTGTTCCAAATGAAAATCTGATGAAGGAATCCCATTGAAAGTCCGTAAAATACGCATCTGTTATGTACATAGATGACTTACTTGTTGAAATCAAAGTCAGTTACTGTATAATTCCGATTTTTTTTGTAAATGTTTTATATTTGTTTGTATATGTTTTTCAAAAAAAACATTTTTAAACTTTTAATCTTAGTCTTACATTTTTCTATTTTGATTTCTTCTTATATCTGTTTTTTCTTATCTCAGAACTAATCAATTTCAAAGACGTACCTTTACTCTTTATTAGGTAGGTAACTAGCTCACCCGACAAACGTTCTCCTGTCTTAACTACGCTGAATATTGCTCTTAAATTTTCTTTTGTTCCAAGCAATTTCATAATTTTAAAATATGGAAGTCTAGCCGTTTATCCGCGAACTCATCAGCGTCGACTTTCATCCCCTATCATAATTAGTACGGTGACGATTATAGAAAAACAAGTAGCTCATATTTCAACTCAAGTCTCTATCTATATGCACATCAAATTTCATCACAATCGGTTCAGTAGATTAGACATAAAGCGACATACAAACAGACTTTCCCACTTATAAATGGATTACCACACACATAAAATTTTCCATCTATATTTATCATCGCCATTTTTAGGTAATGTTTACGTGAAACGGTAGACATCTATCATGAAAAATATATCTGCAATACTGTCATCTCTACTGTCATCTAGTGAACGGTCAAGTAGACGTACATTTTTTGCTAATTCCAAATGCTTATTTTTACCACCCGCAACGTAGACTCTATGAATAATAAACTCAACAGAGCCAATAAATTGCTGTCTTCAATAACTTCATAGTTTTTCAGGCATATTATTTATATTCAACTAGTTGACTCTACAAACCAAAAACAATGGAAAATCTTTTTTTTTATTTTCTAATGAAAACATCGTTTCTCGGGATTGGATATGTGCCAGGTTGGCGATAGTCTTTCCACCTATTGTGGGACATAGCGTCTTCGGCTAATCATGGGTGTCCTGTTTGTGCTTCTGCCTACCTCTTCTGGGATATGGACGTGAAGTACTTCCTCTTCTACTATCTATTTGCCGCGACATCGTTAGTGTAGAATAGTAACGATTTTCATACAAATTTTGATCTCTATTATAGTTTTTAGGTAGTTCAATTTCGAAAAAGTAGCCTATGTTTGAACTATCTATAGCTACATGCATATAACGGTTTAGCTGTAAAAGAGTAACAGGTAGATAGGCAGACATTTATAATATTAGTATATTTTAATAAACTAGACTATATAAATAGTACCCATCTGTTTTTTGTGTTAGAGATCAGAGAAAAATTCACTGCTCTCCTGATGATAAGACACAACAAACAAATAGATGTTACAGGTAAGTCTACCCCATACACTTCAGACCGCAACATGACAGAGTCAAAGTCTATGGTGTATAAACTGAATAATTGATACAAAAGCTGTTATCGACTCTGTGGTATAATAATCCAATATTGGTCTTGACTCCATGAGGTCTAGGGTTTGTTTCCAAGGTCGGGCTACAAAAAGAATTGGATAAGTGGCAAATAGATTTGAAACCTATCACATTGTGATACTTAGTATCTTTGGCTAATAGTGGATGTCCTATTTGTACCTCTGCCCACTTCTTGCGGTATACGGGCATGAAGTTTTTAAGTCTACATTGATTGTATGTATAATGTTAGTAATAAAATTTAAAAATATACTTGAATTTTATTAGCAATACGCACGCTACTTACGTCAATAGCAAAGATTCTAAAAACCTGATTAGAGTTAACGACGTCTGATTATTTTACAACTTAGGTATTTGGACTAAAGTAACACAAAACGATCGGCAAAAGAATACTTTAGAACTTAATATTTTTTTAGACAGAAAATGGCAGTAATAATATTACAAAAATGTTGATCCGGATTGGATATGTGCTCGGTTGACAATAGGCTTGCCACCTGTCACATTGTGGGAGTTACTTAAGTGTCTTCGGCTAGTCGTGGGTGCCCTGGTTGTGCTTCTGCCTACCTCTCAGGGATATGCGTGTGAAGATAAATTTTATAATAATTAAGCGGAGTAAAACTGTTAAAAGTGCAAAAGCATCTCCAATTACTTCTTTACCATATTTTTTTTAAAATGGCTTCTGATTCCGACATAGTACAAAATTTTTCAACTTTTCCAAAAAATAATCATCAAAATTGATTTAATATTGGCCAAAAACAACTAATTCAATCATATTTTTTTAACGTGGAACCATCTCGCAATCATCATCATTAAAAAAGAACTATCAAAATCGCGTAACAATCACAAAAAAAGTCGAATTGATGACCTCCTTTTTGGAGTCGGTTGAAAGCAATCTTCAGTTCGTATTATACGGGGAAAGCTGAAAACCAGTGTTGAGGTAGATTAAGCCTCAACAAATACCGAGATTTTCCTTAACGGACTCATGTTACCATACTCTGTTTTTACAATGCATAGGTAGATGCAAACCTATCTTAATATCACTTTTTAAGTTTTTATGTATTTAATTTATATTACTTAAGTTGCTTATGTTTAGGGTTAGGTAAGATATCTAGTTGTTTATTTTTTGTTATTGATTATTAATGTGTGCTAAAGTTTAGTCTGTCAATGAATGTTGTCTTTCCTTCTTTCTTTATTACGAGATGTCTAAAATTCCAATATCCCGGCAACATAAATTGCAAGTGCCTGACACATATGTACAGTACCGAACAATGAAAATAGGACTTGGGCTGTAACTGCGTAGGCTCTCTCCTACGCCTACGTATTATACTCTTCTATATTATTGCCTACCACTTATGACACCTGTATTTTAGTTACATGTTGGAAATTTTATTGTTACAACTTTGAAATAAACTTATTGTTTGTTAAAAAATTTGTAATAATAATAAACTAATAATAAGTTCATTCAAGAATATCAATACAAAAATAATGAAGAAAAAGATACATAGATATAACAGTAAAATATAGATGGCGCTGTAATAAATAAGCTTCAAGTGTGAGTGGCAAATAACTAGCTCTACATTGTAAGTAGCCCCTTTAAATTGCGTGTTTATATACTATTTCTGAAAAGGCAATATGTAATAAAAAGTTTTTGTGCTTGATAATCTCCACGTCTATAAACAAAAAAGACCTATTTAATTTTAAAATTAAACTGCTTACCTATTATGGATTTAAAAGTCTGCTTTCAGAATAAAAAAATACGTAGGTTTGTGTAGACACATTATTTGCACGTGATCTATAAAAAAATGTGTGAGTTACTGACACCGTGTTCTACAATATAACTCAAGAACGTCTAGACCGATTTGGCTGAAAATTAATAGGAAGCTAGCTTGAAGTACAAATCCGATAATAGACTGATTTTTTTTATTAAAAAGCTATTCTAAAATTAGCTCATCAAACACCTGTGCTATTTTTATAGTATTAATCCAAAATCTTTCGAATCGAAATTAAAAAATCGAATCTTTTGAGATTTTTTTCTTCAAAATGGTTTTTGCCGAAGTCTAGCTGCAGACCGCGCGGGCGACCCTGCTAGTCCAAATGATCTTAGTTTAGCTAACTTGTAATTGTAGGTAGCTAATCCAAAGACATTTATAAAAATACAAAAACATCATGAGAGTATCAATTTATGTTCTGATAAAATCTTAATGAGGACAAATATTAAAATGATTCATTCTGGGACTTCCAAAAACTGAGGATATCACCAAACTTAATAACAAAAAGACCTCAAATAAAAGATTGTACGGTACACAGGCCAATACTAATTAAGTCCTAGGTTTGATTTTCAAAAGGAAAGTTTCGATTTGCAATTTCAACATGTTTTAGGGCTAGAACCCATAACTGCGGTGAATTGAATTGAATCGGCAGTAGCGTCACCGCCGATTGCAGTGGCTCGGCACTATTTATTTATTTAAAGCAGAGTAATACCTTTTTAATAACAAACTATACATATAAAAAATCTGTAAAAGGGTCAATTCTGTACATTAAAAATATTGAAAAAAAATAGCAAAGGGATCCAAACCAAATATGTGATTAAAAAAAATTTGTCTGTCTGTCTGTATGTTCAGGCATCACGTGAAAACTAGCGGTTCGATTTAGATGAAACTTGGTATAATTATATGGGCATAAAATGGGATACTTTTTACATTGGAAAAATACGTAGAAAAAAAAATCTTAATTTTTCAGTTTTATTACGCGAAGACTGACATCCGCGCGGATGGAGTCGCGGGCGGAAGCTAGTAAGCAATAAGTTTCTCACGATATTGCATGGCAGAGACACGTCGATGACGCCGCAACGCCGCAAAAACAAACCGACAATTTTAGCGGCGCGGCGACGCAACGCAGTTATATGTTTTGGCCCTTATATTCGAATTTAACACACCACAAGTTCATAGGATACTGAAATTTGTATTAATACAAAAATAAAACCTCCTTTCAAAAAAAATAACACGAACAAACAAATAAAAAAAGTAAATATCTTCACTCCCATATCCCGGAAGATGTAGGCAGAGGTACAACCAAGGCATCCACGTCTAGCCGAAGATACTAAGTCCCACAATGTGATAGGTGGCAAGCCAACCGGGCACATATCCAATCCCGAGCATCGTTTTTTTATTAGAAAATTGGAAAAACCAAATTTTCTTTTTGTTGCCCGACCTAGGATTCGAACCCGGGACCTCATGCAGTCAAGTCCAATAACTGAACCACTAGACCATAGAGGCGATAACACGAACAAATCTGTCTCAAAAAAATGATCCCTATTATGATTCTTCGAATAAAGAAGAGCTATCAGGCATTTTCAATGTGTCGAGAAAAACCGTTTTCTCTTTGAGTGCTAACTGCGCGAAATTCCTTCGTCTTGTTGGGCGACGACGGAGGGTCCCACTGCATCATTCATGCGTTTTTTGGTTGACACCTTGCTGCTATCAATATGTATCTTGGTGTGTGATACAGCCGACATCCCGGTCCTCGTTCTCAGGTGTTCGACACGTGAAAAACTATGTAGTCTCGAATGGGACAAGCTGACAAGTATTCAAACGGATCAGTGATATTCCACAATAAATATTAGGCGACCGGATTAAAACAGAATTCATTTTTAAATCGCCTCTGTGGTCTGGCGGTTCAGGTGTTGGACTTGACTTCGTGAGGTTCCGGGTTCGATTCCTGGGTCGGGCAAGAAAAAGAAAATATGTTTATTAAATCCCACAGCGGGAACCGGACATGTATCGCGTACCGGGCAACCATATATTTATTAGAAAATTGAAAATATACATTTTCTTTTTTTTGGATCGAACTCGGGGCCACAAGAAGTCAAGTTCGATGCTGGACCGTTAGACCACAGGGGCGATTCTTAATCCAAACATACCTAATCCCACAAAGTAAGCTCTTATCTAATCCCTAGTAACGTGGTTTATTTTAGAAAACTGAAATATTAAAGTTATTCGAGTTCAGAACTGAACCCGAGATCTGACGTTGGGATGACGTCAGATGTCGGCTAAACCTATTGACCACGGAGGCGACCACTTAACAAAACATTTTACTCATATTTTTAAATGAAAAAACACTTGTACTGTTTTACGTATCACTTATACTTTATTATTTGATAAATAGCCTACCGGTCTAAGTAATGTAAGTTCTAGCCCTGATGATGCTGCCATAAGCGAAACTGGTAGACTATTTATAAAATAAAAAATTATAAGTGACACGCAAAACAGTATAAGTGTTTCTTCATTTAAAAATATGAATACTTGGGAGTTTTACCACGCGCCGACGATAGAAAATATCAAATAAAATATTTTACAATTAAAATCATAAGTAAGGGCTGATGAACACAGGCCATAATTTGTTATAAAAAAAGTCAACCCGTGCGATGCCTATTATTATATTATAAACCTATTATTATAAAGGCATTTAAGGAATGTGAGTATATTAAAAAAGACAAAAATTAGAAACAACAAAATGAAAACAAAACCAGCTATTAATATTCGTTAGATGTATTGGCTTGTTCCAAAAAAGCGCCCAGGGGCTGAAACATGACTCCGTGTGGGTGTTGAGTGGCCACGGATGATCCCATACAAATATATTGGTCATTAAATTTATAGGACAACCGACATTATGATGCAAAATTGTTGAATTTATGTTTTTCGTGTATTGAGTTACTAATGATGTTTTAATCTTTTTCGCATTGATTCATTTTTGCTTATGTTTTGATGTAAATCTAAGATACAACATTAAAATAACCTTAAAGACTTCTTACTTTTTTATTATTAAAGTAAAAAGTAAAGTATCTTCACGCCCATATCCCCGAAGAGGTAGGCAGAGACACAACCAAGGCATCCACGACTAGCCGAACATTTTTTTATTAGAAAATTGGAAAAATCAAATTTTCTTTTTGTTGGCCGACCTGGGATTCGAACCCGGGACCTCATGCAATCAAGTCCAACACCCGAACCGTTAGACCACAGAGGCGATCATTATTATTAAAGTAGATTTGTTTTAAAAAACTTAGCTTTGAATATTGAGTAAAAAATTAAATTGTTACAACATAGATAATTTGCTTAATTTAAATGTAATTGGTTAAATATTTAATAAAATAAAAGGGCAGTAAAGTCTCTTACACTACTATGTATTTAATAATCAACAATAAATTTTTACGTGAATTTAAATGATCATCATTACATAGTATAAAACAAAGTCGCTTCCTCTGTCCCTTTGTATGCTTAAATCTTTATATCTACGCAACGGATTTTGATGCTATTTCTTTAATAGATAAAGTGATTGAAGAGGAAGGTTTATATGTATATTTCATCACCGTGCGAAGCCGGGGCGGGCCGCTTGTAATGTATAAATAAAAGAGAATACAATACTACGTTTAAATAAAAATCACATTGGTGAAATAATTGCAAAACAGATTAATCTATTCTTTCAATGTCCTATTAAACGTTTGTTTTTTTTCCTTTAATTTACTGGCTGCAACATTAGCATTTGCCATTAGTTAGGTTAAATTTCTAGCTAAAAACACAACAATGTAATAAGATCGTATTTTCAAATCTTACCAGCTAAGTTCTACTCTAATACAGGTTGTTAAGAATCTATACCATCATGTTATTAAATTCTTACTTTGACTGGTAGGTGTTAGTAAATTATTATTTTTTTGTAGATTCTTCAATAAAACTCAACTGTTAGACTGATTTTCAAATCTCTAGTCAAAATTGAAGTAAGATAACCGTTGGAGTCTGTTTCATTATTAGGAATATTCAAGGAATTTTCGAAATCGCCACGGAAGTAATCCTTTATCTTCTAAGACCTGGCAGAACGATGTACATAAATGAAAAAAAAAAGAATAAAACTAGTTTATGTCATACATGGTTGTATTTTTTATTGCTCGAAACACGGCGATGATGCCGGTTTGGGCTGTCAAAATGCCTGACGGACAGATTGACGAGCGTACCCACTTTAGGTGTCGTTTTATACTTATTCCCATGCTCGCAGGTGTATTGCACCGTGTTATTCATCATAATGCGCTGGGAACCATCTAAGTTTTGCTAAATTCCGTCTTCGGTCGAACAAACGAAATAAAGCGTTACATGTAACGTAATAGAACATGAAGCTTTTTTTGAATATGGAAGTGTATTCGCTTCCATATTCATTATTCCGCCATTTTGTATATTTAGTGTTCAAAAATCTAAATTAAATACATATTTAAATTTTTTTAACATTAAATTGACTTATTTCATGCATTATTTTTTCTTTTTATATTTATTAATATTTAAAATAGGTTTATTATTAATGGTATATTAGGATTTCTTTAAACATCATGTTCATTTTTATTTCAATTTCTATCACACATTTTATAATTATACTTACAACATATACACATTTAAATTCTTCAAATTTAACTCTGTATAGAGTTAAAGCCAATCTGAAGCCAAAACTTCAAGGTTACTTTCTACTGATAAGGCTTCGTTATTAAATAATGGCCACAAACCAATAGTTTGTGATAAACAATGTCTATAGTGCCGCCCAAATAGGCCGGACTTAGATTAAACTATTTAATGAATATTATTAATAACATATGTCTCTTGTAGGCTTATTATACGCCTATTAAATAGATTAAAAATATCCTTATCTAGTTAGTTTCATCTACAACCCCGCCTTCACCAACGTTAAGGTGTAAAGCTTAGCATTTTATTATTTTTGTCAATAAGCGAACCATCTGCTTGTTTTACTCATTTTATAAGAATATTGTAAATTTATGTAAAGTTGCAAAAAACGACTCTAACAATTTCATGAGGTATATTACGCCGTGATGTGACAAATGTTGTTTTCGAAAGGCTCCGAAATGGTAACACGTAAATTTTATTAACTTTATGCTAGAAAGTATTCAAGTGTCATACTTAAAATATATTTTTTTAAAAAGAACAAAAATTTATGCATTAGTAAATATAACCCAAAACTCGCTAGCGGGATCCTGAAAAAATAATATGGGACCACCTCAGAATCATGATCTTTCTTATCTTCAAATCGATTTAATGTTGGCAGACAAATTTTTAAAAGTTCCACAAAAGAATGAGAAAGACAAATATGTAGTCAAGAAAATAATAGATTATATATTATATAAATTCCTCCTGTTTCGGAAAGGGTCCGAAATATGTATAGGTCTTATATTAAAAAAGGAAAACAATTTTCGCCGACCAAACATGTTCATAACTCTTAAAGCATCCACGCGTATTTTTCCTATATTTTTCGAGAGCGAATAGAAATGTCTCCCGACCTCTCTGCCATTCAGCAGATAGTTATCAGAGCAAGACAGATGGTGGTCCAGCGTTTCGTAGGGAACAATGGCACTGGCAGTTTAATTTACTTTGGTGTTGCCAGACGCGCAAATGTGGTACTAAATCATTTTACGAGTTGAAATTAAATAAAGTTCTTAATACTCCCGTATATATTCAAAAAGTTTTCACGTTTTAATATTAAATAGAAACTTTAATATTGCAATTAATATTTTAATGAATTTGCTAAAGGTTACCTTTCATAATATGTTTTAATTTTGTTATTTTTTGTTTGTGTATATTATATAAGAATGAGTTTCTCCATTACGTTTATGTAATAATTATTAATTTTATAATTAGCCGTTTTTAGCAACTCACCTTTCTAGGATCTAAATCCGTCCGCTAATTAATTTCTTAAGAAAGTTTCAATTGTCAGTGACACTTCTTACGAGTGTGTTTTTTTTAAAATTCTGAATCCGCATACAATTGACCATATTCTGCCTCTCTGACAGGCAGCATGTAAGAGGCGAGCACTGGTTATAATATACATGGCTAACAAGATCACTGGTGGTAGAATGCTGTTCAGCAACTTGCCTGGGTAGAGATCTACCGCCGTACCTATTCTTGTCGCCATAATCTCTATCGTACTCCGGCTATTGCTTTTTTTGTTATTATTAGAAAAGTTACCTTAGGACACGTCATGTACTCTACACATACCTTTTCTCGTGGTATGGTTTAAAATCATTTTGACAGTTCAGTGTTACTAAACTAAAAATTAAACTTATAAGTGCTATCCGTTTATTACTTTAACTTTTAGCTCACGAGAATGAAATGGTGTCCGTAGAGTACATGTGTCGGAATGGACACTACATGCCTCCACTATCTAATTTATACGTACTTACCTTCACGCCAAGTCCAGTACAGAGTAGGCAGACTGTGGCACTCGTTAGCCAAATATGTCGGTAATTGTAAACGTGCCTGGATTCCTCTAAATCTAATATTTTCCATTTTCTAATAAATATAACGTTGCCCGGGATTGGCAGGGTCCCACAATGTGATAGGCTTGCGACCTATCACATTGTGGTACTTAGTGTCTTCGGCTAGTCGTGGGTGCCCTGGTTGTGCATCTGCCTACCTCTACGGGGATATGAGCGTGAAGATACTTTATGTTCATACTAATTTAATAGCTTTAAGACATTTGTAGATACCTAATACCTATACCATAACGTCATTTTAACAAATGTAGGTAATGTTTAAACTTAATAAAAAAAGGCGACGTAATTTTGTCTTATTGAAAAGCAAAAGTCAAACTCATCAGCGTCATGTGTTGTGATACATGTTAGTTCGATTTTTAATCTGTTTTCATAAACGTACTTTCTTCCAAACTTTATTTGTACATCAACAAGAGATGACTTTGCAGTTTGCGGCCTGTGTTGCTACATTACCTATTATATTTTTATTGGGATGCTTTTGTATGAGTTGGCAGATATTTATCGGGTATCGGAACATTATTCGGTCCGCTCATAATCGTCTGCATAAAGCACCTTGTCACACGCTCGTTGGGCGCCGAATGCCCCGACCCCGCATATTCTTTTTGTATTCACGGGACAAGGGCCTGTATTCTTTGAGAAGTGGAAAAAATGAAGATATTAATATATCTTTCTAATTCGAAATACGTTTCGGATAAAAGGGGATCATAAATCATTATACGTTGTACGAAATTCTTTTTAAATACGAAAATCGGTTTTCGAAGAATTACTGGTGTCGTCAATCAGCGCCCATCTGTTGTGGCACTGGGACATTTTGTATTTAACTTTAGTGTTTGGATAGATAAATAAATATAAGCCGTTTTATGAACTTAAATGTTGATCTAGTTTTGTTTTGTAATATAAATATAAAGCAGGCGGATCTGTAAGCTTAATCAATGGCAAACCTAAATTTTAAATACGTCTTTACTGTACTTAGCCAAATCTATAGATTCTAAGGTGGCCCAGTTCTTAAGATTGCGAGAGTTTTTTTTTTGCGAGAGAGATTTACCTAAAAAAAAGAGTCTTTAAGCAGGCGGACGGATGGAAAACAAAATCCTATAAGGGTTCTGTTTTTTCCGTCAGAGGTACGGAATCCTAAAAATAAAAATGAGCCAATCAAACTAAAACTAAACGAATGAAGCTATCTAAATTTTACAAACTCGTAAATAAAAAAAAAATCGGATGTAGGTTACAAGGCGCGCCATAATGTGTAACATGACGATTGTGTCAGGAAATGACCAGTCATCGGTCATTCATTAACCGGCTGTCTGTTCGGATTGAATTAGGATATACATCGGTCGGTTGTAGCTAACCGATTAAACAATGATTACTATATCTAATTTTCTTAAAGGTACAAAACGATTACGCAATTCGAAAAGGTCATCTGAGATATAATTATGAAATACTAGCGGCCCACCCCGGCTTCGCACGGTTATAAAATATTTATGATATATAAACCTTCCTCTTCAATCACTATATCTGTTTGAAGAACCGCATCAAAATCCGTTGCGTAGTTTTGAAGATTTACGCATACAAAGGGACATAGGGACAGGGGAAGCGCCTTTGTTTTATACTATGTAGTGAATCACCAATTTAGAAGAGCAACCCTGATTTGTTTATGTCACCGATCAAACAGGCACAAAGGTCTTCTGATGGTCAAGAGACAAGCGCGGACTACAGACACCATAGATGTTATAGGCGCGTTGCTGTCTTTGTTCGGCAAAAGCTAATTGTTGTCTACGCATATTAAGTTAATTATTGTGCAAGCGTACCGGTACATCACAGAGTCATTCATACTATCCGTAAGGCTGTGAATAATCAGGCAACAGCACACCACTCTCCTACCAGTGTTCGTGTTGGTAAGGACTTATTTAACCTATGCTCGTCTCTTACAAGCTACTTGGAATATGGTAGATGGTCTATTCCACCCAGTGGACCCGGACCAGCACTGGGAATCTTATACTCTTAAATTTTCCACAATAAAGTATATTCACTAATTTTTTTAATTCACATTTTCAATGATGAAATAAAAAAATTGATACATATTTTTTATCTAAATACAATATTTTTGTGTAAGTTATATCGGATTGATTTCTCGAGGTCCCGGGTTCGACCCCGCATAGGGCAACTATTAGAAAATTTGTATTTTCAATTTCCTAATAAAAGTAACGTTGCCCGGGATTGGATATGTGCCCGGTTGGCGGTAGGCTTACCACCTATCACATTGTTGGGCCTTAGTGTATTCGGCTAGTCGTAGATGCCCTGGTTGTGCCTCTGACTACCTCTTCGGAGATGTGGGCGTGAAGATACTAAAATTTATATTTAATTATTTTTCTAATTAATTCTACTTTGCTATAGTTTAGTTTCTACGGAATATCTGATAAACTTCATTAAATACTAATATAAGTTTGAGAGTGTATTTGTTCCTTCGTCCTTCTTTCATATTGTAAAGGAGTGTTTGGAATGTTTTTATCCTAACTAGCGGTCGCCTGTTGGTCGAAATTTGACCAGAATAAATTTTAATGTCTTTTTGATAAGAACGCCATCTTCATTTCTTAAGACCAACTACTTTGTTTCCAAACTTTTTAGTGCGCCATTAGTGATCTTTTATCGTTATTATCAATAGTTTGTGTGTGTCAAATGCATGGTAGTGTGAGTAATCTTTTATTTATTGATTTAATGTACTTTATAAGCATTTTATTGAAAAATGTTAGCGTTCTGCACTTCTCGTACACATAAACTAGAGTGCCAAATGTAATGTTCTTGCATCCGCGCAATTTTCGTAAAAAGGGGTCCAAAGTTTTGGCATCACGCATCAATATAGATAGTAATCGAGAACTAAATAACTTGAATACACGGACGTAGCCGCGGGCAACATCTAGTATGAGACTAATTACATATTCAGATTGACTTTATATGATTTCTAAAATACCGATAGATATTAATATCTTATAAAGTAGTCAGTGGTAAAAATGCAAATTTGACCTTCCGTATTTAGTAGCAGCCTACCTTTTGTTATTTGTCATTAGTGTTTGAAGGTTAAAAATATTTAGTATTTATATTTAAATATTTTTATTGTTCTTTTACAAGGGTAATACATATATATTACAAAACCAATTATGCAAAGTGTATGGTAGAGCTATAAATAAATATATCTATACATCTTTAAATAAAATACACATAATATAATTCTAACCCAAAGCTATGGAAAATGTGTTTGGGGGCTTAACAATGCTAACAAGGAATACCTTTATTGAAGTTATACTTCTTTTGGCGCGTTAGTAAAAAATTATGAGGGTAAATTTTTACGATGCTTACCATCTTCCAACAAACAAATTAAAACACTTGTTGAACGGTTGTTTAACTAAACGCTGTTCAAAACTGGACTTCCCACCAATAACATGCTGCCACGTCATCCAGATGTAGCATGTTATAGGTTAGATGTCAACTTTAGACAGTGTTTTAAACAGACGTGTTTTTTGTGATGAAGTGGTTAATGTCTAAAAGCTGTAAACGCTGACGTCAACTCACTCGTTAACTGTACCAAAAGTGGGTTAAATATAAACACTATTACATAATTCCACAATCCATATACAGCCCATTTATGATAGACGTTGATATTGAATTATATATACACATATTTGGAAACAGGTGTAGACAATATCATGTTACCATTAATATTCAATACCGTATTCCTTAAAATAGATCCGAATATTACATTAAATGTCACATTTGTAGCTAGCTATTTGATATGGCTATGACTTATGATTAATTGGGATATAACTTAAGCGCAGTAAAACTGCAAAAAATTTTACTAGGTGGTAGAGTTTCGCAGCGACTCGTCCGGATTGGTGCCACCGCCTTACCTATTCTTGCCGCCATAACAACCAATTAATGCCGTTGACGTGTTCCGGTTCGGAGGTTAAGGTAGCCAGTAAACTTACTTTTGCTCGAGGCCTAACATCCCGGCCTCAGGTTGGCAACGCACCATTATCACCTTACGTGTCTCTAGGCGGCATGAATTTCTTACCATCAGGAGACCGTGTGCTTGTTTGCCTTCCATTATCATAAAAAAACCGACTTCGACTTCGGTAAGACAAACAGGTAAACGACAATCAAGTATTTTCAATTTCTCGAAAAAAATTGTGCATAGGGTCTTTTAAAATCAAAAAGAATTTTTTTAATTGATTTAGAAACGACGGAGAAATCGATTGAAAGAAAAAATATCGATATCAAATATATAGCCTCCTTCTTTTTTAATAGTTCCTTAAATAGAATAAGTCGTGAGCTATTCCAATCACATCGATATTTATAAAAAAGTATCAACGATACCGATATCGATACCAATACTGACACTGAATAATGAAGATTTAAAGAAAAGTATAAAAAGCTGTGGGCTTAGAAATGCTAAAACTATGTCATACTTATAATAATATTTATTTAGAATGACAATAATAATTGATAACAAATCAGAAATCGAAAAGGAATTAAGTTCGGCAATGGCACGTAAAGATGGGTTATCTATACCGAAAAATTCAAAATGTATTGGGGTAATTAATATTGCAGATTCTGATATATCGGAAAACTCGCGATATCACCGATAAATCGGTATCGGATGACATTAAGGGGAGTAAATTAGCTCTGAACCGGTTCATATATTCAGATATCGTAATATTTGAGTCAGAGTTACAGCTCAAGTCCAAAATCGCAGCTCATGGGTCAATTGAAATCTCTCGAACTAATAGGTGATAACTATTATCTGTGATCAATAACTAAAATAGCTTGTTTCACAGATCCATAGATAAGTTGACCTAAACTGCGAGTCGGTTTTAGTATTTTTTGGCACTTTGTACAATTTTGCTCAGTGAAAGGAATTACATAAGTACATACCTAGTGTATTGTGTATTTTTCTCGTTGCCGCCAAATCAAATCACTCTGATTGAGCTTGAGTAAGGAGGCCACTGCTTTACTCAAGACCCTGATATGACTGTCTTTGACGACAAATAACAAATTTTGAGCAATTTCGACTTCCATTTTATTAAAACTTGTAAAATTTGCATCATAATTTTATTGACTGATGGCAAATGCTAACGCCAATGCCAAAAAATAAAAAAAAACTATTGATGCAATTGCTGACAAAAATTCAAATTACTTCACTTCTAACTCAAAGCAATCTGATATGAGCTAACTCCTAATTGTTTTTTCTGTAAACTCACTAATGCCATTTACGCAATCGTGGTAAAGGCCGTAGCTCAAGTTTCGTTCGCGCTATTTTCAAATTGTTTTCACAACGAAGCGCTGTTAAGTAGTGTATGGTAACATAATACAGCAAAGTAATGCAGGCTAGGCGGTCTGCCAAGTTTCTCTTATTTTGCTATCTCTACATCATAGTATCCTCAAGCCCGTATCCCTGAAGCGGTAGGCAGAGGTACAACCAGCGCAGCCATGATTAGCCCAAGATAATTAGATCCAATTATAATAACCGATAGGTGTCAAACCTATCGCTAACTGGGCACTTGTCTTATCCTGGGCAACGCTGTTTTTTATAAGAAAATCAAAACAGATGGGTTGCCCAACCCGGGTGTCAAACCTGACACCTCATTTACTCAATGCTAATAATGGACTGATTGGACTAATATTCAATAACTATGTGAAAATAGAATCTATATTTGTCTTCCAACCAAATAAGTACTGAAAGGTAAATTAAAACAGACTTTTTATCTTTAGTTATAAAGCCCTGATGATGCTGTAATAAGTGAAACCGGTTGGCTATAGAGTAACATAAAGTATTATATAAAGTGTATAGTGGAAAAGTACAAGTGTTTACCCTCAAAAAGTGTGTGTGAAAATACATTTGGTATACGCAAAAAACACTCACCTTATTTTAAATTAATATTTTTAACAGTATACTAAAAATAATCACTTTTGTGAGAATATTTAACATAGAACAATAGAACTATTATTCTATGCATTCCTCACATTTAAAAACTAATATATATAATACGAATTTAAAAGTCAGAGTAAATTTTTAATTGTCTAAAATGGTAAAAGATAGATAATGTCAACTTTATTATTTGTAAATTCCTTACTTAAATATGATGAATTTTATAATAATCATTTATATTTCTTATTATAACTTATGCATTGGATTTACACATTATTAGTTATACCTAAAATAAATTTCTACTGAATCTCTTTTAATAGGAATATTCAGAAGCAATTTATTCATCTAAATTTATTAATCTAACAATTAAAAAGGAGATGTTGATTTTATGCATTCACATTTTTTTATACTCATCCTTGGCACTTGTTGGAATTACATTATATATGTATACAGTATAAATGATTAAAAATTGTGTGTATCATATATTATATGTTATTGTAAAAAAATGTAACAAAAGGCAGGCTAATACAAAATATAATTTTATCGCCTCTGTGGTCTAGCGGTCCAGAATTGGACTTGACTTCTAAGTGTGCCGAGTTCGATCCCCACGTCGTCCTACAAAAAAAATAGAAAAAGTGTTCTAATTTCCTAATAAAATAAAGTTGCCCGGGATTGGCGATAGGCTTGTCATCTATCACATTGTGGGACTTACCGTCTTATTAATAAACTTGGTTTAGGGTAGGTGTAAAATCTACTTAGATATTTTAGTGTGTATCACAATGTAATAAAGACTGTTATACCCAATTGAACCTTGGAGTAATTTACTTCGTGTTTATGAAGGCAGTTAGTGTATTCGGCTAATCGTGGGTGCCCTGGTTGTGTCTCTGCCTACCATTTCGAGTATGGGCGTAAAAACACTTTATAATTTTATATATTCAAATAAATATCTGTTGTTTTGTCACTTGAGAGACAAAAAAATACTAATAAACTATTATGATATCCCTATTCCCATGCCTCTTAAATCTCCATGTAAAACATCCTTTTGGAAATATCTGGAGATAAAGTATCGTTTCAATAATAATGTTACAAAAAAGTGTCTACTGTGGATGATACAGGCGTTTAAGATAAACATCTGACCCTACTCCGTGTCCCCTTGTGGCATTCAACGGATTCACGACGAACATTCCCGACTCGTGTTGTTTTTGCGTTTTTGTTTTATCATTACATATACAGCATTTTTTTAACATCAAAAACATAGGTAATTGAATTTTGAATATTCTAAACAGAAAACTGCTTAAGCAAATGTTAACGAATCGTTATAGTAAATAAATTTAAAGTAATTATTATTATGTAACTAGCTGTTCCGGCGAACTTCGTTTTACCCGTTCAGTTTGTATGAGGTAAAATTAAAATGTTGATTTTTTTATTTTCCTAAAAGTAGACCGGGATTAAGTAATAATTCAAAAGTAACAATGTCCCTGTCCGGGTTTTAGACTACCTCCCCATCAATTTTCAGCCAAATCAGTTAAACCGTTCTTGACTTATAAATAGTGTAACTAATACGACTTCCTTTGATATATTTAGACATATTTTGTGTCTACAGACCACGTTTGTCTTTTACCATCAGGAGAGATAGGTACGTGCTTACTCTTTAAACTACTGTTCACTGTGTAAATACAAAAAACAGCGGTAGCATTTCAAATTCAAATGCTAGTTGAAAACAATTTTTATTTTGAGCTTTGATTCTTATAATGTGAAATGGTAGTAATTCTGTTGACATACACTGTATTAACACTTGAGCTTATAATTTTCATTGGTGTGTAATACGAGTACAGTGGTGATTCTGCTGTGCACATATTAAGCTTATTTAAAATGCATGTTATCTTTTTTAAATAAAACAAAAAGAAAACAGAACGGAATGGAACATTTAAACGTTTCAGATTAGTCCAGATATTTAAAATTGTGACAAAGAAAAAGGAAGAAAATAATTTATCATCACCATTACTGGCATAATCTCTCTATTATAGAGAATTAAAAACTAATAGTGTAAATTAAAATTTCGGTGCCCCATGTTTGTTAATAAGTCAGATTGAAATTATCCTAAAGCGTACGTTATAATTTCATCGGTAACTAATATTTATTGAGTGCTCCACAATATTAAAAAGTAAGTATCTTCACGCCCATATCCCCGAAGAGGTAGGCAGAGGCACAACCAGGGCACCCACGACTAGCCGAAGATACTAAGTCCCATAATGTGATAGGTGGCAAGCCTATCGTCAACCGGGCACGTTTCCAATCCCGACCAATATTTTTTTTATTAGAAAGTTGGAAAAATCCAATTTTCTTTTGGTTGGCCGACCCGGGATTCGAACCAGAGACCTCAGGCAGTCAATTCCAACACCCGGACCGCTCGACCACAGAGGCTCGACCACAAAATTAAATTGTAATTTGTAGGTATACAGTATACAGTATTAAGATAATCATATTTTTTTTAACATTGTCAACATTTGATTTGATCGACTTAATTCTAATTTTAAATTAATTCAGTCTAGTTTGCGCCAACAGTATTGTCAGATATGTTGTAGGGTTGCCAATAGATGAAGTTTAATATGGTTTTTCTAATATTAACGGAAGCAGCAACGAAATGTATTAGAGTCATAAATAGACTTATTATCTTTACTACATAACTTTACTTATTTACTTACTTTATTAATTTTACATTACTTTTTTTACTACATTACCTAAATCAAACTTGGCAAGAACATTACCAGCACATTTAATAATTTGTTAAACAGTCTCTAAAAAATATGTTCAAGCTTTTTAACAAATGTCAAAATCTTGTTCTAGTGACTGCCACACTTTAAAAGCGCGTCGGCGCGTGCGCAGCGATAACACATCAACTAATAGAATTTGTCGTTGATCCTTTTTTGTGACATCCAAGGAGATGAGACGCTCGATTAGTAATTAGACGGCCAACACATGTTTTAGTCTCTTTTATCTTGTTAGCCTCATTAAGTATCGGTTTCGAGACATTTTACTGCCAACACAAGACCACCGAGCGACATTTTTTTACCGAACCTTATCTTTTTATAGCACTTGATATCAACAAACATTAAATCGAATAACTTTGAAAAAAAAACTAATCAAGCGATTTTGAAGATCGAATCTGAATGTTGGTTAATTATAGTATTGAAAAATGCGTAGGAGTTTAATTTACACCCTATATCTTATTTTGGGTTTTTTTGTAAATATACACATTAATTAAGATTTATTTAATGAATAGCCGAAGCGGCGAACTTCGTACCACTTGACATTGGCAACTACCAACACTTTGTATGAGGAAAAATGAAGTATAATTTTTCCATATTTTTCAGTTTTTCTATTTATAAAAACCTTTTTTGAGCCTGAAAAGAAACGTTTTAAAAAATAGCCCAATTTAGGACATTTTTCCTGTATTACTAAAAATAACTGATTAAATATTGATAAAGTTTCCACCATTTGAAGGACACTGTTGCAACTTAAATGTAAACTGTTTTTATTTATAATCGGTTAACAAGATAATCCTGTTTTACTTTGCAAAGCGATATTGCGTTTTCTAATTATTTACATACAAATGTTATGTTAAATATCGTGCAATAATGAAGCTGTCTAGACAAACTATGCTACATTCATTTTGTTAAATTGTTATTGAGTTTGACAAATAAATATCTTCTCTAGCAGTTATTAAAAAAAATAAGCAGTATCATCTTATTCAGTTTAAATTGCGTACGTAGCCTATCTATATAAATAAAAGAAAGTCGTGTTTGTTACACTATTTGTAACTCAAGAACGGCTGAACCGATTTAGCTAAAAATCGATAGGGAGGAAGCTTAGGACTAGGAGACGGATATAAGATAGTTTTTATCTCGTCCAAATACGAAGGATTAATTTTTCATACATACTGAATGGATGAGACGAAGATCATCG
Organism: Calephelis nemesis; assembly: GCA_002245505.1. NCBI lineage: Eukaryota > Metazoa > Arthropoda > Insecta > Lepidoptera > Riodinidae > Calephelis > Calephelis nemesis. Next base: position 134,594 of record NJDD01001718.1, on the reverse strand, counting down.
GAACAGCTAGTATTAAAATAAAAATGCCAGTTATCAACTCGACTCTAATCATGTAAAAAAACTTATTCATAACTTAGACAGCAGACCACTCAATCCACAGGAATATTCAACTAAATGTTTTTATCAACATAAATACAAGAATGGATGTATCCATATTCAAAGCTCTGAGCGTGATCCGTTCATACAATATATGGCAACAGAAGCGCGGTAAGGAAACTCTAAAAAGCTCTATTATTGGCGTGTTAACAGACACTTGAGATTAGCATCTGTGGTTCTTCACGAGATCTTCGAGTTTCATACAATACAAGGGATTATCGGCGAAGAGGTTTATTTGTAAACATGACAAAGAAAAGTGTATTGTTGGTAATGTTCGTGGTCACACTAGATGTTGTGTTATATTTAGGGTTCAACATTAGAAATCAGAAAACCGTTGTGAAGGACTTTGTTGATTCGTTAGTAATAAATTATTTTAATTGTACTTCTTGCTTATAAATAGATTAATTTGACGTCAACATAGTTGAATTTTTTAATAAATTATGCAATTATTGTATAAGTATTAAGTAAACTTGATTTTTTAAATTATTTTAGTCAGAGCAACGTTACCATTTTATTTAAAACAGATATTGCAACTGAAGATATTTCTAATTTAGATATAGTAGAAAAGAAAGAAAAATACCAAATGATAATTTTGAATTTGCATTTCTAATGTTTCCGAAAAATTTTTAGCTATACGAATTCTACAAATTGTTAACAAATTAATTAATTGATTGTATTTAATATAGTTCATTATTTTTTAAATCAGAAATTAATTATATTTTAGCCCTTCGACCTTTCTTCGCTCTTCATAACATTTTTTTTTGTTTAGGCATAGTTTTTGTCTGTTCCTAGATATCATATTTTTTGTCTGTAAGCAACGGCCCCACCGACAATACCGTCTGTTTTTTTTGCTATAAGGTATATCATAAATGAACTAGAGTTTATTATCAACAAGACTACTGGTCGTCGAATGCTGTCCTCCAACTTACCCTGATAGGGATCTACCACCTCACCGTCTGTCTTGCCACATTAAAGAAAAAAAATTTTTTTTTGCTACTATACGGAACCCTACACCCTCGCGACTGATTCGCACTTGCTTATTTTTTTATTTTATTGAATGGCCTCGTCATCTCACACGATTCGATGAACTCGTGAGGAGTTTATCACAATACGCGATCTGTGGTAACCTGAGTTCATATAATAGTATTAATAGTGTCTCGCTGAATACGAAAACATGTGGGCTGTAGGACAACCTTATAAAATATTCATTCACATCAAATAGTTTTTGTGGCCGCTTCCTTAAAATGTTCAATAAAGTTGGTATGCGATACAATGTGAAAGAATATTTAATATCTTGCCAATATGGAGACTGAATTCTTATTTATTTTACACATTATTGTACACGTAATAGTAGGGGTGCCCAGGAGGGGATTTTTGGACTAACTCAGGGGCGTCAGATTAAGATATGGGAGATACCCTGTACCCTTGTTGAACACCTCCAGTATGTATCAAAAATCTACATAGAGACGCGCATGTAGGGTTGTCTGTCTAATTTTTTTTGGCTTGAAATTATACTCGAGCGTGTCAGATGAAAGTACTACGGGCTTATTGTATGCCAATAAGTCCATGTTTGAATTTTCTGATGATTTGAACAAGACGTACGGGAGTAGGAGGTTCAGAAACTTTAAAAAACCAAGTCATATGTGTTAATTGTTTATTACATCAATCTGTCTGATAGACATATTTCTGTCATCGGAGACACATTAGGCATATATGTATATTATTAATATCTGATGAGTTCGGCTATGATCAAGTGACTGAAATTGCTATTTTAGCTTCTAGACACTTAACGCACCGCTAAAAAGAAAAACCTCACATGACCTTTTTTACTCTCCACTATTCAATCGACAAAGTGCAATGGGTCCCAATAAGGCTCGAGTTACTACACATTTCGCATCGTGGGCTTCCCTACTATAATAGAGATAGACAGCGAGCGAATACAAATATAAATACTGTACAAAACGTGTTCTTTTTAAATCAATAAGTCTAGAATGGATTTGTAATTTCATAATAGGTAAGTCAAATCAAAATAGAGGCTGTGTTGTGAAGCCTCTTCTATACATTCATTTTCTATTTTTGATATCAATATACATATTTATAATAAATCTGTAGAATGAATTATATTAACTGAAGAAAATAAAAAAGTAGATGCAGGCGATTATATAAAACCTTACCGGAATAACACGATAACATTGACGACTGAAGTTATATCTTCAATATTTGTCTACTGTAACTGAACAAAATTATACGAAATGTTACGAAAATGAATCAATTTCACGAAATTTACTAACCCATTTTTTTACTCAATTCCGCAAAAACTTTACCGTAGGTACGTCTTGCTGCGACAATTCCTGGCTTATTGACATACGGCATATTAATAACCTATCTATACTAATATTATAAAGAGGAAATGTTTGATTTTTGTTTATTTGAAATGAATAGGCTCCGAAATTCAAAAATTCTTTCACCCTTAAAACGCTACATTATCCCTGCGTGACATAGGCTTTGTTTCATCAAAATCGGTGCAGCAAAAGCCAAGTTACGCAGGCGAAGCTGCGGTAAACTGCTAGACTACAGATAAAGATAGGCCTTCTCGAGTTTTGTTGCTAAGATATTTTTGGTAGTTATTGAAAAATAACTGCGGTTATCTGGCAACTGACCTAAATATCACGATCTCTTATCTAAGACAGGTTATTAATTAACCACACTATAGTAGTGACAAAACAAATCTAAAAAAATCATTTTTCTATATCTACATGGTAGGTACTAATAAATGTTTTTAATAATTTGTAAATCATTACAATAATTTGTAAGTAAAGTCTGTCTTTTAGAAAGGACACTTCGATAAATCACTAACAAAATATCTATTAGTATTTTGGAGCTAGAACCTGAAACCAATGGTACAGTTTTTAAAAATTAAGCATTTAAAGAGAGCCGCTATAGAAAATGAAATGAATCTACATATTTAAGTGTTATAAAATATTCGTAATGGGTCTAAATGCAGGAAATGCGGCATTAAGTTTATATATTACACATAATATTCACATATATAAAAATTTAACTATTTTTATAGCACACTAATTTTAGACATGTCTCCTTTAGATTGTCAAGTCAAATAAACCTAAAACTGGGTTTGACTTTCGGGACAGGTAACTCAAAAAGTCCATATTTTCAAAATAAGTAATACTTCAGCAGCAGTTTAAATTTTGATGATATTGCTGTTATTGAAGAAACCGGTAGACTATTTATCACTAAATAGTATACTTACAACAAAGTCGCTTCCTCTGTCCCATGTCCCTTTGTATACTTACTTAAATCTTTTAAACTACGCAACGGATTTTGATTTTTTTTTTAATGGATAAAATGATTGAAGAGGAAGTATTTATGTATATTTTATTTATCAGCAACAATGATGATGCTTCAGCAACAATAATGATGCTTGTATAGCAAAACCGGTTGGCTAAACATTAAAAATAAAAACTAAAAATATATTGTGGAAAGTACAAGTGTTTGTAAATAAATTGTGTCAAGAATGGAATTCCACCGAGCACCTACGATAAGAAGTATAGAAACTAAAAAAAAGACATTTGTTTAATATAAATATATTTGTTTGTTTGAAAAGAATAGGTAACCAAAAGTACTAGACTGATTTCAAAAATTCTTTCACCTTTAGAATGTCACATGTTCCTTGAGTGACAAAGGCTTTGTTTCATCAAAATCGGTGAAGTAGAAGCCAAGTTACGCACGCGAAGCTGCGTAAAACTGCTAGTATAAATATATAAGAAGCATCTAATAGGCTCAAACACGATAGTGTAATGTCAAAAAGTATATGAGTTTCTCAGGCTACCTTCCAGCTCCGCCATCAGATCAGCTTCACGACATAAAGAAGTTGCATGTTATCCGATTTACACATACAACATTTCAGCTCTTAAGGTAACCTGGAAATTAATAAAATTCAGATTGCAAGATTCCACCCTCACAAAAATACATACTTTCAAAGTTAAATAAAAGCTTGTAATAATTTAAAAATAAAAAAGACTTTAATTTATTTAAAAGTACAATCAATCAAATAATGGCTACATAACTATGACTCGAAAACCTCTTGTCGGATCCTGTCAAATACTTTATGGGATCAATCATGACCTGTTTTTTGTTTTAAAGCCAGCGTTAGAAAACCTGTGAGAAATGTACATTTTTCGTTTAATTATAAATAAATAGTGTACCATCTCAGCCTATATCCATCATTGTGCCAAATTTCATTCAGGCTTGATCAATCGTTCTGGCGGAATTTAATTTACATTCATTTTCGAATAGAACAACAAAAAAAGTGTGCGTGTGTGTCAGCTACGACACACGATTGGAGTTTACTCCTTACGCACGATAATTATGATATATATCGAATAGAAAAAAAGGGTAAATGAACGCATCTGCTAAAATGATAAGAGAAACAAACATATGTTTGTTTCTTTCTACGTAACGCCTCAACTTTTCGCGTTACACTTGATTTTACTCCTCATAAAATTTCCGTACCGGGCCTTATAACTCAAATCGTTTCTTAAACTCCAAAAAAGTGTCTTCACTCCCATATCCCCGAAGAGGTAGGTAGAGGCACAACCAGGGCCCCACGACTAGCCGAAGACACTAATTCCCACAATGTGACAGTTGACAAGCCTAGCGCCAACCGGACACATATCCAATCCCGGGCAACTTTAGTAGAAAATTGAAAATATAATTTTTTTGTTTTTTTTAGTTGCCCCACATTTACACCATAATCAACTTAATACGATTAAAACGACTAAGTACTTAATTAAGTATACATCGATAATTAATTTATTTAGTTAAAATTGTAATGAAATAGACATTACCTGATATTAAGGCCAGAAGACAGGTGCAAGTGAACGTTATGAGAATCAAGCTCCACCATCATAATACTAAACTCTACGCACTACACTGGAAAGCTGATTTTAGGATGAAATAATATAAATCTTTGCCTTTATTGTATGTTTGCTAAACTTTTTTTTTAATGACGAATGTTTTTTTTGTGATAATGGAAGGCAAACAAGCAGACGGATTTCCTGATGGTAAGAAATTCACGCCGCCTAGAGACACCAAAGGTGGTAATGGTGCGTTGCCAACCTAAGAATGTTAGAAATCGAGGAAAAGTGAGTTTACCCGCTACCTTACAAAACAAACCTTACAAAACTCTACCACCCAGCTACTCTATGTGTTGGTTAACTTGCAACATACATATAAGTATACAACTCCGGACTAAGGTTTACTAAAGTAAAATTATGTTTGGATATAGATGTAGGGATAGTAAATATAGTTGATAAATTATTTTCGATTTACAACATTTGAAAGTAGTGATTTAGCAAACAACATTTGGAAACGTGACGTACCTATATTGCTAAAAATAACATATTTTGATATTGAATTCGACCCTGGACTTTCTATTGTTTTTAGATGTCATTTTTAATGGCCTCATTGACTTGACTAGAACTTAAAAAAATATCTATATTTTAAAACTTTTCTGTTTGACTCGAATAATTATTAGTCTTAAGTATGTCACAAATATTAACAACTGTACAAATTTCAGTAAATAATTGAGCAAGAGTGCAACACAAACATTTTTATATCTTTGGTAGTTTTGAAATCTATGTCAAGTTCTAGTACCGACTGCTTTTTTCATTGCCAAATTTTAATTTGCAAAATATTACACTTTTTCTATGGTTAACACTGCGTCCTTATCTGGAAAATAGGGCCTTGCTTGATATTCACGGTATAGAGAAATAAGGATACCTAACTCTATTTTTTTTGATCCGACGTAACATCGTAGCCACAAAATTCTGAGAACTTATGACATCTACATTGGACTATTACCTTTTTCTGCCTTGAGAGCCTATTGCTTGACGGGTGACTAAAGATGAACAGTCTGGAGACAATGTAAAAACTTCAAGGTTAGCAATAATTTTGAAACTTCGAAAAGAAAAAAATGCAATTATTTCCAATAAAGATTCGAACTTGAATACTTTTTTCCAGTTTTGGCGTAAGCATCTGCCATCAAGTTTTAAGTTTGTATCAATAATTAGTTATAATAATCAAAGGTTTTTTGATGCCGTCGTGAAAGAAAATTAATATTGTTCCGACAAAGTGCAGAAGTAAAATAATAATGGAGAAATTAGTGTATCGTGTATTTCCTCGCTGCCGCTAAATCTCACTAAATGAGCTTGAGTAACGAAGCCACCGCTTTACTCGAGACCCTGACGTGATTTTGACTTATGACTTATAATTTATTAGCTGAAATTAATTACAACTATTAAAAAAAATTATTAATACGGAAGACGTGGCAGCATGAACTAAAGGTCTAAGTGGGCCCCAGAAAGGGGGCAAATTAATTTAATAATAAATAAGGAGTTTTGGCGCTATCGTGAATGAAGATGGTCGTATTTTTTCATAATTATTGATTTTCGTGTTTATATTGAGTGAAATTAGTTAATTTAGGTGAGAATTAGTTTAGTTTTGTTCAGCAAACGTGCACAAATGAAATAATTATGAAGAAATTAGTGTATCGTGAATTTCCTCGCTGCCGCCAAATCTCCCAAAGTGAGCATTTGTAAAGTGACCGCTGCTTTACTCAAGAGCCTGACGTGACTTTGTAAATAGTGACTAATGACTGTATAAGAATAATTAACGGAAGACATATGACTAATGATGAAATAATTAATATGGAAGACGTGGCAGCATGGCCTAAAGGTCTTAGCCGGCCCCAGGAAGGGGCAAATTAATTTAAAAAATAATTAAATAAATAAATGAATACTCAATTTGGCGCAACTTTCATATAAAAAAATAAGAAAAATAAGTTTGCTATGTTTTTTATTCGCCCAAATCATATGACACTAGTCGCCTTATATCTGAATGCCTTTAGACTTACTTTCAAATTGTACGGGTTATAATTTTTCAAGTAAACTTTTATACAAATTTGGGTTTGGTATGTATCTATGGAAGTCCCGCCTCTTATTACGTAATATTTATATACTCCTTGTGAATACTATTTTTCGTTTTGACGTTAGCATCTGCCATCAAGTTTCAAGTCTTTAACAATAATTAATTTTAATAATCATACCTAACTTTAGAATGATGTTACTTATTCAAAATTAGTCATGGGTCGTCATACAAAATGATGTCACGGTCTTGGATAAAACTGATGCCTCTTTAACGAGGCAATAATACGATTATTTCGCTTGTGCACTTTGACTGAACTAAAATTATACTTACATAATTCCACAAACATTTATTATAAAAATCGGAAACATCTAAAAAGGGCATATTAAAGTTTTATAGTAGGAGTTTTGGCGCCATTGAAAGAAAATATGGTAGCAGTTTTTTATTACTGAATTTTTTTTGTGGACAGATTGAGTAAATAAATATTTTCTGTTTATGACGCCAAAACTCCTACTAGAAAACTTTACCCTTTTTAGATGTTTCTGATTTTTTGATACCCAATTTCTTAATTTTACTATAGCGTTGAAAATATAGAGTAGTAAAATTTATTAGTTCTATGCTAAAACGTTTAAGCTGCTTCATAAGCATTTCTTCGTTCTTGCAAATATCTTAATCTCCGCGTACAGTAATAAAAACATCTCCGTCATTTGCCAGCGAATCGAATTGTCCAATCACGCTATAAATAATAAGATTTGCGCGTTGTTTATAGTTTACGAGTGTAAATAAATATTGGTAACAATTGCACGGGATACTTAACACGACCATAAATCATCTTTATAAGAAGATTTTGTCACACTACCGTCACAAAGCTGTGTTGGAATTCTTCATTGTAATTTTTACTTTATTACTGACGTAGAAAGTTTATATTATATTTTACACGACTTTTATACTCTTTTTGAAATGCATTTTGAATGTTTTATGTGTCTGATTAAAATTATTGAAATTTTAGCCTTTTTTATAGACAGAAACTAGCTTTATGGTGAACAAACGTCTTTGAATTAATTAAGAGTTCGCCTATCGAAATGGATTTCAGCTTTTAAATGTGTTAGTTTTGACTTAATCCAAGCCACATCATTATACGCATTTGGTCTATATCACCTCCAAAACCAATTATAATTCTGTCCACATTTAAAAGGGATCGTAATTATTACATAATAATAAGTAACAGAAAAACAGTCAACAGAGTAACCCACTCTTGAATCTCGATTTTATGCAAATTGGAAATTAGAATCGGATATGTCGTTTATAAGCACAAGAAGAGAGATGTTTGTGCTTTGAAGAGGATATTTTTCCGTATTGGCTAGCCCTGCGCTGAATAGTAAAGCAAAAAAGCAGATAGAGTTCCATAAAATCAGAAATAGCGAAATGGTCGCCGCCTATGGGCACAACAGACAGTGTTTTTATAGAATAAAACGCTGGAATAATAATCCAATCGTCTCAAAATCTTACTGATTGTGTTACTTAAAATATTTTTTATTTGTCAACAGGTGAGAAGCCATTCAAATGTGAGTACGCTGGCTGTGACCGTCGGTTTGCAAACTCCTCAGACAGGAAGAAGCATTCGCACGTCCATACCTCAGACAAACCTTACAACTGTCGAGTCAACGGCTGCGACAAGTCCTACACACACCCATCTTCTCTACGCAAGCATATGAAGGTCCACGGAGCTGCTGGTGACGCTTCACCTCGTTACGACAGTGACGGAGACGACTCTTCATCAGCAGGTAGCGTCAGCGTCACGGCTGGC